>CM023481.1:52796908-52949202 GCA_013339685.2 Hyalomma asiaticum
ATAGGGTGGTACACCTGCGGTGTTCATTTCTGCCCATGCTTTTTTGGCACCTGTCACAATGCGCAACAATGTGGTTCCGAGAACGTGCTGCAGCTGAGTGGGAGCTGAGTTTTCGATATCTGCTTCTAGAAAGTCTAAGTGGTCCGGTCAGTAGCAACGTGTTTCAGAACCTGCTGAAGCTCACTGGCAGATGAGTTTTCGGTATCCGTTCGAGAAAGTCTAAGCGGTCCGGTAGCAGCGTTCCCTGAAAGCTCATCTTAGCTGCTGTAGAGTCAACGATGCTGCAAATCCTCAGTGTTATGTGATCCGATTTACTCTAGGTGTACTTGCGCCGAGTCTGCAATGCGTGAATCAACAATATTGAGGTGGCTGTACAAAATGCAGGAACTTGTGAAAGGCGTTGCATGTGGCGCCTGGATTGATTACCTGGATTGATCGCACTGCCATTGTCTGGCCGGCCTGCGGTGCAATCCCACTGCAGTCGTGAGAATTTAGATACCACGAAATTGGTTACGGAGGCTGTGACAGGCGCATCGGCCTCGTATTTGTAAGACTAAGGTCAACAACTTCAGCATGTGCTTGACGTCGAAAAAAGCAGTAATAGCATCCCAGATATGCATTAAAACCTAGCTGCATTGTGTTCCATGAAACAGTGCTGGTTGCCGAGGAAAGTCAATTGTGTACGCCACTTACCGTTTGCAGGACCAACACAGCGGCCCCGAGTAGCCCGTCGATGGCATAAAGGGCAACTCCGGTGATTTTCAAGCGCCCTCTGATCTCAATAAGATTTTCAATAAATTGCCACGAGATCACGTGCGGTGGCCATGAGCTCACATGGACAACAAAGAAAGGAAGATGTTTTTGCGACAGCGAGCGCCTTTGTTGGGGCCTTCTGGTTTCGCTAGTACGGCTCGTCTACTTGATGGTGCGGTCTCTGCAGGCCGAGTTCCTGGTGTAGCACATACTGGTGAAGGTGCTGGGTAGCCGCAACTGATGTCCCAGACTCCTCCTGGTAGCCCTGTATGGGCAGCGACAACGCCTGTGCACCGGACCAGCAGAAGAATTCGGGGATTGCCCCCTGAGACTCAACCTTTTCCAGAAATGACGTTAGCGTCGCCAAAAGACGGTACGGAAGGCACCACGGCTGCTCATTACGCGCTTTAGAACCAACGGGTAGCAAAAGTGTTCCACGGTTCCATCTTCGAGGGCCTGGACGACTAGCTCGCTCAATTTGAATGGGTCGCAGATTTTAATGGGTGTACGGACGCGAACAAGTTCAGAAATGTGTATTTCAGCCTGGAGGATGGCACTCGCACCTAGTAGGAGAACCGTGAACCCTTCTCTCCTAAAAGAGCAGCTCTACCTTGCTTAGGCAAAACAATGTGAAGCTATAAATGCGCAAGTCGAATAGAGGTTCCAAGATAATGTTGTACAGCCTTCCGAAAGTCCTTGGTCGTCGACGGTCAATCGAGTGAAGAAAGAAGAGGCAACGCTGCGTTTCTGTGTTGACTATAGGGAATTTAACAGTGTAACTAAGAAAGACATATCCGCTGCCTTGCATCAACGATTCACTCGGCAGACTTCGGTAGGACAAGTATTTTTCATCTATAGATCTGAAAACCGGGTACTAGCAAATTTAAGTTGACGAGCCGGATCGCGAAACAACTGCGGTTCTTACACCTAATGGGCTGTGCGAAATTAGAGTGCTCCCATTTGGTCTGTGTTCTGCACCTGTGACACTGCAGAGAATAATGGACACTGTTCTTACCGGGCTGAAGTGGCATACTTGCCTGGTATATTTGGGTGATGCTAGGCTTTCGACTACCTTCGACGAGCATATGAAGCGTCTGAAGACCATTCTGGAAGCACTGCGCTTCACTGACTAAACGCTACAGCCAGCGGAGGAGCAAATAACTTCACAACGAACTCAGTAAAGCTGTTTGCTCCACGGAGGAAACCCTCCCCACCCACTCTTGATTTAGGGGTCTGAAGAGGTAGCGGGCCGCATCCACGTTGATGTGAACGCGACCCATTCTGTGAGCGCGGAAGGCCATGCTTAAAAGGTTCCACAATTTTTTGTTTAAGCCCACGATAATCGATGCACAATCAAATCGAGTCATCTTTCTTCTTCACAAGAACAAGCGGGGATGCCCCGGGACGTTTGGAACTCTGCATCACATCATGATTGAGCATGTCGGCTACTTGGTCGCCGATAACACAGCGTTCTGTAGCGGACACATGATATGGTCTTTGTCGCAGTGGCGCGCTGCTGTCCGGGCCGATACGATGGCAAATGGTCGATGTGCGGCCTATACGAAGAGTCCGGCCGTCAAGATAACAACAGAACTTGTCCAAAGGTGTAGAAGCTGGGCTCCTTGAGAAGCAGGAAGTGTGTCCGCGATTTAGTTATTCAGCACGTCAGGCGAAATAGGCTCTTGCGCGGCATTACACGTCAACCCGGTAGCCTCATGATTAGTGATGGGACCAGCTGGCATGTCGGTGATGGTAGATGGGTCGACATACTGGACACACCCAAAGCACTCTCCACGAAGCAGAACCAGGGGACATCACAACTGGTTTGAGACGAGTCGCTTGCTGAAGCTGTCACGAAATACCGAAAGCGCAAAGGTAGCGGAGAACACTTTCTATGCACGAAGATTGCTGACGGCGTAAAAAAAGGCGCTACCAAAGGCAACATTATTGCAGGACACGGCAGCAAGGGCAAAAGAGTTCGGTGGTATTGCAACCTCTTCTGCAACAAATAACTTGTAGGCAGCATCGCGAGCGTAAACAACGGGGCAATACAGAACAATACAGAACACAATACAGAACAGCACGGGAACAGTCAATGGCAGCCTTGTAGTGGATAGGAAGTCCCAGCACGATATAAGGTTGTGTGGACGAAAAGGCAACACAAAAAAAGAGCCAGGCCTGCGCGGAACTGCAGGACAGTGACAGCGCAAGCTGGAGGAGTGGCCTTCTTAGAGGCTATTTTAAACGCTTGAGGAAACTAGTGCAAATAGAGGTGGTAGGTATCCCCTGCTCTATGAATGTTATTTTGCGCCAAGTATGGTAGTACCCACTGCGCCATAATTACTGCGGTATTATGACGTACAATCTGTATAACTCCACATCTCAGAGAGTCTCTTGACATCGTCTTCCCGTGAACGATCCGAACTCTCGGCCCGGTGTCGACAGCGATCTGCGGTTTGGGCTTCTCTCTCCACAGATGTCTGTTGTGCCCGACGTTGCCTTGCTGCAGCCGTGCGCGTAGCTCTGCGATTCGCTTCTTCAGCAGCGGTCCGCACCTTACGAGGAGGCGCCAACAGGTATATCGAAGAGCCAAGTCGGGTTGCTGTCGGGGCTGCGCAGGTCGCCTGCCGCGTGACGCATGGCACGATACGACCCGATAAAGGGAAGCGCTTCGTAATAATTATGACGCAGAAGTTCCCGCGCCCCCACGTATAGGCCAATAACATTAGTCGGAGAAAGCAGAGGCGTTGGTCCTTTCGTGGGCGACGCAGTGATTGCCTAGGGGAACTGCGAGGATTAATTTTCCCGTTCCGTCGTTGAGGGACGAAGACACATTGGCGAAAGCGAATGGCATCGAGGAGGTGGTGACCAGTGGTCAAATGGAGTGCCGTGGTCTGGGTCATCTGTCCATATTCCGGTGTACCAAGGCGCGGACGTTGAGGAGTACGTGGTCTAATAGGGATCAGCTACGAAGCACGGGGGTAGGACGGGACATGGCGACGGCGAAATCGCGCCACATGGCCAGGTACTTCATACGAGTAACTTATCCGCCGGATAAAATATCGGCATATTGGCCGCCGAACCCCATTCTTTCGCTGCCGAACTCCATCGCCGAACACCAGCCAAGACATGTACAGTGCTCAGCTCAGCGATGGAAATATGACACTCTCACCGCGTGATGTTCAGCACATTTCTTGCTACTTGAGTGCGATGGGTTGGTGACCGAGGGACCAAAGACAACAACAATGCTTCAAAAAGTATTTCGCTTTAGTTAAGCACTACAACGAATCAACTCGCTGTCCTCAGTGCAAACTGACGACGCAGAACGCATTCGCAGTCTCGTGCTGTGAATGAAACGCGCCATTCACTGAGCACTACAGAGTACTCAGCGATTGAACGTCGATACTATAAAAGCGTGATGACTGGTGCGTCTTGCGCTTCCCGAGTGCACCAGGAGTGCGCCGGGTGATCACAGAGAACTCAAGTTGAATCAGGATGCGTCGAAAATGCTCTCGTTTTTATAGAATGCCACAAGGAATGAGCTTCGTACCCAAATCTCAAAAGTGGTGAAATCGGCAGGTGTGCACTCCGAGTATCGCGATTCAATCGTTCAGCACTAATAATAATATCTGGGGTTTTACGTCGCAAAACCTCGATGTGCTGACGCGAGACGCCGTAGTGGAGGGCTCCAGAAATTTCCCCCACCTTGGGTTCTTTAACGTGCACTGACATCGCACACTACACTGTGCAAAAACATTTCGCCTGCGTGGAAATGCAGCCGCCGCGGCTCTGATCCGATCTCGAGACCTTCGGCTGTGTATCCCATTGCAATCGCCACTAGACCGTCGGGGCGGGGCAGTCGCTTGACAGCTGTACATGCTGGAGAATGAGCGGGTCCCTCTGGTACCTTCTTCAGTGTCTAAGCTCGGGACACATATTAACGTGCAGAAAAATAGGGAGCGGGGGATTCGCGCGAAGACTTGCACAGAAATAAAGGATTGGTAAATAATGGACGCTTCTAAATAAAAAAAAATTTGCGCGACATTGATTCTTGGTGGTCTTCACATGCGCACTATTCGCCACCGTAAGGAACAGCAGTACGCATCAATGAGCGCTAAGCAGGCGTACCGAAATTGCTTGCATCGGAATCTGGAAAGTGCATGGTCGGTAACGAAGAACAATGCTTGCACACCCGCTCGGCACTGAGTCATGTTTGCGAATTTAAATGAGCGTTTACGCATTGTAAAGGAAAGGCACATGAACAGCAATGACGTCCTTTCTCATCGCATCTGCTTGCTTTTTTCAGCACCAGCGCTCGTGAAACTTCAAAAATAGCACCATCTAGCACGGAATATCATGCTTCTAACCATTCCTCTCATACGTCTTCGTGTCCTGGTATTTTTACGCGGTGTTTAACATTGTAATGTTTTCTCCAGCTGGTGCTAGTAAACTTAAACAGGGCAGATATTTCTCCCTTTATCCCAATTGAAATATTGTCTTCGGGGCAATAGGATTGCCTTTTTATTCTGTTATATAGCGCTCTGACAAGATATTTAAAACTGTTTGTCTTGAACCGCAGAGTCTGTTTCTTAGCTCTTGAAATCTTTAAAGGTTAAGCTGAAAAATACGCAACCGATTCACTCGGCGAAGGTGGATGAGAAGTTTAAGCTATTTAGCACACGACGAAGAGGGGATTTGGAAAAAGGTGGTGTAGTATGAAAGGTAGGGTTGCCCACGTGCCCACCAAAGTTCGAACTACTGCGCAGAGTCTAGCGCGACGTGTCGACGAGGACAGCGCCATTGTCGTACCCGTTTACTCCCCAAGACCATAAACAAAACCACATTCTTTCCTTAACGATGTTAATGGGTGGCCACTTTAGCAGTAGGGCTGACTGGAACACAGAGTGCGCGAAAGTCAACCATACCGAGACGAAGACAACACCAGTTTCTCAGACTCAGCTTCCACTCCTAGACAAAGCATTACTGACAAAACGGTTCTCCAACTGTTATAGAACGCTTGTTCAATGAAAATACCAGAGGCCTATGACTATGTTTATTATTTTATAATTTCTTGTTTTCCCAAGTGCGAAATCCGGCTTTCAGAAACAAAGCAAACAGCCTATAAGGTTAACTTAAAGGCCCTTAAGAGGCAACTCCTGTGGTTTTTTCACCATGTTCAGATTTTTTCGAATGGTACTGATAGCCCTGTAGCAGCCAGAGCGGTTCAATGTGCTCAGAAACACACCAATAATTTTACATAACCAACTGAACGGTGTGTTCAAACCGAAACTGAAACGGGCAGACGCTTCGTGCAGCGTGCGCGGTGACGTCACAGCCTGCACACCCCCCCCCCCCCCCATCAGAAATATGTAGCTGGTGCCAGAAAAATGACAGCGGCAAGGTCATCCGACGATGTATTGAGTTAGGCCAGCTTTTCTGAACTTGACAGCGACAATTTCAGCGGTGCAATATCGTTTGACGGCCCGCAGGCTCGGGTAGGCAGCGTTGAAGATGATGATGTGTTTTTATTGTTATGTGGGGTTTTACGTCCCAAAACCAGCTCTGATTATGAGAGATGCCGTAGTGGAGGGCTCCGGAAATTTCGACCGCCTGGGGTTCTTTAACGTGCACTGACATCGCACAGTACACGGGCCTCAACATTTCGCCTCCATCGAAATGCAGCCGCCACGGCCGGGATTCGATCCCGCGACCCTCGGATCAGCAGCCGAGTACCATAGCCGCTAGGCCACCGTGGCGGAGCGAGATGATGTGAAAAATACAGGGTAGGCCGCAGGGAAATCCACCACTACATCTTTAAAATTAATTGCCAGCAAAATTAATGACTTGTAACCGTCCGGTTTGGCATATATTATTAGAGTACCGAGGAGAATACATATTGAAAATTTCGTTGACATCACTGGATACTGAAAAATCGCCGGAGTTGCCCTTTAAATCGGCATAAATCCTAAACACAAGGGAATTCGTGAGCAGATGTTTGAGGCAAGGAGGGCAAAAGAAAATGGTTTTAACGGAGACCGCCGTCCCTCTGAGACAATCCTCCCACTCAATGTTCATTCCGGCCGAAAGAGGATGGTTGTCTCAGAAACCGTCCTTTCCCGTGTGTGTGTGTGTGGGGGGGGGGGGGGGGGGAGTGCGTGCGTGTGTGCGTGCGTGAGTCCTCGGATCGTAGCCACATGAACCTTCGCCATAAAAACACTGCAGATTAAACCACACTTATTAACGACGTACTGAAAGGCACTACGACAAACACTGCAAGCACTTCAATTGCTACAGCCTGGCACGGTGGGTTCCGTCCAGTTCTGGAGGCGTTGTAGGTTACTTTGTCCAATGTGGGGCCTCAAAACAGCTGGGGCGTTCTAATAGGGAGCCTTTCAGGCGTGGAACATTAATTTGCAATACTAATTCACCGCTCATGCGTTATGGCCTGTGCCTCCTGTTTATTCTTCCTAGAACATGTATCCGTTGCTGTTTCCTGTACGGTTCTGCGGACCCCTCAAGCTGTCTTTTCGATGGCTTTTTGCCCAGCGGAACGCCAACTCTTTGCGTTCGAAATAAATTTCAAAGTTCGAAGTTCAAGTTGCTAACGGAGAAGGACAGGAAAACGCGTTGAGACGAAAAACTAGGATTTTTCTATTTTCTATAGTCAAGCTACGTAGTCGTAACATAGTCGTCATTTTACTCAACTTGCATTTAGTTCCTCTGGACGTATACAAAGGCACACCATAGACAGCATAGCATAGCTCTCTGTGCGCAAAAGCTGTAACTTCATATCTGTAAAACCGAAATCGGATCTAGATATTTCGCCCCATGAAGAGCGCTGTGCGCAATATTTCTCGCAGGGCTTAAGATTTTCATCCTTTCTTCGCAGTAAATAAGGGCGCAGTGGTACTCAATTTCACCAACGTAAACGCGTTCAATGCTTAGCTCAAATACTAGCTGTATAGATCTTGTCTACCTTCACCAACGATACACAATAACTACAAATTTTACTTCTTTTTTTTTACTTTTTGATGTGAGCACTCCTATTTCTTTTCTTTTTTTGACGTCATAAATCCTTAGCTGTTTTCTTTGAAATTTTGAAATTTGATGTCTAAAAGCACATTCCAGTGATAGTACCGCAGAACCATGGTGCACACTCTCAAGCCGGCAGCTGTGCGCATGTCGAACTGTTGGGCAACGTCCTGTGTGAACAACTCTAACTTCGTCCTGAACATACGGGGTGGCTAGTGGGTTTCTTAATCATATTTAAAGAATTTGTTTACTAATTCGTGGATATTAGAAAACAACTGTCATACGTCATAGCTTCGTATCGGTTTTCGTGACGTTCATACAACGTCAGCACAGTGAAGAGTTCATGTGCTCACAGTTGTCACGAGCATGCGTAAGTAACTGAACAAAGAGCTAACGTCACACGGTTTTTCGCAAACGTCGCACATGGAAAACACCGCACACTCCTCATACAAACGCTACGCCAACGTCAAACGGGGAACTTGTAAAGGTCTTTTTTATTTGTTCAACAGCACCGTAGCTTATTTCCCCTGTGATCCTAACGCCAACAGGTTTGCCTGCCGATTCCGATAAACCCTAGTACAGCGACAAGCTCTTTTCGGGCGTTTTTCTGCGCTTTTCGGGCTGTGGTTTTTGCGTGGTTTCTTTGTTAATTCGGTTCGTCGCTTTTGAATAAATACAAACAGTTCCTTGTTTTAGCGCCTTCAGTTTCTTAGTGTATTAAGCACGCGTGCAAATGCAGAGATACTAATAAAAACGTTATCCGTATTCCCTCTGCACGTAATGTCCTACCTACATTTCTTTTGGCCTTTCTGACCTTCAATCGGTTTCATTTAGTAACTATGTCACTAATGGAATATCTGCTTTTCCCTAAATATTCTGCTTCATTACTAACGACCATGTATTTTCCGGATTCTAGACGTCATCGTACATTGTAACTTGTTCTCTGATATTTAGTAGGTATGAGCGATTATAATCTGCATGACCCTTACTACTACATTCTTGCTTGTCTTTACGCTGAGCAAAACGCCAAGCTCTGACGATGCAGTGATAGTGCGGAGTGTGCGTATTGGTCTTCTCTTTGCCGCGGTATGTGGGTGGGAAGTACAGTAAAGGACCAACACACACCACTTCGCGGTCATCGTTTACGCGCCTCCGCATGCATTCTCATGATTACGGTATATTGGATTTCACGTAACTGTGATTACTGCAACTGTGGGAGAAGATTGTCCAAATGTGCCATGATGTTACCACCTAGAAATTCTTCCGCAAGGTGCCTCGAAAAAGATTCCACGTGCAGTGGGCATCAAGGAAATGCGAAGCACGCATTAGGAACGTAAAATGGATTTGCATTGTTCTCTCGCTATACCGAGTTTGGTACATATGAAGTTGACGAAACGGCTGCAAAAAGCACCATGACTGTGGCATGTAAATCATGTCGCTCATGACATGCATGTCACGGTTTTCATGTTATGACCTGTCATTTATGTTCGGCATGCAGTCATACTGTGGCATACCAATTTCCGTATACATCCCATCAATGAAACGGCCAGGAGAACACCAAGACCGTGACATGTAACTCATGCCGCTCATGACATGCATGTTATGCTTTTCATGTTATGACCTGCAATTTATGTTCGTCAGGCAGTCATGTTGTGCCATAGCCATTTTCGCATACATCCCATTAGCGAAACGGCCAGGAGAGCACCAAGACCGGGGCATGTAAATCATGCCGCTCATGACGTGCGTATCATGATTTTCATGTTATCACCTGTCATTTATATTCATCATGCAGTCGTGTTGTGGCATACCAATTTTCGTAAACATCCCATTAGCGAAACGGCCAGGAGAGCACAAAATCGTAGATTGAAGTCGCCGAAGTTCGCTAAGAAATGCTTCGCATTTAAAAGTGCTTTTTTGGGGAACTGTGCACAAATACTTTGGGTGGTATAGGTTTCCGGCTGTCAAACACAATCTGCCCCTGTTGCTCTCTGGCTGTGCCCACTTCCTATGACTCTGTCCTCCTTGTGTATATCTATGTATATACATACCGGGCTCTAAACTTATTTGGTCGTTACCACGTCTATCATCTATTAATCCGTTCGATAGTTTTCAAGTGCCTTAGTTTCGAACTTCTCCTAAGGCTGTTTCGGTCCATCAATTTTTCCTCTTTTGTAAGTCTGTTCTCTTTGAATTCGGACGACGGCGATGGTGATTTCTGGTTTTAACGTCCCGAAACCACGATATTATTATGAGCGACGCCGTAGTGAAAGCCTCCGGAAATTTCGAGCACCTGGGATTCTTTAATGTGCACTAACATTGCACACTTAAAGGAGTACCGACACGATTTTGCGGCGGTGCAAAATATATATTTTTCGTTTTCTAGCCGTGTATTGTTAACGCCCTCCGCAGGCGGAAGCTAGGAAACACGTACAAAGTATTTTAGTTTGGTTTTAAAGTTTTCGTCGCCCGGCACTGCAAGCCAGCGCAATGGACACTGCGATGACGTATTAGCACAGTTTCTCAAAAATCGCTGAAATCGCTGTCAGAGTCGCTGGACGACCGTAATATCATCGTTGCTTGCATGTCCCACGTGTAATTGACCACAGACGACACAGTTGCGGCGACGCTATCACGAACTGCTGTCCCTGCGTGACTGAGACGTACGTCCGACTCTGTTGAGACGTCACTAGGAAACCGCCCCCTCGAAATCGAAACCGAAATCTTGGAAGTGGGCTTTTAAGGGAGCCGTATTAAAAATATGTTCATTCCATTGCGAGGCACCGTGATACTCTTTTTGGGGTTCTCCACGCCAGTGCTTTCACTTACAGCAACGATACGAGAATGTCAAAAATTCGTGTCAGTACTCCTTTAACTGGACCTCAACATTTGTCCTCCTCCGAAATGCAGCAGCCGGAGCCGGGATTCGATCCTGCGACCTTTGGATCAGCAGCCATGTGCCATGGTCCCTTCACCACCGTGGCTGCGCTCTCCTCGAATTCTCGCGTTTCTTGACATTTATAATTTTCTTGGTGTACAATATTTCGTGCCGGAACATCACAGTAAGCCGTGAAGTATACACCTAAACGTACCCTATAATGAAAGCGTATGAGCGTGCGTCAAATTTGAACGTGCGTCATTTATGCCTGCTTGTTTAATTTCGCAAACCAAATAAATAGGCAGGAATAGGAAGGGCACGCACTTTTGAAACATATACAGGGAAGCGAAATGAAGGTACCAAACGTTCAACGCTTTTACCTGAAGAGCATACGCATGTCATGACATTTTGAGGGCTCTGTATGCGCACGTGCTAAAGGTAAGTACTTGCTGTAAACAGCCCAAGAGGAACGACGGCAGAATGTCAGGGGGCTGAGTCATGGAAAACGCCTGAACTTCTACAAGCGCCGTATCATCAATCATTTGTCCGTATAGGCCTCGCAGTTTTCTTTTGTTCTCTCTGCCCGGCACTTGACATCGTCATCCCTTTCTGCTGGGGTGAAACTGATTTAGCGCTGGAAACAGCTCTGGAGCTGAAGCGTTTCCTTCCGTTGACACAGAAATGCCGCGCCTCATGTTAGAGTAATGATCAAAGAGTAATGACGTTTCTCACTATTGTAATTTTTGGACCTTTCACATTTCTCACTATTGTATTTTGGAACTTTCCTTTACGCACTACGCAGAAGTTCCCTCAGGCTCAACGCATTTTATTTTTTTGCCCTAAAGCGAGCGATGGAATGAATCGGGGCTCTCAAAAACAGGGTCAGTGACTGACCAAGCTTAAGGCCTATTTGTTCGAATCCAGCGCAAAACGATTAAAGGCGGACATGGGCAAGTCCGCTTCAAAAGTGTTCATGCCACGCTCTCGACTGCCGCTAAAGAAAAAAAGTGATCACTCCATACACGACGTGGCACTAAGCCAGTCTGAGGGCGGTCAAGGGTAGGCTTAGCGTAAAGCGGGCACGAAAGCTTCAAAACCTGACCAACCTACCGCGGGTGATTTCACCATGTAGGTCTGCCCAAGATGGAAGTATAAGTGCTCTTCTGCAAGACGTAGGTTTTCATTTTTATTTGGATCGATTATTTGCCACTTCAAGAAAAAATGCTGAATAGAGTCTGTTAACATGATTGGGAGGGAGGGCTCAGTTTACCGAATATGCATAGCGGTACATGGGCAGGACTGCTGTACGTACCCAATCAATCCGGGTATTTTTTTCATTTGTATAGAGAATGCGCCAAATGTCGCATGTGTAAAGTGCACAGATATTTGCTTAAAACATGATGCGCTTGCTGGAAACCTGAAGGAATAAAAAATTACACCATCTCCCGCTAAAGGGGACCATGAGGCGATGCGAAGCAGCACCGGGGGTGCACACCGCGTTTACATCGGTTTGACGGTAGCAGACGCTGCCTGCGTCAACGTTGTCTCTCGAGGGCGAGGGTGCGTTCTTGTTCCTTGCGAGCTGGTAAAGCGTTCATCGAAGAAAGTGTGTTTCCATAGTCAAGGCGCACCGTTCGGAGAGGAGAGGAGATGAGACAACGAGAGGAGGGGGAGGAATGCGCATGCGCAGTGCGGGTGTGGATGCCACACGGCGGGTGGAGGGACGGACATAGTCCCGACCATAAGCTGCTTCGCATGTAATAAGTCGAAGTAACGAGCAGATTGAACAAGAGGGGGGCACCTCTAGCCATCAGGTACAGCAGTTGGCTCTGCACGATGGCGTGTCCGTGGCAGGTGGCCAAGTCTCGGCTACCTCTTGCATCAGTAACCACACAAAGGCTGTCGGAGTTCCGACGGCATATACTAACCACAGAGTACGGGTACGCTAAGAAAGTAGCAAAGTCTTGGTCACTCGCGAAAAATACTCAGGGAGATTGATCTTTCACCGTACTGTGCAGCGTACCGTAGCGTTATTTTCTTTATGTTGCATCATGCTGCACGGTGTGCTATAGGCACCGTACAATTACAAGGAGGGTGCCACGTCGTCCTCATCCGTCAGCCAAGTGTCAGTGACACTGGCCGCTATGCTCGGGTACAGGTCAAGAAAAAGGCGGCGTCTGCCCGTAAAAGGACTCACCTCCCCCCCCCCCCAGCCTATGGTATATATATATATATATATATATATATATATATATATATATATATATATATATATATATATATATATATATATATACATTGTAATGTAAAGAAAATAGACATAGACACAGCGCCTTTGCCGGAGGCCGGCTGTTCTATTTCTCGTCTTTCTCTTTGCCCTCTTGTGCTAGCTGAGCTCGCTCAGAGCCCGAGCGCTGAAGCTTCGTCTTCCTCGCCTTTGCGCTCCTAGAGCGAGCGCGAATCCGTCCTTCAGCTTTTCCATTACACTCGGCCACGACTGCGAGTGTTCGTAGCGGCCGGAAACGCTTCTGGCGGACGGCACTGGCTTTGGCGAAGCGGTCGCCGTAGTCTACGGCGCGTCTTGTTTAGCCGAACTGTCCAGGACCTTTCTGGTGGACGCCATTGTCTGTAACGCGGCGGGCGAGAGCGGCCGCGCTGTGGCTTTCCCTTGGCACCTGTCTGAAGTGTCTCCTGAGGGCGACATTGGCCAGGCGGCGGTGGTACGCCGTGTGTCATCGGTAAGGGGGCGAGTCTTCGTGTCGGTATGCGGCGCAAGCGGTGCTTTTGCACAACCCATGAATCGGCGACATGCCCGAACATTCTAAATGAAGCTCATGTTGAGTAAATGCTGTCTTCGTCCGAGCCGGAAGTATTAGGAGAGAGGAGGTCAGAAGGCGTGGCATAAGCGGGAGAATGGTCCTTAGTTAATTGGTTCCGGGTAATAGTGGGTACAGTCGTGTTCGCCGTCACTTCCGTGACGTAAGTCAGCGCCGGTCTGAACACGGAAGCCTTGTCGTTGCTGGCGCATATCACTGGATTATCTTAAATTTCTACCGCTTATTGTGTTTTATTACGACGCATGCTACCCTTCCGTTAATGCTGTAGAATTCGTCTACGTTTCCCGCTATATCTTTGTTAGAGGAGAAG
The DNA here is from genome assembly GCA_013339685.2 of Hyalomma asiaticum. Taxonomy (NCBI): domain Eukaryota; kingdom Metazoa; phylum Arthropoda; class Arachnida; order Ixodida; family Ixodidae; genus Hyalomma; species Hyalomma asiaticum. The sequence continues at coordinate 52,810,716 of CM023481.1, forward strand.
CTTTAAAAACGGGGGCGCGGGTGGGGGAAGGGGGGGGGGGGGAGGGTATCAAACCTGCGACCCTTGGCGGTCCCGGTGTCAGCGGCTCCATATCGTGAACGTACCTTCTTTCGAAGCCTTTCATACTCGTTAATTTCTACCGAGTTTACTATTTAGTACAGTCTTTGGTCTCAAAATGTCCGGGATTATCTAGTTTTGCGACATCCAGGATGACGTTCTTTGTTAAACTGCTCTGAAATTAAGGTCGACGCGCGTGGGAAATCCTGTTATAGCGAGTCGTTTTAACTTCTCTATTCTCGTTAAGCAGATATGTGTGCGCATTCTGAGTACTGCGCTTTGCCCGAAAATTGTGCTGTAGAAGCTACGGTCTAAGAAATTCATTTAAAACCTTCCGCGTGGTCCCGCACTGAGCAATGTTTTGCAACGCACATGAATATGAAAACTGCCAGTGCGCGCACGCTTCGATCGCCAAAAAAGCAAGGGGGGTATAAGAAATCATATCGCTTGTTGTAACAAATCGTGGTTCTGTGACGCGCAATGAATAATGAAATCTATAATTTCTATACTGGAATGGGCGTGCGAAGACAAAATGGCAAAATAGAAGTCAGGGAGGTAGCAGGTACACAGAAACATACACACGCATCTATATGCATACAGACCTGCCCAGATACGATAACTTTCTACTGTGGCGGTGTAGGCATAGAATCGTTTTCATTCCTTTAGGAAGTGGGTAGAAAGTGTTAATTCGTCATCTGACTGTCATCGGGCCACCTAGAAGATTTGTGTGCAGGTTAGCACCGTACGGCTTGTGTCTTAGGGCAAGGAGTTATCAAGGAGTAGTATATGTTCCTTATTGCGCTTGCGATGTTATATTCGCCATGAAACAGGCTATCTATCTATCTATCTATCTATCTATCTATCTATCTATCTATCTATCTATCTATCTATCTATCTGTCTGTCTGTCTGTCTGTCTGTCTGTCTGTCTGTCTGTCTGTCTGTCTGTCTGCCTGTCTGTCTGTCTGACTAATCAGTTTCCTTATACGGCGTCGCATGGGTTTCCTGTTTGTGTGGAATACTGTGGGTACATGTAGCCGCGTTAGTAACTATACGCATTCTACTATCTATTATTAGAAAGAGGTTTGTTTAGCTGCTCACTAAATTATCGTCGGCGCGTTGGGCTCGGTGCGGTTGTAGTCCTGTGTTAGCCCTTAGTGTTTCTGTGTTTTCAGTGAATTTTATCTCAGTAAGGTTGCGAGAGTGTTTACTGCAGTTTTTACGAAAGTTAGTATACTCCAGACTTTATTTCAATTTCCCTGTGAATTACTAACAAAATGAGCAGAAGGTTCGCCTGCCGCTCTTTTTTTTTCTTTTTTGTCGTTGCTAAAGATGGCTAATATGATCTAAGTGGTATCTTCCCAGAAGGCAAGTGCGATAAGTTTACTGAAAAAACACACATCGTACTATACTGAGTTCATCTATTTATTTTTGAAATGTCTCTTCCACACTCAAATTCATTACACATATAATGAATGCAATTTCATGACACGATTTAGACTTTGGGACCCTGGGCGCATTCCTCTTTGTCATAGAGTGTCATAGATAACCCTCCACACTGCTCCTGGTATACTCTGTCGCATTCACCATCAATTGGATCGCCAGCCTTTTCGTCTTTCACCAATACGAAGCAGCCTAGGAACAGAAAAGTCAAAGGAAACTGTAGAGCACATTCTGACGCCGTTTAAACGGAAGGTACAATAATGAGTGGATGTCCCTCTGTAAACGACATTCAAAAATTCAAAAGTTTTCTGTGCACGGACGAAAAGGAGTGCTAGGCTGTACCGGTTCTCGCGCAAAATCCATGCTTGCCCTCGTCTGCACCCTCGTCATTTGTGCATATATAACCGTGCCCTTGTTATTAAGGATATACCCTCGGGGAAAAGTCAAGGATTGATTTATGGTGTTTTATGTCAAAAAACAACGATACGATTATTAGAGACGCCGTCGTAGAGGGCTCCGTTCATTTTGGACCACGTGCAGTTCTTCAACGTGTACTGACATCGCACAGTACAGGTGCGTTAACGTTTCGTCTACATCGAAATGAAGCCTCCACGGCCGGGATTCGATGCCGCGACCTTCGGATGAGTAGCCGAGTGCTATACGCACTAGACCACCGTGGCGGGACCTTTGAGCAAAGACGTGCGTGCGCAGAATTCTGAGTAATTTAGGCTTTCAAGATATGCCACCCGTGGTTCTCGCCGTGTCTTTTAATCAATAGGCATGTATTCCTCTAGGCATGTATTCCTCATGCCTTGTTGTGGCAGAGCATTTCAATGCCATCGCACTCGTGAGAACTCGGTGCGATGATAATACTCCACGCCGGTAGCTTAGTTTGCTTTCCTTATAAAGCAGCAAAGCGGCAAGAAAACTGATGTCGCAAATAGTGTTAGGCTGCGATACTTGACTTTTCTGGGAACTTAATTAGATGAAGAAAGAGGAAAACGAGGAAGACGTGCACAACATGAACGCAATTCTTATGTAGATCATTCTTATGTACAAACATAAGAATGAAGAAACGCGTTTAATGGTCGAGGCCTGGCATATCAGTATTAGTGGAAGCGCGTACGTCAGTCAGCCGTCGATAAGCGTAAACAGAGAAGAGATAGAATGTTTTAACAGCTGTGTATCGGGTAGACCGGCACGTGTAACCGTTCGACAGGTGGCGCTACCTTTCCTGAGCATGCGCAGATAAATTGTGCGTCTTCCTTCTTTTTCGCATCTGTGCTCTGCTTCAGTTGATAGGCGGCGTTCGTGCTGTCTTTTTCTTCCCCTTGTGTCCGTGTTTTCTACGCCTGTTCTTTTCGCTATGGACACCTACCAACTCGCTCAGCTTTCTGTCCTTTTGAATGAGAAAAAGACTCGTTTGTGCATTTCGAGGGCAGATATCATATTGATACAGACACTTTTCATGGAAAAAAAACAGGCCCGCCTGTAGACTGGGAACGTGCTCCTAAGGTTCGATGTAGGAGCAAGCCGTGGGAGTGGCACAGATTGAAAGATTATTTTGGAGGCACTACCTTAACACGATGGGTCGTAATGGGAGCTTCGACGTATTGGGAGCCCGTAATGGGAGCTTCGACATAATGGGAGCCAGTAATGGGAGCTTCGACGTAATGGGAGCCGTAATGGGAGCTTCGACGTAATGGGAGTTTCGACGTAATGGGAGCCAGTAATGGGAGCTTCGACTTATTGGGAGCCAGTAATGGGAGCTTCGACGTAATGGGAGCCAGTAATGGGAGCTTCGACGTAATGGGAGCCAGTAATGGGAGCTTCGACGTAATGGGAGCTTCGATGTAGTGGGAGCTTCGACGTAATGGGAGCTACTAATGGGAGCTTCGACGTAACATACGTTGGTCACTCTACACCAGCCGTCCGGGCGGCTACAATGCGGGCACTCACTCCTTTTAATTTATGGTACGCTCGCGACCTGGGGGCATTACACGGGGGAGTTACGATACATCCCATGTAATCATACAATATAAACATCAAGAGAGAGACGAAAAGTAAAAATATTAATGGTGCAACGCAAGAAAACAGGAACCCTTAAGAAATGCAGCAGAGATGCAAGAAATTTTCAAGTATAAAGAGCAAAATATGTACAATAAAAATTCTCTTTTCCCCCTGTCAGACAAATACGGAGCAGTTATGTTCCCGAAATCTCCGTCGTCATGTGTATTGGTGTTATCGATATGTGTAAAGAACACCTCCTTATACTGCTGCGCTTTCAAAAGCAGCTAAAAATGTTAACACACTAACACATTAACTTATACGAGGCACTTAGAAGATGAATATCGCGATAAAAATTTCCAAACATATGAGTTGGGCGCAGTTTTGTCGTTACTGCCCGTTTTAACTTATTCTGTGCTTGGACAGTATGAATTAACAATATACCGAGACTTGTGTTATTTCAAACCACTGCTTCACCGGCGAGCGTAGTACAAGTTTATCACTTGCTTTCAATACGTGAACGTGCATTTTTGTTTAAATTCTTGATAGTCTTGCTAAGCATTGCCATAAGTGTGTTCGCACTCTGACTACTCGTATCAGAATGCATAACAGTCAAAGAACATGGCGAGGTTAATCATTGACTTCTTCGGACAGAGACGTAGTTTAACAAGTCTAAATTCCAATTGCGAAGACTGCGGTGATTTTTCCTTTATATATTAAAGGGCAACTTTGGCGATTCTTCAGCGTCCATTGACATCAATGAAATAATTAGTATATGTTACCCTCAGTGATGTATTATTCTGCGCCAGAATGGGTCTTTGCAATTCACGTAGTCTTCGTAGAGATATATTTCATAAAATTTTAGCCGAGTCTCATGCGACCCACCTTGTCTCCTTCACCTGATTACCTACAACGCTGCCTACAGAAGCAGGCAACTCGCACAAAGCGAAACGTTGACACTTCAGCGCTCAAGTCGCCACCGTCAAGTTCAGAGAAGCTGGTATAACTCAGTACATCGTCGAATGATTCCGCAATTTCGTTTTTCTGGAGCCAGCTCCATATTTCAGACGACGGGGAGGCTGTGAAATCATAGTATACGCTGCGCGAAGCATTTAGGCATATCGGTTTTGGTTCGAACACATCCCTCATTCGGTTATTTAAAACTATTGGTAAGCTTCTGACCAAATTCAGCCACCCTTGGTTCTATACCACTGTCAGTGCTATTAGAGAACATTGTCGTAAAAATATGATGAAAAAACAAAACCGCAGGAGTTCTCCTTTAAACATCTCAACGGTGGGCATGTGCCTTCATGCGTTACACAGGAAATAATACCTGTGTAACATGGGGCACTAATAAGTGCGATTAACTCCAATCTGGATTACATTTCTCAGCTGTGGTTGACCCGTGTTTGCATAAGCTAGCAGGATCATGCCTAATCCGGATCATTCTCAATCCGGATCTTGCCCGATCTCGATGAAAAGTGACCATGTGACACCAGTATAATACTGTATTCCTTCTGTTACGACATCAATTTAGTTTTCCATACATTGTGAATGGAATTTCGGAGCACGTTTTCTCGCCTCCGTACCTTAGCACTGTCACTTGTCTTCAAGCATCGGATGCTAAAGCGCTCTGCATTCGGAAGACAATTTACACAGATTAAGCTGTCGACATACCGCACTCTCTATAGCAATGAAGTCGCACGAACGTGAATGTGTATGGACTCGTTCAGAAGCTTTGGACACAGGCGCAATATGGGCTATTTACCAGCTGAATATTTGAAGTAACAGCAAGTATGTCGAGATGCAACATGGCGACTATTCCGGTGGGATCTACATGTACACCAAGTAAGTGACCAGGCAATTAAGTGATGTGCACAGTGCAGTTGCAGGTCTAGTAATATTATTGCTTGATTTATGTGTGCGGTACAGGTCATCGCTTAATCGCCAGTTGTGCTGGCACGCTGCGCTCAACTACACACGTCATATACGTTCGTTGTTTCACTGCAAGTGGGGCCAGAATATCTTTAGCAGCCTTAACATGCGAAAGCACTGCGATTAATTGTGGGTTGCACTGACATTCTTCCTCAAGAAACCAGTGGTCAGGAAGCTCTGCTTGTTGCCATAGCAGCATATGTTCGGCGACTGAGGCTCCTGTTGCGCACCCGGCAACCATGACGCGTGCTCATTCCTGGCGTTGGTACATGTTAAACAATACAGCACGTCTACGCCAACAACCACGTAAACATGTTACAAGATCAGGCGAAGACGTTTTCACACCACCCATTTGAATTACATTAAAATTGACTCCAAAACGTAGTTAATTTTATAACTCAACATCTGTCGTGTTAAAGGGTCCCTGAAACGTTTTTTTGACATTGCGTCACTGATTAGGCAACACAGTTGCGAAATCATTCACACCATAAATAAAGCGAAGCACAATGCGCTAAGGCAGCTAAGGGCTTATTTCTGTCGCCTTCCTCCTTACCACTGCTGTTCCTCCTCAACTCGATCTGCTGCGGAGTGCGCGCTAGCGACGACAGCGCCTCCCGCGTCAGCCGCTCTGCCGAGCCTCCCGTAGTGACATAGCGCCCCGATATCCTCACTGAGGTCGCCCGCCTCGGCAGTGCTAGCCTCTGTAATAGAGCGCCGGCGACTCGTGTGACGCCGCCAGATGCCGCGATGATACCGTTGGCTGAAACGAAGGAGTACGTTGTAGAAGCACGTTGTTCGCAGCTAGGTTTTGAAAATTACGTGCACGTCACTTGGGTCGGGGCCAATCAGCGACCTCTCATTCGATCGCTCGATGACGGGGGCGTTTGAAAACGCTTTTTGGCGAGCCGCTGCGACCTTTTGCGATACGCGTGTTCAAAACCTTATTGTAAATTACACACTTTACGCACAGCGCTAAAATCTGTCCTGTAATGGTCCTAGTGACCCGCTCTACCGGATCACCATGTTTGCACAAAATCGTCAAAACCGTTTCAGGGTCCCTTTAAATACACACAGCAGGGTGCGCTGTTGTAATGGTGGTTGCTGAGTGGCTCCTGGAGAAGTGCAGATAGTCATCAGCCACCACCGTGCTGAATATTCCACGACTGTTTGTTTAATCCCTACGTGCAGCTACATTGGGAATGCTAAGTTTTCGCCTCTCCCACCTTAAGACACGACCACTTACCCAACCAAGTTTCAACGACTTACCATGTGTGTTTTCATTTGTTTTCACTGTTACCACAAAGCAAGAGTTGTCCTTACTCTTGGTAAGTATTCTGTGAAGTTTTGGTTCCTCATCTATAATACGAAGAAAATACATTTGACATTACTTTCATACAGTACTTTGTGTACTACTCAACTTTCTGGTCATGTCAAATACGGGCTCCGGAATGTTTCCTCTATCCCATTCAATGGCACTCATGGGCACGTTACCGTGACCATGACGTAACGTAAAGAACGTGCACGTTACGTTCAAAAGATGTCATGGCCACCGAAATGCGGCCGCCTTCGCTGGTTATAGACCGCGCGTCCATGGTATTAGCAGTCCGATACCTAATTTACTAAGCGACCATGGCGTGACTTGAATAAGCGTGTAGAAAAGACGACCGCTGCCAAATTCTCACCACGTCCCAAGTAAACTTGTATAGCCCCATCGTCCCCCGCATTCGCTGTCTTGAGTTAAGTGAGGTAATTTACTATCATGCAAAGATCACTAAGTTTCAAATTCAAACTAGAAAGGAAGCTCAAGGGAATGTAGATGCTTGCATCGACGAACAGACCGTTAAAAACGAAACAGAATAAGGACTGTTGTTGTAGCCAACGTTTCGACCAAGTGGACTTGTCTTCATCACGACGGGAATTGACGGAGACAAGTTCATGCACTTATTGAAATGCTGGTTAGAACCACATTCCTCATTCTCCATTGGTATTAAGTTTCAAATTCTTCAACTAAAAGGAAACTAGGAAGAAGCGATTCTGGCCTAACAGACGCACGTCCAGTTAGCTACCTTTCCCTCGGGAAAATGATTAAAGTATGAAAATTATACAGCGTCGTCGTCACTAGGGCGAAGCATTGAGTTCGACAGCAACGCATGGATTATTACACGAGGTAAGACAAGCATCCTTACGGGCGTTGTGCTTCCGCTGTGTGCAATCGAACTGCCGGATACGATGCGGTGTGGTGCTGCAGCTGTACAGTGGAGCGTCATTTGTAGGTGCGAGCGTGGACCGGCCACCGTCCGCGGGTCTTAGCGGCCAGTTCCGAAACGGTGAAAATCAAGACTCTGGATTCTGCTCTCACTTGTAGGATGTTCCATGCTACAGAAATCATCCCACAAAATTAATTTGCCACATTTTCTCTCTATTTTCACCTTTATATTTGTGGTGAGTAAGCGTACATTGCGTCGCGCCTTAGCTTTGCGCACAGTACTGCTGTTCAATTCCTGATAACAGATTACGTGCATTTTCATGACTACCTTCTTTATGAAGCAAAAAACAGTGACATAAAAAAGAGCTTTATTCAAAGGGGGGTAGCGGCAGCTGAAGGAAGTCAAAAAAGTGTGACAGACGCTTGCCCGACACTTCCGTCGCCTATAGAGAGCGTATTCTTAGTCGTGGTGCCGTCAATACTCTTAGGCGCCGCTCGCGCGATAACTCTAAAATTGCGCTCGACTATACATTGTCCGTGATAATGAACTGTGGACGCACATTCAAGCACGCTTTTTGTTTAGCGCAACTATCCTTTCGCCGCTCAGCGGCATGTTATTCCTGCTTGTGGAGTGCAGGTACGCGCGAAAGCGCGCGTTTCCTTTAGTGCGTCTAGCCTTTCGCCGAAGCGCTTCGACTACGCAGCAGAAACACCGTCGGCTACACAGGCAAAGAGGGCATCGATTGCACGGCGTCATCTCTATAGATCTGCGTGCGAACATGGGCTTCTTTGCCGGATGGCAGCTCAGATTTTGGCGCCTTCACAGCTTCAAGCGTGCGTACGGTGGCCGACTTGTCCAAAGCGCGCGTCTGCGGATCGAAAGGTCGCGCGTTTGATTCACAGTAGGGCGCCTAGGCAAAAGTTGTTTTGAGATTCTATTTATATCAAGTATTGATTAATCTGCATATACAGGACATGACTGTGATTACGAAGACACCATTCAAGAGTCCACATGATTGCTATGGCAATAATGACGAAAGGGCAAATGTGTGCCATGCTTTGGCCAGCTTCAGCGGCCATGCGCGCATCTTGTCAGGTGCTGTTGCCATTTTCCGACTTACTGCTAGTCTCCTACTTGCTAAATGTCTTGCAACAATCCTTTTTGTAACAGATCTCTTTGGTTTGAAACAAGCAGCTCACATATGCGTTGGTGCTTAGTTCTTCATCAAAATATCTGCACTAACGTAAATCAGCGCCATGGTTTCAAACACACTGGGCTTCTGTGTTTACGTGTTAAACATTCAATATCCAAACGGTGTCCTTCGCAGATACTTCCTATGGTTAAAATAGAAAACCTGAGGCGCTCAGGAGGTCAAAGTACGTTTAATGCACACAGAAAAAAAAGACGCCTCAGTTCCCACACGGGAGAGTTTTTCACAAGTAAAATAAAAACGTGCGTCCGAGCCATTCGCTCGTTGAGAGTGCGCTCAACCGCTTATATTGAAAGTCCGCGGAGTGGTCTGTTCGGTGTGTTCAGGAAGCCAACCCACACGGGGCGTTACTTGCGTTTCGCTGTCATGCAACCTGGGTCCAATAAAGTGGCGGTGGTTACCACGCTTCAACAACGTACAGAGAAAATTTTCGCAAGACAAGAAGAGTACGCAGCCGACGTGCGCTTCGTACGACGGGAGATATCAGGCTGTGGATATCCTAATTCCTTCCTGAACGCTGTTCAGCAGTCAATGGCACGTCCTCCACAAATGAAGACAGCCTCTGGTCAGAATCGCGCGGGAATACCGAATATTCATTTCATAAATGAAGACCTGAGCCGTGATCTGCACTCCTGCAACGTCCAAGTGGCACATATTCCAGAATAGGAACTGCGACAAGCGCTCGTGAACGTTAAGGAAAAGATACCCAATGAGAAATTTCCGAGTGTAGTGTGCGTTGTGCCATTCGTGGATTGGGACTACGTGTATACTGGTGAAACCGGTGACTTCGAAAGGCGTCTTAAGTAGCACAATTATGTCGTAAAGAAACGAACTGTAATATCTAATGCTCTCGCTGAAGATGCCGCTTCAGGGGGACACGCATATTCTGGGACAAGGCGTGTGTTTGCGCTAGAGAAAAAGCGCTGTCACGACTTTTTAGGGGCGAAGCTCCTTAAGGTTTGGGTCTGTCCGTCCGTTGTTCCTAGTAGCGCGTTACCTTCAAAGAAATGAATGATGTTACGTGTGGGAGGCGCGCCCTCGGCGCGTGCCTCCCGGCGCGCGAGCTCTCTCACTCTTCCATCTGCTGTCTTGTGAGAGAGGGAGAGAGACAGAGAAATACAGAGAGAGCGAAAGGCGCGCGTTGACTATGGAAACGCTCATTCTTCGATGAACGCTATACCAGCTCGCAAAGAAGAACGCGCCCTAACTCGCGAGAGACAAGCTTGACGCAGGCAGCGTCTTCTAGCGAGTTTCTTGATTGAAAAATACAGACTGCTCGCACTGGAGAACCGTCCACCGGCCACCCATATATACATATATAGGCATAGGCACTGGATCTCGACTTGCAATGAAGTGCCGGTGGGAGATTTCACTTGTGAGTAGTTGAACCATAAGGATCCGTAGCGCGCGCGTTAACTAAATTAATTCGGAACTCGGCACGATCTACGATGAACCTCCGGAGCTTCGCCCACTCATCATCATTCACTCCGTGCATATGCTGTGAATTTTTTATCCAGGGTCACACTTGATGCAGACCACTCCGCGCACTCACAAGCGGGAATGCGCTCCGCCTTCGGTGCATGCGCACGGCCTGCGTGGTCTATTCAACAATATTGAAACGAACTGCTCGGACGCATTTTTCATTTTGCTTGTGCAAAAGGCTCCCACGTAGGACTCAGAACATTTTTTCCGTATGTGCATTACATCTACTTTGGTCGGCCCAGTGCCTCAGGTTTTATACCTTCACGATGTATCATCCCGACCAGGCGACCTTCCGTGAAACATTATACTACGACTACTTCATATCGTTTTGTTTGTTTAGCCATAAACGAAAGAGCTGAGGCCGACATTCTTTCCGAACATTGCAACCACACTATTCTTCAGGATAAGGCAAGGTATTTTCACACAATCCATTGTGACTGTATTAAAACTGAGTCCAAGACGTAGTTAATCTCAGAACTCCGAAGTCGTTATATACATAGCATCTTATGCGATTATAAGTGTGGTCGCGAAGGAGCTCATAGAAAAGTGTAGATAAGCATTAGCAACAAATCCAAGATCATAACTTCGACTTCTAGGCTTAATGCTCTAGGCATGAACTAATGTTCTATGTTACTACAAAAAAAAATGATTCGTTTGACCGTTTATGTCAGGCTAATGTTTCGTTAGAAAACGTGTCTTACTTCGGCCCTCTTCATATACCGCAGCATTTGGATATTTATGTGAACCAGTTGTCGCTTGTTGCACAAGGACTTCGTAAGATATCCTGCGAAAACAAGAAAACAATCGCTTATGATGCCGGAAGATTATAAGCTTAACGGTCATTTTCAGACGCTTTGGCAATGATATCTTCAAATAGCTAAATGCGTCGCAAGTGCCTCAATGTTCTAAATCATGTGTTCTATACGGTGAGTCCTGCGCAGTGCCGTCAAGTGCTGCGCGCAGCCGACGAGCTTCCGCCCTAGTTGCACGATATGATGCCTTACGGTGATTGCCGAACCGTTGACGAACATGGTCATCCGTCTGGGACTCGGCCCCGCCATGGTGGTCTACTGGTTATGGCACTCGGCTACTGATCCGAGGGTCTCGGGATCGAATCCCGGCCGCCGCGGCTGCATTTTCGATTGAGGCGAAATGTTGAGGCCCGTGTGCTGTACAATGTCAGTGCACGTTGAAGAACCCCAGGTGGTCGAAATTTCCGAAGACCTCCACAACGGCGTCTCTCATAATCAGAGCTGGTTTTGGGACGTTAAACCCCACAAATCAATCAATCATCGTCTAGGGCTCACCACAGGAATGGCTTTAGCAATATGCGCAGCCGAACAAACGTGCCGACCGGTTCGCATTTTCTTTAGACAAACCTTTATATTTCTAGTCGATTTTTGCGGGGCGCTAGCAGCTGGCTGCAGTTCGTACCCTTCTGGGCACGTTCCCTTTTTCATCAGAAAACTTGTAGCTCAGGCCGTGCATCAGATACCGCATTAGACACCGCAACCAATGATTTTTTGTCACGAGCAAGAAGAATAAAAGCATGTCTCGCCTGGAACCTTCTAACATTTGTGCTCAAAGATACTGTCGTCAAAACCGATGGTAGTGGAATTCTGCACGTCGGTAAAAGCTCAACGTTATTGATAGGAGACTATACATTTTGTTTCTTTTGATTTGCCACGCGTCATTTTTCTCGCGCACCAATTTGTTGTTGTTACGTGTGGTTTAATGTCCCAAAACCAGCTCTGATTATGAGAGACGCCGTAGTGGAGGGATCCGGAAATTTTGACCACCTGGGGCTTTTTGACGTGCACTGCGCACAGCACACGGACCTCAACATTTCGCCTCCATCGAAATGCAGCCGCCGCAGCCAGGATTCGATCCCGCAACCCTCGGATCAGCAGCCGAGTACCATAGCCACTAGACCACCGTGGCGGGGCGCGCACCAAATTCCACCGGTGCTGCGCTAGGGGTGAACGTGTTTTTTTTTTCCTGAGCTTTAAAACGCAGCGCGGCTCTGTGCAATGACTGGCAAAACGTTTGACACTCGCATCGGAAATAGGTGGTGCGGTGTTCTCCATGCCAACATATATGTGGACAATTTAGAACAACCTATATTCCACTCCGTCGTGGAATGTCTTAAATAGGACAGAGGCAAATGTGCCTCAAAGTCCGATAAAGATAGCATGAGCTACCACTTGAGCAGGCAAAACCGTTTTCAATCGGTGTTCACAGCAGCGAATGTGGCTATACGGCTATCTTCGTCGACACCAGGGTCCTTAAAAAGGTCCAAAGAAATGAGAACTGGTCGGCACGTTTGTTCGGCTCCACATGCGAACCTCCGCAAGAGGTACAGCTGTCTCATGTTGGACTTTGTGGGCGTCGCAGTCACGTCTGCTCTCACTGTGTCTAGAAAAATCTGCGAAAATCTCGCAGCGCGTTCTACTCCTCGTAGGATTTTATCAAGTCTCAATGTGCCTCGCAAGGGCTGTGTGATATTTCCATTCGTTTGAATGACCTCATAGTTATAGCACTGGAATCAGTTTATGTGTAGCCGTATTTAAACCCTTCTATTTCACTGCTAACTGTGGAACCTTTTAGACGCTGGCGATACAGGAAGGCCCCACTCACACGAGCGCTATCAGGGATTCACCTTCCTTTAGCGTCCGCGACGAAACCTTCCGCGCTTAGCACTGAAATGTTGCACCAACAAGGCCGGAAAGCTACCATAGCACTTAAACTCCTCTCAAAGTTATTCCGATGGCTCAATATGTTCTCTGTGCTGCGCGCTAAAAAGGGTGAACCCTTTTTTTATTGTCCCCAGCGTAACCACTATTCGGCCCTTTTTCGCACCTCCTCTGCGTCACGTACGGGTGGCCACTGTTTTGAAACGTCTGCCACAACACAACGCACCACTCAGGCCATAGACATCATGGAATGTCGCAGCAAAGGCACCACGATGGCGTTTGACAGTGGCCTCGAATGAAAGTCCCTGAGAAAAAATATACCGCAGTAGAGCCATGCGTGTCTGTGCCCCTCTCTCGGGGGCTTTCTATATTGCAAATGAATTTGATGTGGTTCTGGTCCACAAATGCGTCTTTGGGCAACTCACGCGGCTACAGCACGAAAGGGCGCTGCCGCACAGCATTGCTACACGGCAAAGCATTGCCGCACAGATAGACACATTCTTCGAACGTCTGGCACAAATTACAAAAGTAAACAGCGTTAGTTCGCAGCTTGTCGTGCCACAGACGAGGGGCACACAGACAAGAAGTCGGTTGGAGACTTTCTCCAAGAATTGCACATTACCGCGACGCGCAAGCACTTCCAAACAGAGAATCTTAACGTGTCCGGTAACCCGGCATGTACAAGGGTTTATCGCATACCCGACAGCGCTTAGCGTTGCTTGTCGCAGTCAAGTGGCGCCTGCTGTTGGTAAACAATAGAACAAGCCAACCCGCGTAGTCTGTCTTCCGAGACTCGGAAGCCACTCGCGAAGCCTACAACATAGGTGATTTGTGTGGGGCTCTCAGAAGCGGTGTAGAACTCTTGCGGATACTTTTTCTGTCGACGCCTAATGATACAAATCTAAACAGAATACCACCTTTAGTTAGTAACGCGAGGGCCACATAGCCCCCTAGTTAATAGTTGACGGCCACTTGAAAAAATCAAGGACCACAAAAGAGTCGAAGCGGAAGACAAACGCCTTCGGCATAACAGGCTATGCCTTCCGTTATCGGCCATGTCTGCGCATTAGTGATGCAAAACTATCAATGAATGCATAGTATCGATAGCTTTTTCAAACCATCCATAGTGTAGAAAAACTACTGTTACTATCGATAAGCAATCGATAGGAGTATCTATAGGGTAATCGGTAGTATTCATCATCAGCATCATCAGCCTACTTTTGGGCCACTGGAAGACGAAGGCCTCTCCCAACGATTTCCAATCCACCCTATCCTGAGCGAGTTGGCTCCACTTAATGCCCGCAAACTTTTCAGTTTCATGCCTCCATCTAGCCTACCTATTTTGCCTGCCTCTGTTGCATTTTCCCTCTCTTGGTATCCATTCCGTCGCTCTTACTGTCCATCTGTTATCTTTCCTCCTCATGACATGTTGTCCTTGCGTTCTCTTTCCAACACCACAGCTAGAGTGTACTAGAACCAGCTTGTTTTCTTGGTTAGGTAAGTCGAGTGTTTCTCTTACCCTAGCAGAAATTACTTTCGTAAATAGCTTGTGTATTACTGGGAGTAGGCTGATTGGTCTGTAATTCTTTTACTCTTCTATGTCACCTTTCTTGTCGATTAGCATTATATTACCATTTTTCCAACTGCGCGGTACACTAGATGTCTTGAGGGATCTGTCTCGGACTGATGCGAGCGGCTTTCACGTGGGGATAGAGAGGCCGAACCCCTCTGCCACAATTCGTGGCCGCGTCAGTTTTTCCTAGAGCGACTGCTTTTAACATGTATTGACGTAACCAACATCCCACTTTCTGAACTCCGCCAATATCTTAATAATTCTGCAGTATGTAAGGCTATCTTGAAGTTGCGCGCCTAAAAATAATAATAGAACGCCACCACTGTTACGGTTAGGTCATTTATTTAGTGTACTTATAGTGCACGCGTTCAGATTTTTGATCTGTACTTGTATCGTGTTCATTGCGTCGTGTTGTTCTTGCATTTTTCTTTCCAACACCACAGCCAACAGTGTGTTTGAAACATTCCTGTTTTGGTTGTTGTTGTTGTTGTGAATGATTATGATGCTGACACCGGTTCGCTTAAGGAAAGGGTACTAATTTCTGCATCCTATGTTGGGATTATGGCTCAGCGTCCGCGGGGTAGAGTGAAGGGACTGGAGGAGATTGAAAGCCGTAGTGGAGGACTCTTCGCCACATAGTGTGTTTTGTGGGCGCCACTGCCTCTGCCTCAGAGGGGAGAAAGGGAGAACGTAGTCACGTGGAGGGCGCTTTTATTCTCGATATCGCCTTTGTATGGGGGAAAATATAATAATATAAAGTAAAGATATTTCTGCCACGAATAGCTGGTATCTGCTTCAAGTGCTCCACCTTTCCGGTGTAAATGAGAAAAAGGTGCTACAAATATTTGCTCATTTCCTGCGGGTTTCTGCTTGGAAGTGGACAGTCGAGTCCATCAGGCCTGTCTGCGATGGTAACATAACCCACGTGCAAGTGCTCCCGCTCTCTCTCTTCTAAAATGAGTTTTCTACTGCATTGGACCGGCCCCCAGGCAGTTTGGGATATAGGCAGAAATGATAGGTGCATATGCAGTTTCCTGTTCATGAAAATTTCTTGTCCCTGAAATTGATTGATTGATTGATTGATTGATTGATTGATTGATTGATTGATTGATTGATTGATTGATTGATTGATTGATTGATTGATTGATTGATTGATTGATTGATTGATTGATGCGCACACTGCACCTAACCACTGTTGGCGAAATTCTGTAGGAGGTGCTGTAACCTCGTCGGCAGATTTATACGACCATTACTAGAACATGAAAACGGAAAAGGGGCCTTACAAATTTACCTTTAAGATTCAAGAACAAGGGAAAAACGCTTTGATTACTTACCATGTACCATCAACTTTGCCACCCAGCTTGTATATGTAGTTTCCCCTTTCCAGATGGCTAACCTTCTTTGCGAATAGGCAGCGGTTGTTGGTGTCTTCCTTGTAGTTTCTTTTCACAACATAAAAGACAGCCGTCTCTCCTGTAAACTGCCAGCAGGCATTTGCATACCAAAATTATTTATATTTCAGCTGCGCACACCTTTCTGATCAGCATCTATTTATATATAGAACGATGATAGATTCTTTTTCTCCGTAGACCACAAAGTGTTTCAGTACAATGCTCAATCAAATAGCAGGTAGAGAAGAGGACGGGGGTTTAGCCAATTCTTCGTACACTACACATTTATTGTGCTGTAAACTGCAGCTGAAATTTGTACTTTGTACGATGTACAAATTCTGCTCTGGAACCAAGTCCAGAGCAGGATCTATAAGACCTCGACGAAATATTACAGTAACTACACTCTTCATTCTAATCAGCTACATCCATACCTGAAAAATCCCCTGTTGAAAACATATTCACAATACAATAAAATCTGCTGCTTTTTAAATATAATACCCCTGACACACGGGCATGCTAAAGTACTTTAGGTAAGGGGACATCTGCCGGAAAGGCGTTCATGCCCAGTGACACACGACAAAGGAGTATCTTCTTCCCGGCAAAGTTCCTTTGCAGAAAGGTAGATCGGTGATCTACTTTTCGAGCGTAAAGGCGTACTCTCGCCGACAGCGTACACGACCCGTAAACGGGAGATACTTTTCACAAAATTATAACACCCCGCAAGTATTTCCTTGCCTTGCGTATAAGCTTTAGCTTTTGGCCGTGTAATGAGATCTGTAGGGCCGCAAAGATTTATTTTTACCGTACTCTCCAACGATCACATCGCCGCCATGCGGGATTCCGGCAATCATTATCTTTTTCGTCGTAGCGTGAAACGAACAATCAACATTATTAGCCATCAGCAACAAAAACGATATTTTTCCGATCCACAACTGCCAAACGTAATTAAATGCGGAACTTTTTAAATATGCTCACTATCTTGCTGCTTTAACGAGGAGCGCCATGTTTTTGCGGCGTTCGTCTTAGGAACCACCTAAAGGAGTTCACGTGCTGCCGTGTGTCATCGGCGCAACTACTTTCCGCAGAGGGTCCTTTAGAGTAGGAAAAGGGGTTCACTACAAAGGACTTTACTTTCGCCTGTCTGTCAGGGGTATTACACTGCTTCCAAACAAATTTACTTTGTGGAACGTCACGCTGTTCACTGGTGCGCTTTCTGACATTTGTCCGCCTGCTTTTTTTATATTACAGTGTGGCGCCAGACCAACGTCGGAAATAAGTTGGCAGTTTCCAACTGCGTTCTTGATGTTCAAAAGAAAAATTATTTTAATAGCAATCACTCGGTCACATCTTTCTGTGTCCCGCTTCTGGAAGACTGCGGCGGAGAACAACCTTATGCAAAATATTCGCGTAAAACCGTGGTAAATTTCACAAGCGCTCACATGATAACTGCCTCAAGTACCTTATTCTTGAAAACAGTGAAAATAAGAAAGCTAATATTTTGGTTACACTTATATGTCAACAAATTTCATAGAGTCAGTCATAAAGCGTTACTTCTGAAACCTAGACAAATGCGTCACCCGAGGAATAATACTTGAGCTTATTCGACGTTTTCTTAAAAAAGCAGAATTTATTTGCTAAAATTCATGAAAATTCACTGCTTTGCCAGAAGGTAGCATCGTTGGCCCAATATTTTTCTCTGTTACATATGATGACAGTCCACAAACTAGCCTTATGTGCACATTTCTCGCACGTGCAGGCAAGTGTTCTACTTCTTTTCAAAAACAGAAGACCTAAAAGACATAACTCCTATACCTAAATGTTCCTGCAAACAGCTACAACATTGACCAAAGGCAAACGGTCTCCTTCTCCACGAAACTAACACAAAACGCGTTACTTACCGTGCTCAATTCGGAAGTGCTACTGTGCTGTCCGCTAACATTGTTCTACAGGCCCGTATACGATTAAAGGACCCCTAAGCTACACAGAGGTTGAAATTTAGTTTCGGCGTTGCAGTTGTACATGAGTCGGCAACATGTGAAGCCGCGGGAATTTTTGCGAAAAGGTGCAGAAATGGCGGAGTTACACGTGTTCTTTGATCGAAAACCAAACCCCGCTCATTTCGCTCTTTCCATCGCTATGCTCCGTGTATCGGGCCCGTCTTTTCCTCGCTACTACTCCGCCAAATGTCACGTGACAGGCAATCACCAATGAGCTCCATTGCTTTGTGCCGGCATGTCGTCCTGCGAAGGGCGTAGCGAATGACCTCGCCAATGCAGTGGAACCGTATGGTGAATGGTTCTTTTCAAGAACCTCACGGGGAGGCCCTTCTGTCGGCGTTTCTCTTCTTTGCCCCCCACTGGCTGCCCACAATGGCACAGCGAGCGATGGGACCAGGAATAGGGAGCGTGCGTAATTTGTGACAGACATTGCCACGCAATCATTCGACCAGTGACAGAATATCAAGCATCAACATTCAGCCTTATCGAAGAAATTGACTCACGTCTGAAAGTTTCTGGTTCTGGAAGTTCTTGGGGTCTTCTGCATACCTATCAGGATTAGCATTTGCAAAAGTACTTGCTGCGAGCAGCATCCAAAAAGCCAGCATGGTGGCGCACATCTTGGTCGCTGATGCTTCGAAGGGGCTTCGAGAAATGCGTTCAGATAGCTAACTACTACCCCTTTTATACACGAAAAGTAAGCGGGAAACATGACGTACATTGCCGGCGCGCTTAACCATTGGGGCTTAACCATTAGCCAGTTGCTCTAATAATCACATGAATCTTAAATGCATATCCAGCTCTGCTTATTCAAGGCACATTCACCTCCTCATGAATATCAGAGACAGTCAGTACATGAAAATGCCATGCCTCGGAGCTCCGAGAAGAAACCGTAATTTGAATTTCCATTATAACATGGAATTTTTCACAGCCCCCGCTTCGGAGGTCTAGTGGCTACGGCACTCGGTGCTGATCCGAGGCTGCGGGATCGAATCCCGGCCGCGGCGGCTGCATTTCGATGGAGGCGAAATGTTGAGGCCCGTGTGCGCTGCGATGTCAGTACACGTTAAAGAACCCCAGGTGATCGAATTTTTCCGGAGACCTCCACTACGACGTCTCTCATAATCATAGTTGGTTTTGGGACGTTAAACCCCACAAATCAATCAAATTTTTTCACACGCAGACATTATCATATTTTAGTAGTTCTATTACCAATTGATGTGTCCTTCAAAAGACCTTCGAAAATGAAAATGCACGCAGGTTCCCCTAGGTGGCGAAAGGTCAAATCACAGCGACGCTGACCGGTACTTTTTCGGTGGTTCAGGTGATGCTCACGTGACGCAGTACTTTGCGGCAACACGCAATATACCTTACCGATGCTTGGCGAAAGCATCTCACGTGACACTGCGTTAAGCGATTTTTTGCGGAAACACGTTACGTAACTCGATGTGGTGCACGATGTAGTTGCTGGATTTCTCCGCCTATTTCGGCGTCACGTGGTATTACTTGATGCGACCAGTTAATTACCTTAATTATATATGGTATTTAGTGTTAATTGGCATGTACAAGGGTTTTGAATGTCGATAGGTGTCGCTAGTGGTACCGGCGTAACGCGGTCGTAACGTCCGGAGGGAAAGAAAGGCACAATGCAGTGTGGTAGGACGTGTGTACATGGCTAGGTTCCGACCAAGCGTGCCAATTCACCCTCCACCCTCCCGCGCTAAACCCGCGCTCCACCCTGCCACCCTCCACCCCCCGCTCCACCCTCCACCCTCCGCTCCACCCTCCACCCTCCGCGCTAAACCCGCGCTCCACCCTCCCGCGCTAAAATCCTCTGTCGACTACCGTCGGCAGAGGATTTTAGCGCGGGAGGGTGGATCGCCGCACAAGTTAAATTCGCTGAGAATTCTCCTTCACAGACTGAAAATGCACTGTTCTTCCTTTGTATAAAAATAAATCTGGGGGGTTGAGCAACACACTGCTTAGTTCTAAATGTCCTCGATCCACACTTGCTTCGCATGCACACAGTAGCCTGTGGCTGTAGCAGTGCCCTCCGTTGTGTGTGAGATTCGTGAAGCTCTCATTCAACGGCGTAAAAGAACGCGCTAACATCGGCAACGTTATTGCAGGACTGGCGCCGAGGGTTGAGGATTTGCGTCTTATCGCAACCCCTTCTGCAACAAATCGCATGTCGGCAGCATCACTAGCGTAAACGTGGGGGCAATACAGAACACTTCAAGTTCTAGTTCAGCACGTGAACAGTCAATGGCAGCCTTCTTAGTGCGTTGGAAATCCCAGCTCAAAATAAGGTTGTGTGAACAAGAATGCAGGAGAAAATTTCGACGATGTAGAGAAGGCCATCAATCAAAACAAGCAGTACATGCGGCGGCAGGCGTGATGCGGTCGGCGCTGCCAGTAGAAAGCGACATGTGCGTCGTCGGCCTCGTAACTATCCACGTCAAGCGGCAGACTTTAGCACTAATAACTGAAACTGCGGCACCAGTGAAAATGAGGGCGAGTGCTGCAACTCTCCTGCGTATACGTCAGTAACATTCGCGGGAGAAAGCAGAGCAGTTGGTCTTTACGTAGTTTTGATTCCAATAGAATATTAGAACAAACGTTTGTTGTGTTGCTTGTGGTGGGACTAATTGTCATGCATGGGAAATAAAGAATATAACTTGTGAATGAAAATAAATTGCTAATATCGTGATCTGTCATTGTTACTGCTAAAGTTCTACCGAGCAGATTTAGCAGGTATTTCTTGTAACACACTGTACGAGAGAAATAGGAGGTAAAAGAGAATAAATAGTGATGTTCAAACAAGGACTGGTTCTTCATTTATCAATGACAGCATAGTTTTATGTGCGTAAGTGTAACACCATCTTAAGCATCAAGTGCATGGAATGCTAAGAATATGTGGGAGTATATGCCAGTGACTCTTCTTTCAGCTTTGAGGATCTCCGCATCTGTCAGTCCATCACCTGCAGCTGCTTAGTTTGTGCAATCTTCAGTTGCCAACATTCATAGCTTTCTGCTCCTGTGACGACAGAAATTGTGTAGAAGCTGTTTCTTTTCTGGAGATGTGCCATTTCATTGAAGAACAGAGTAACACATTTTTTTCTTCTTAACATTCATACGACAGCATCTGTGGAAGAGGTCTCACGCCGATGTTCACAGTAGCGAAATGTGAAAGCCTTAGTTTTAAAGAGTACACCTGTCTTGCGTAGGCTATACTCAAGCTTGCGGCACGCCTTGCTCATCCGTTTTCATGGCCACGTGCTCTTCGAAAATGGGCGTAATTAGCACGGAAAATAGCTATCGCCTGGTGAACACAGTATGTAGCTAAGTACGGCAAACACGACCACTGTATGTCGCAGCAAACGGCACAGTGCGCGCAGGTATGTACTAATTGCGCAAACAGCCGATCGCCAAATCGATGTGAAAACGCCGCTGCCAGTGCGTATAAGTTTTGTACGTTGGCGTAGGCACCTAGTGACGCACGCATACTTTGTATGCGAATGCAGGCGGCTTTCTGAACCGCTAAGAACGTGCTGCTGCCAGTGGGTGCGTGCGGCTCACGGCTGCATTATTCAAAATTTATGCACAGCACATGCCTATGGAATATGCATACTTGAGTATGGCGCGTTGAGATGCCTTACTTTTAGGCAGATATTCGCGTACATTTAGCGATCTAAACATCTGTGATGCGTAGAGTAGCGCGAAATAGAGCACCGATTTATAACGCGGTTGCTGCTCGGCACGACGATGTAAAAATTATTTACAGCACAGTGGTTTGCGGTCGTTTTCTCACCGCCTTGCTAGTTCTGTATTGACCGAACGGAAACACATGCTCATACCGATGAACTACGAAGCTCTCAGGTTCGGAAGCCGGGTACCAATACACTTGGTTGATATGTAAAGCCGCGAATAAGATCGCCGGCAGACCGTGGCATGGGGCGTGGTCGGAATGGTGTTCGCTGGCTGTGCGTGCGCACCCGGGTTCGAATCTTGTGTTGTCGTATCTTATTTTCAATGTGGTGTATGTTCTTGACTTCTTTGATTTCTGCATTCCGGAGTGCCCCTATGATGTCTGGCAGTGCCAGTTTGTGTTGGAATGTGTACTTTCGGGGTGTTGTTGACGAGTAATACAAATGCCGTGCGTACAAGAATCGGCTCGCTTTCCACATTTACTGGTCATGTCGAGCTTTTTTTTTTTCATTCGTGTTTCCGAACCAGCGTTGTCTGCGATTTCTTTTACCCGTTCACGATTAACCCGAGTGTGCGGGCTGTACAAGCCGCACCGCGACGAACCGCACGTGTGCTCGCCGTTTTATTGTTGCCGTTAGGAAAACAGCTGATAACGGTATTCGCTAATCAAAATGACGTGGAATATTATGTTGTTTTTTCTAACAGGTCGTGTACTTAATGTCCCGAAGGGTTACCAGGCGTTTGCAAGATTCTGTCCATATTTACTCCTTAGTTACCCAGAACACCGCTGTTCCCACTGGAAATACAAGGAAAGTGGAGACACTGTGGATGCGTAGCGGAAGGGGATTAATCTGTTTAACGTTCCTGTCTTGTCTGTATATTGTGCATGGATGCATGTTTTATATATTCCATTTCCCGTTTAGGCACGTTCTCTTGTCGTATTCGCTGTTGTATGATACAATCGAAAGCTTGGCCATGCCATTTTCTTTTTTTCGTGACGTCATGGAAAGAGTGCTCGAACTCCCACGGAGAAAGTGATGCTCTCTCCTGTAGAAGCGTTACTTCACTCCCCCTTACCCCCTTTCAGCCAGAGTGACAGAACTCTGTGCGACAGAGTACGCGCACTCTCTGCTGCCGAGAGTTCCGAGCACTCCTGAAAAGAGAGTAAAATATGGGACAGGCATTTACTCCACCAAGAGGAGTGCCTAGCACTCCATTGCAGCTAAGAGTGTACACCACCACTGACGACGTCTTTACTCTCCGAATCTGCTTGCTTTCTTCAGCACCAGCGCTCGCAAACTTCAAAAGTAACGCCCTCTAGCCCGACATATCATGCTTCTAACCATCCCTCTTTTATTCGTCTTCGTGTCCTGGTATTTTTCCGCGGTGTCTATTACTTTGAAGTTTTCTGCTGCTGGTGCCATTAACCTCAAAAAGCGGCAAACATGCTGCCTTTATCCCAAATGAAGCTTTGTTTTCGCGTGAATAGGTTTTTCATTTCTATTTGGCTACAGGGTGTTGTGACAAGATATTTAAAGCTGTTTATCTTGAACCTCACAATTTCTTTCTTAGCTGTTAACTTCTTTAAATGTTAGGATGAAAAATACTTAGCAATTTTATTCGCTGAAGGTGGATGATCAGTTTAAGCTGTTAACACACAACGAAGAGATGATTGGAAATCGGTGGTTTGGCATGAAAGTTCTAATTACCGACGTGCTCACCAAAGCTCGAACTAATGCGCATTACCTACACTAAGAGGCAAACGAGGACGGCGCCATTGTCGTTGCCACTTACTCCCCAAGCACACTAGAAAACCGCGTTCTGTGCTTAACGACATTAACGGACGGCCTCTTTAGCAGTAGGGTTGACTGCAACACAGAGGGCGCAAAAGTAAACCAATCTTGTTAGAGCTGGCTTCACTCCTAAGCACAACTTAACTACTGATAAAACTGTTTTTCAAGGGTTATATAACGCTTGTTAAGCGAGAATATCAGGGATCTGTAACTGTTCTTTGCATTTTGTTGTTTGTTGCTTTCCAAGTGTTAAATGCGTCTTCACAAGAACAAAGCTAACATAGCGTAAAGTCACAATCCCTTAAATCGGCTTAAATCCTAAGCACAAAGACATTCCTCAGCAGATGTTTTGGGAAAGAAAACGAAAGAAAATGGCGTTCATGGCGTCCGTCGTTCCTCCGAGACAATCCTCCTACTCCCAACGTTCTTTCCGGCAGGGAGCAGCACGGTTGTCTCGGAAACCGTCCTTCCCCATTTATCTGTGTATGTGTCCAAACACCGCGATACCTCGAATCGTAGCCACAGGCACCTCCGCTGTAAATATTTTGCAGGTAAAACCACAGTTTGGACGACGTATTGGAAAGCACTGCTACAAGTACTGCAGTACCTACAGAACGGCACGGTAAGTTGCATCCAGTTCAGGTAGCATTACAGGTTAGTCTCTCCGTATGGACCCTCAAAATAACTGAGGCGTCATTATAGGGCGTATTTAAGGCACGGAACATTCCTTTTCAATACTAACTTACCGCTAATGTACCTCTTGTTTATTCTTCCTAGTAGCGAACGACGAAGGTTGAGATGGAAAAAGGCAGAATTTTTTATGATTCCTGTTGCTAGACGGAGCAACCAAACACGCAGTCGTAACGTCGTCGTCGTTTTACTCGGTATGCAGTTCGCTCTTCTGGACATATGCAAAGGCACAGAACAGAGAGCACAATAGCCCTCTCTGCATAAAAGCTACAACTTAATATTGGCAAAGCCGAAATCGGAACTGGATATTTCGACACATGAAGAGCGCTGTGCACGAAGTATTTGGGTGGACCAGGTTTTCAGCTCTCAAATGAAATTTCGCCTGGCTTTGGCCACTTCCTCAGGCTCTCTCCTTCTTGTATGTGTCTGTATTTATATATAAGCAGGACTCTGAACTCATTTGGTCGTTATCACGTCTATCATCCGTCAATTCGTCGCATAGTTTTCAAATGCCTCTGTTTCTAACTTCCCATAATAGACTGTTCAGACCACGAGATCTCCCCCTTTTTGCAAGTCTCTTCTCCTCAAATTCTCACGACGACGATGATGATGATGATGATGATTTCTAGGTTTTTAACGTCCCAGAAGCACCAAATGTTTAAGAGACGCCGCAGTGAAAGGCTTGGTAAATTTCGAGACCTTGCGATTCTTTAACGTGCACTGACGTTGCACATTAAACGGACCTCAACATTTCTCCTCCATCGAAATGCGGCTGCAGCGGCCTTTAGATCAGTAGCCATGTGCCACGGCCGCTATGCCAATGTGGCTACACTCTTCTTGAATTGTCGCGTTTCTCGGCTTTTACAATATAAGTATTTTCGATGTGCAATATCTTGTGCTGGAACATCACAGTAGGTCTTGCGGCGGCATTTTAGCGTGCCTCGAATTTGAATGTGCGTCAGCGCCTGCTGGTTTAAGTTCGCTGATCGAATAATATCTAGGAATATGAAGGGCATACACTTTCGGAACAAATACATAAGGGAAAAATACATAAGGGAAAAGAATGTGCCAACTGTTCAGTGCCTCCAACCAGACAACTTACGCATGTCATGACATTTCGAGAACTGTGTACGCGCACATGCGAAACGTTAGTACTATCTATAAGCGGCCCAACATGAACGACCGCGGAATATAAGTACGCTCATTAATGAAAAACTCCTCAACTTCCACAAGCGCCATATCAACCATCCTTTCCCTGTATGTGCTTTGCATTTTTTTTTCTTTTGTTCTCTCTGCCTGGCACTTGAAATGTTCATCATTTTGTGCTGAGGTTAAACAGATTCAATGCTGGAAACAGCTCTGGAGCTGAAACCTTTGCTCCCGTTCATACATTAATGCCAGCTTTTTGCTGGAGTATAATGATCAAAGAATAATGATATTTGTCACAAGTGTAATTCTGAAACCTTTGCCTTACGCACTACGCAGAAGTTTCCCCCAGGGTGCAAAGCATATTTTTCCACCAAAAAGCGAGCGGTGGAATGAATCGTGGCTTTAAGAAACAAGCTCGCTGAGTGGCCAGGACTGAGGCCTCTTGCTCGAATGTTGCGCATAACGCTTCAAGTCAGACATGTGCAAGTCCGCTTCAAAAGTGTTAATACGCTATCTCGACAGCCTGCTGAAGAAAAGATGGGATCATACTATACGTGCCGCGGTACTAGGGTGACCTAAGTGAATGGAAAGGTGGAGTGAGCGTAAATATTACTCGAAAACTCCGAAGCATGACCACCTTACGGAGTCTAATCCCACCATGAGGGCCTGGACAAGATGGAAGGATTAGTGCTCTTCTGGAAGGAGCGAATGATGGTCAACTTAAGAAAACGATGCTCAATAGAGTGTGCAAACAGTGGACGGGAGGCAGGGCTTAGTTAGCCGAACGTGCCTCGCGGTAGATGGGCGGCACTGTTAAATGTACCTAATTTTGTTTCTATATTCGTAGAAAAGGCAACGTTCCAAATTTCGCAGAGTAAAATGCATGGATTATCTTTCATTAAAACATGAGGCGCTGTCGGGGAATCTCTTCGGGGAAGATTAAGTCGAAGTAACGAGCGGATTGAACAAATAATTCGTACCTTGGTCTAGCCATCACTTATACCAGTTGGCTTTGCACAATAGCGTGCTTGTCACACCTGGCCAGGTCTAGCCAGCCTCTCGCATAATAACCACACAAAGCACGTTACACAGAGCAACCAACAATATAATTTGGGTACTGTATGGCGCCAGCATCGCCTTGGTCGCTTGCGAATGGAACACAGAGAGACTGAGCTTTCGCAGTACTAAGCAACCTGCTGTACCTTCGTTTTCATCATTTTGCATCCTGCTCTACGGTGTGTTATAGGCACCCTGCAATTACGAGAGGGCGCTACGTCGCCCCAGAAGAACTGGGATATAAAACTGAAAATAATAACGTAGAACCAAAGTCTGGCAGCTCGAATTTAAATGACAAACAAATAAAAAATATAGCCGCAAGAGTAGAGGAAGAAGTAGGCAAAATTCCAGGCAAGTACTGGGGGTATAGCGAGCTAGTACATGTAATGACGAAACAAATAAGAAAAGAGAAGAGAACTATTCGTAGGAAAGGAAAGAGAATGCCAAAAAGACGGTGGAACAAGGAAACCCGCGAAGCGATCGAAAAGCGACGTAAAGCATCAAGGGAGCACAGACAGGCAAAAAGCGAGAATCGGGCCGCAAGTCGAAGTCAGCGAAAGATTGGAAATATATTTAGAGAAAAAATTCATTGCACAGAAATTGGTCGAGGCAAAAATTAAAAGTGAAAGCGAACGCTGGGTGACAGAAATTCGTGACAAAAAGAAGGCCGCGCCTAGGATATTTTGGAGCCACATAAGAGCGCTAGCTAAGAAGTCTGCCACATTGCAACAACATATTGTTGATGAAAGAGGAAATCAATTGGAAGGGTACGAAGCGTTGGGTTACATCCAGAAGGTGACAGCTGATTCGTTTAAAAAGATCGTCCAAGAGATTTCCCCAGTGGATGAAACCATGACGGAGAGCGAAACTAAGCAATAGAGCTAGAACTTGAGAATTTCAACTGGAAAAAGGCCGAAGAAAAAATTCCAAAGCGCACTGCTCCGGGTTTAGATAGGGTCCCCGTTAGCCTCATTAACGAATTAGGACAGAACACTAAAGAAGCACTATTGAAAGCCTTAGAAAAATGCTTACAGGAGAGGCAAATACCGGACAGTTGGCGAAAAAGCAGAATGAACTTAATCTATAAAGGCAAGGGGGAAAAGAATAACATTCGCTCGTATAGACCGCTAACCATTACATCGGTACTATACAGGATGGCTGTGCACGCAGTAAAATTAAAAATAGAAGCGTGGACAGAACGTAACAATATTTTGGGAGAACTTAAGAATGGATTTCCAATAGACAGGCGATTAGACGATAACCTATTTGTTCTTACTCAGTGTATAATAATATCTAAAATAGAAAGCAGGCCCTTGTACGTGGCTTTTCTAGACATCACTGGGGCGTATAACAGTGTTAATTAGGAAATATTGTGGGAAATATTGGAAGGAATGGGCATAGGCGACGATTGCGTACAGCTTTTGAGGGAAATATATCGAGGAAATACAGTTTGCGTAGAATAGGAAGGAATCAGTAGTATAGAGAACGTTGATATTAGCAAGGGGCTGAGACAGGGATGTCCTTTGTCGCCGCTGTGATTCATGCTGTACATGGTTAGAATGCAAAAAGCGCTAGGAGATAGCAGCATTGGTTTTAATCTGTCACACAAACAGGGTGGCGTGATGATTGAGCAGATGCTTCCGGGTTTATTTTATGCTGACGATATTGTCTTATTCGCGGACAGTCGAGATGATATACAACGGCTGGTGAATATATGCGGAAAAGAAGGCGAGGCTCTAGGACTAGGATTTAGGGTAACAAAATGGGGATTGATGGTATTCAATGGTCCTAACGACCAGGCAGTATCTGTACAGGGCCAAGAAATACCGAGAGTAAGCGAATACAAGTACCTTGGGGTATGGGTAAATGAGGGTGATAGATACATGGAGGTACACGAAAAAGCCTTGGTAGCAAAGGGAAAAGGAACGCAGCAATAATGAAGCACAGAGCGTTATGGGGATACAATAGGTACGAGGTGCTTAGGGGTCTGTGGAAAGGGGTAATGGTACCGGGGCTTACATTTGGGAACTCAGTGGTGTGCATGAGGCCAGAGATACAATCAGGACTGCATGTGAATCAAAAAACTGTGGGACGCCTCGCGTTGGATGCTCACGGGAAAACGACGAATGAGGCTGTAAAGGGCGATATGGGATGGGCGAGTTTTGAGGCAAGGGAAGCCCAGAGCAAAATAAAGTTTGAAGAGAGGCTTAGGAATATGAAAGAGAGTAGGTGGGCAGTGAAGGTGTTCCGTTATTTATATAGAAAGAGCGTTGACACGCAGTGGAGAAAGAGAACTAGGAGGCTCACCAGTAAATATACGGCTCTAAGAGAACTGACAACAAAGAGCATAAAGCGAGAAGTCAGAGAGGCGGAGAAGATTTCCTGGATGGCAGCGATGGAAAAAAAACCGACTCTGAATAACTACCGAAAGGGCAAAAACGAAATAAAGAGGGAGGCATTTTATGATAATTCAAGAAGAAGCGCTTTACTCTTTGAAGCGAGATAGGGCTGCCTTAGAACGCGTAGTTATAAAGCGAAATTCAGTAAAGAAGAAGAAAAATGTACATGCTGTGTGTGTGTTATTGTTTTTCCTTTGAATGATCCAGTAAGCATTTCTCTTCAGTATCGCCAGGAAATAATTCCCCAAGCAGAGTGCGTGAAGTATTTAGGTGTGTTTTACGATCATAAACTGAGTTGGCGCGACCACATTGAGCACATTAAATGTAAGGCTACTCGCGCTGTTGGGATGATACGCAGACTTGGCCAGCACCCCTCTGGGTTACGCAGAGACACTCTTCTTATGATATACCGTATGTATGTTCGTCCGATTCTAGAATTTGGTTGTATTTTATACTCTGGTGGTCCGGCATACAAGGTTAATCCTTTGGTTCTTTTAGAGCGAGAGGCTCTTCGGAGTTGTCTCAAGGTGCCAAAATTTACTGCAAATCATGTTCTGTACCAAGAAGCCCGAATACCCACGTTAGTTTGCAGATTCCGTATCCTCACTGTCAAAACATATTTACAAATTTATGCGTCTTCACAGAGGCGATCACACTTCGTGTTCTGTACTGAAGCGCTAACATTTTTTGATGAGCCTTGGTCTCGCATATACAAACCTCAAGTTTTGTTTGTGCAGAATCAACTAGACGCTTTAGATATTAACATTCGCGATATCATCTCAACGGATAAACCATTGGCCAATGCTAAAATTGAATTGGATATGATATTCCCTTCTAATGCCAAATTCTTACCTTCCAGATACTTAATACGCTTATTAGAAGATCATTTATGTCAATTGGGAATTGATAACGTAATTGCGACGGATGCATCCATGCGTGAGGAGAAAGCGGGAGTGGGAATTTTTTCAGAGACTTTGTCTTGGTCATATACCATGCGTCTCCCGGATTATACACCCATATTCGAAGCAGAGCTCTTAGCCATTCTTTTAGCCATTCTCAAACTTCCTGCACAAAATTCGGCAATTGTTATAGTGACTGATTCGCTTTCGGTATGCACATCACTCGCTTCAGCTTCTCCTTCCAAGTGTTCTGCTCTAAACGCATTCACTTCATTAATTCCTCCCCACTTGCGTGAAATACGATTGGTGTGGGTGCCAGGCCATCGTGGCATATTTATAAACGAGATGGCTGATGTTCTCGCGCGGTGGTCCCTAGATGGGCCGGTAATGCACGTGGTGCCTACTACTGCCTTTGTTACTTTGTCTAGATACCGTAAGTACTCCTTACTTCAAGATTCTTTAAAAATGAAGTTACCTATTGAAGAATATGGGCATCTTTCTTTTGTTTGGAATAATAAGTGGTGCCCCTCTCGTAAACTGGAAGTGGCAATAACAAAATTTCGCTGTCGTATCCCTCCATTGAACTTTTATTTACACAGGTCTGGTCTGGTGCCATCTCCGCTATGCTGTTATTGTCGAGAGCCTGAAAACATTGATCACTTCTTAATTACCTGTCAGCGCTATAGTAGTCAGAGGAAAAGGCATTTCGAAATTTTATTCAGGAATTTAAACATTCCCCTGAATTCTCAGAACATTCTTTCCTTTGGAGCGTCCTCACTAGGTTACAGCAACAGGAACGTCTGCTTAGCCATGTGCAATTTCCTTCGTGACACAAGAAGAATTCGTTGCTAATCATCTTTCCAACCAAAACTTCGTACCTCGAAATTGCCGCCACTAGTTTATTAAACCTCAAATTGTTTATTATGGTTCATTAGTATTATAAATAGTCTATCACTCTAACATTTCATTCTTCCTTACATTACCGATTCCTTACTCTTCCTTTGTTTTAGCTCACTTTTTTTTCCTTTTTTATATTAACCGCCGGCTTCATGGCCAATCCCCCGTAGTGGGCAAGAGCCAAATAACAAGGAGAAAAGAAAGAAAAGAAAGATAGGGAAAAGACAGAGCATGTTCTGATTGAATGCGGAAATATCCACCCAGGTATACGTTTGGGCACTACCCTACATGAATCCTCGGGTTTTAGGGAGAACAACGGCAAAGCTGAACATACCCGCAATTGAAATAAGGGACGGTTAGAATACTGGTGGCAGAAAACTAGAGAGAACGGACAAAAATAATTATAGGGAAAAATATGGACTGTCTGCCATAAGGGGCAGGGAACTTGTCTATGAATTTTTGTTTTTGCTATAGTATGATTGATTTAATAGAAGTAGATTCAAAAAGGCATGAGGACAACTTAAAGAGACAAGGAAAAAAGTTCTTAAATTTTTTTTACGAGCCTGGTAGCGCACATGTCACCGCCCCGTTACAAAGGGGATGCTCATAGCATCCATCCATCCATCCATCCATCCATCCATCCATCCATTGTTGGTTTGCGCTGCCGACGGTGTTTTTACAGCGTAGCTTAAGAGCTTCAGCGACAGGCTCACCGCTCTCAAAAGAACGCGCGCTTCCATGCGTTCCGCACTCCGCAAGCGGCAACAATGTGATTAATGAGTTTCTGAAGAGCAGAGGTGGGATGCTTTATAACGAGAGTACCGCAGTGCTTCCTTTCTTAACGAAACGCCGCAGGAGGTTACAGCTCAAGATAGATGTTCAGCGTTTGCAACTTGTGCGACAAGTTCTTAGGGGTTATTTTACTGGCGAAGCTCCTCTTAGTCTAACCTTGTCACGCGTCAGGCGTCAGGCGTCAGTCGTCAGGCGTAACCCGCGTGCCGGGAGGCACGCGCTCGCCCTCTGCGCGCGCCTCTCTCTCTCCCGGCGCGTGCCTCTGCTGTCTTGTGAGAGAGATGGAGAGACAGAGAGAGAGCGAAAGGCGCGCGTTGGCTATAGGAAACGCTCTTCTTAGAGGAACGCTCTACTAGCTCGCAAAGAAGGAGAACGCGCCCTCACCCGCGAGAGGCAACGTTGGCGCAGGCAGCGTCTCCCAGCGAGTTTCTTGATTGAGAAATACCGACTGCTCGCGTTGGAGAAGCGTTCACCGGCAAAACCCATATATATATATATATATATATATATATATATATATATATATATATATATATAGGCACTGGATCTTGACTTGCAATGAAGTGCCGGTGGGAGATTTCACTTGTGCATAGTTGAACCATGAGGATTCGTAGCGTGCGCGTTAACTAAATTAATCCGGAACTCGGCACGATCTACGATGAACCTCCCGAGCTTCGCCCACTCATCATCATTATTCACTCCGTGGATATGTTGTAATTTTTTTGACAGGAGGGTGTCGTCGACTCCACAAATAAAAGCATTGGAGGAGACAGTCGACTACATAATTAACGTTGTCCGTCGAATTGTACGGGATAGATGGGGTAGTTTCACTTCATCTTTGTTACGCCTTCACTATTGACCATTATTAGACCAAAAGAATGGCATGCTCCGCCCCTGCTTTACATGGCATATCTCTCAGTTTAGAGGACGCAATTACAAGCATAATGACCAAAATCCTGCGTATATATCTAAGCGTACCACACGCATCTGCCAGCGCCTTGGTAATTAACGAGTCCCCTCAACCAACTTTTTCTGCACTAAGATTTACAGAGAGTTGCGCCACTACTTTTGTTTCGCAACCCGTCACGCTAATCATCCACTATAATGAGCTCTTCATGAGAGAGCAGGCGCACGAATGCACGAAGCTCTACTGCAATGCAAAATGCTATTGCCGATACATGATTTTTGGCCTGCCAGCGCCGATCATCCCCATGGCACAAGGAACTTGTGCTGTCTATAAAGACTTCAGTACATTAACATCCTTTTCACTTGTCACTCACTAATATCAATACGCACACCACATGCCAATCTCATACTTTTGTATTATATCTGTTGTACGCCTCCATACAGCGATCTGATTTTACGCCAATTTACAGGCACATTACATCTCATCAAGTATTTAGGGCCCTCTAGAGCGAAATGTCGTACGTGCATCGCTATTTGATTGATTTGATTGATTTGTGGGGCTTAACATCCCTAAACCAGCTCTGATTATGAGAGACGCCGTAGTGGAGGTCTCCGGAAATTTCGACCACCCGGGGTTCTTTAACAAGGAGACACTTCCAATACAACTTGCACATTTTCTTCCAGCCAAAAGTCAACGTCGCAGAGAAACTGGATGTTTTCTTCAGCGGCTTATTGTCTATGAGAGGGCTTAAAGGTTACTGACACATGAAGGAACGCATTCTCCAGCTAGCGACAGCTGCCGGATTTTTCTCCAGTCGCCGCTGCTTCATTTATTTTAATAGTGCATAGGTGGCAGGATGACACCGCCAAGGCGAAGAAGCGTTTATCCTTCAGTTTACGAGAAATGCAATAATACAGGCTGTAACTAGGCCCAGCTGGTGACTTCGCCAATCGCTATATAATGCCGACTCGAAGGCATACCTGAAGTGTTGCTAAATTCGAGGAGACAATAGCCCTAGTACAACAGTTTCCTCACTTGGTGGCATCGCTAACTGGAGAGTCCCTGCAAGTAATCACTAGTCTCCCTTATTCTTACAGAGAAGAGTAGATGTGCATCATCGTCATCCTTATCATCATAATCAGCCTATTTTAGGTACACTGCAGGACGAAGGTCTCTCCCAATGATTTCCAATCCACCCTATCCTGAGCGAGTAGGTTTCACTTTATGCCCGCAAGCTTTTTAATTTCATCGCTCCATCTAACTTTTTGCCTGCCTCTATTGCGTTTTCCCTCTCTTGGTATCCATTGCGTCGCTCTTACTGTCCAACTGTTGTCTTTCCTGCTCATGACATGTCCTGCCAAGGTCCACTTCCTTTCCTTTAATTGATAAAAGTATAGCTACTGCTGTCTCTTCCCTGACTCATTCCGCTCGTTTTTTTTTTATCTCTTAGCATTACACCTATCATTTTTCTTCCGATTTCACGTTGCGTGCTCCTTAATTTCATGTCTAGTTTTTGTTTTTTTTCGTTATCATCCACGTTTCTGCACCGTACGTCAGTAGCGGAAGAATGCGGTGACTAAATACGTGTCGCCTTAATGAGAGCGGCAAGCTTCCAGTCAAGAATTTGGAATGCCTTCCGAATACCCTTCGTAATCGCTATTCTACGGAGAAGAATTATCTTTTTCTTGGACAGGCGCCCCTGTTAGTAACTGTCCCTGGTATACGTATGTGGATATTCTGTCCTTTTTCGACTGTAATTGGGTCGTAGGCGTTGTGCCACTTTTGTCTGTGTGAGGCACTGGCGTCGGTCGGTCCTAGCAACGCCAGGAGGTAGCATATGAATTGGTACAACTGTGCAAACGCGTTACGAGAACGCAAGCGAGGATACGTTGCACCACCGAACACGGGGAACCCGTGCGTTAGATGCACCGAAGATGTTGTGTACAGAATACCATTAAGCTTCGGTCGTGTTTACTTGGTACAGACCGGTCAGTGCCTTAATGATAGGCTGCGTCAGCACCATAGGAACGTGACTTCAGCAGATGGCCTCGAACCTCGCCTTACATAGCCACAAGTGCGGTTGTGATCCGCTGTTAAGGAAAGCAGATGTTGTAGGCCGGGGAGCTGCTAAATTCGAACGAGAGATTCTAGAAGCCGCTCTGATAAATAATTGGGAGCCCGGCATGTGCGTTAGTGTTCTGTCAATTTCTCTGCTGGACGAAAGAAATGCGCTTTATGAGTAGCCGCGTTTAAGCTGTCATGCTCACTGTTGTTTTTTGCAAATATTCATTTTGTCATTTCCGCTCTACTGATGTTTTGTTGTACCCGGCTCTGCCATCTTTCAAATAAGGGGATGTATAAATGTTTAGCTTGTGTCTTTTTGGTGTAACGGAGGGGATATCTTAGTTTTTTGGGGCGGTGTTGTACAGGATAGTGGGCGCAAGCCCATGTTGTCTTGCTGCGACGATGTATTTTCAATAGAGTTAGCACCCGTGGCGGTCGTGTATCTCTCCTATCCCGTGCTTGGTGCTTCGCTCTCCAGTATGCATTACCAACTGGCCCAAAGCTTTACTCACCTGAGTTTCGCGTTCACTTTCGATGCAGCCCGCGAAATTTTCTTTTCCAGCCCTTTCATTTATTATATTTTCATTTTCCGTGAACCCCCTCAAGAAATTCTACGTAGATCCGAACCAACTGCCTCGTGTTGTATCGAGCATTCCACGATCGGTGGCTACCGTTCTCCGGGCAATATTGAAGGCTTGAGACAGGTGAGGCTTCGATCGCCGTATTCTGTTGCGATAAAATAAGAAGCGTTCTAATAATTATTTGAACCACCATTCTCTTTCTTAAGAATTGGTGCCCCGTTCTCTCCTAATCGTGCTGATTTCGCAACTCCTGATGGCGTCGTGTAAAACTGGTCGTGGTTTAATATTCGTACAACGCTCGACCGATCTTGTGAACTGGCCGTGGCCCAGTTAACGCTGGTCGTGGTTTACGCGCGCTGCCGCATTCTGATCCCGCAGCGAGAGTACGACGATGACTCAGTGCCTCAGTGGCTTGCGTTGCCTATCGCATAGGAAGCCTACGTACGGCACAATATCAGCGCAAGTCACATTGCCCGATCTTTTCGAGGCGCTCCATCTATCTCGTCTTGTCGCCTACCTTCCGCTAATTGTCGCTTTACATTAAAATCTCAGCAATGTACGTCAGCAATGTACCTCAGCAATCTAAGGGATTTGGTAACTTCTGTCGGCACTGGTCGGCATCCCAGTGTTATGAAAGTGTTAGCGTCCGTCGTATAATAATGTCGGTTAGCCCTTAATTGGCCTGTGTTTACAGGTCACAGTCATGTTTGTCCCAATAAGGCAACGAGAGTATTTACAGGAATTTTTACGAAAGTTAGTATACTGCAGACTTCATTTCAGTTTCCTTGTGAATTGCTAACAAAATGAACTCAAGTTTCGCCTGCAGTTCTTTTTGTCGTTGCTAACGATGACTAATATAACGCACGTCGTATCTTCACCAGCAGGCAAGCGCCGCAACTTTGTTAAATAAACACACATCATACACGAGCACATGAATGCGTTTATTTATTTATTTATTTTTGAAATGTCTATGCCACTCTCATGTTCATTAAATGTATAATGAACCCAATTTCATGACTTGATTTAGATTGGGAAACCCCGTCGGCATTCTTCGGTGTAGAGTGTCACAGATTCCTTTCCACAATGCTCCTTGTACACTTGTTCACATTCCTTATCAACTGGACGATCAGCCTTGTCTTCTCTCACCAATATGAAGCAGCCTAGGTATAGACAAATCAGAAGAAAATGTGAAGTACATTTTGAAATTGTTCAAATGCGAGCTACAATAATTACGAGTGGCTGTGTTTCTGAAAACAGCATTCAGAACTCCAGAATATTTCTTTACGCGGACGAAAATGAGGTTTAGGCTGGACTGGCTCTCATGCAAATCCATGCTTGCCCCCGTCGTCACCTTCGTCAGTGGTACATAGAGAAGCGTGCTGTTGTTAATAAGGACATACCTTCGACAAAAAGTGATTGAATGATTTCTGGGATTTTACGCCCCAAAACTAGCATCTGATTGTTAGAGACGCCGTAGTGGAGTACTCCGTTTATTTCGACCACGTGAATTTCGTTGACGTGCACTGACATTGCACAGTTCATGGGCCTGAAGATTTTACCTCCATCAGAATGCAGCCGCCGCGGCCGGGGTTCAATCCCGCGACCTTCGGTTGAGTAGCCGAGTGTCATAACAAGTAGAAGGCCGTGGCGGGGCACCGGCAAAGATCGAGTGTGTGCTCAGTTCAGAGTAATTTAGGCTTTCAAAATATCTCGCGCGTGGTTCTCGCAATATGTCGCAATAGCATTTGTGCCTCACATCCCGTTTTGCCAGCGCGGTTGAATACCATCGCATTCGTGAGAACTGGTTGCGATAATAATAAGCCAAGCTGATAGTCTAGTTTGCTTTCCTTATACATAAAAAAACAACAGAAAAACTTATGTCACTATTACAATTAAGCACTTCGCAGTTTAGTTTATTCTGTGCTTGGATAATATAAGTTAACAGTACTCCGAGTCATGTGTTCTCTGAAATCATCGCTGCACGAAGCAAAGTGTAAATATCAACTACTTTCAATACAAGAACGTGCCGTGTTCTTTAAATTCTGTGTGGTCTTGCTAAGCGTCTTCATAAGTGTTATCGCACCTTGATCACTTTATATAAATACATAGCAGTCAAAGAAGTTCATGGTGAGATTTAGCATTGATATCTTCGGACAAATAGTTGTACAAATAGAACTTCCAATTGTAATTGCTGAGACTGCAATGATTTTTTTTGTTTATGCATTAAAGGCCAACTCCGGTGATTTTTCAATATCAATTGATCTCAGAGAAAATGTAAATGTTACCCTCGGTAATGTATTATTATGGGCCGAAAAGGGGGGCTGCAAGTCATGTAGATTTCCTAGAAATGAATATTTAAAAATTTTTGCCCCGCCACGGTGGTCTAGTGGTTATGGCACTCGGCTGCAGATCCGAAGGTCGCGGGATCGAATACCGGCCTTCGGATCTGCATTTCGATGGAGGCGAAATGTTGAGGCCCGTGTGCTGTGCGATGTCAGTGCACGTTAAAGAACCCCAGGTGGTCGAAATTTCCGGAGGCCTCCACTACGGCGTCTCTCATAATCAGAGCTGGCTTTGGGACGTTGAACTTCAAAAATCAATCATCATTAAAACATTTTAGCCGAGTCTCACGCGGCGCTGCCCTCTGTCCTTCAGGCCATGTCCTACCACGCTGCCTACCCGAGCTGGCAGGTAGCAAAAAGCAAGACGGTGATACATAAGCGCTCAAATCGCCGCTGTCGAGTTTAGAAACGCTGACTTAACATGTCGTCGAATGACCCCACCTCTTTCATTCTTCTCACACCAGCTTCACATTTCGAGCGAAGGGGAGGCTGTGACGTCATAGCATACACTGCTTGAAGCGTTCAATCGCTTCAGCTTTTTGAACATATTCTTCAGTGCGTTATTTAAGAATATTGGTGAGTTTCTCAGCAAATTAAGCAAAATGTGAAAATATTTGCACCCTGGCTGCTCCAGCACTATCAGTATTATTGGAGAATAGTGAGATCAGAATATGGCGAAAAAAAGCGCCGGAGTTCCCCCTTGAGCAACTCTTTGACGGGCGTCTGCCTTCACTAGTTTTACAGGAAATAATACCTCTGTAACATAGTGCACTGCTAATCGCCATTAACTCTGCTATGGGCTACGCTTCGCAACAGTGGTTGGTCCCTTTCCGAAATTGCTGTAAACAAGCCAATCACGCCTGATCTCCATCAATAGTAAATGTGTGACGCCAGTATAATACTGTATTGCCTCTGTTATGACAGCAACCTATTTTTCTGTACATTGTGAATGGAATATCACAGCACATGCTGTCGCCTCCGTATCTGAACGCTGTCACTTCTCGACTTTAAGCATCGTATACACAAGCGCTCTGGATTAAGAAGACCACTTACGCGGATTAAGCTGTCAGTATACAGCTTTCTTTAAAACATCGGAACTCGCACGAAAATAAATGGGTATGTACTCCTCCTTACGTGCTTTGGACTCAAGCACAATCTTAGCTGAACGTTGGAGGTAATAGCAAATATATGGACGTACAACATGACGGTAAATACGGTGGGATCAACGGGTACACCCTATAAGTACCTAAGTAGCTAAGCGATGGCCACAGTGAAGTTGCACTTGTCCATTAATATTATTGTTTGATTGGCCTGTGCGATACAGTTCATCGATTAATCGCCAGCTAAGTGCTGGCACGCTGAACTGGACTACACAGGTGATATAGGTTCGCTGTTTCACTACAAGTAAAGCCACAATATATTTTAGCAGGCTTAACTTATGAAAGCTTTGCGATCATTGAGGACCTGCACCAACATTCCTCCTGAACAAATGAGAAGTCAGGCACATCTTCCTCTGCATGTTGTCATGACAGCGCATAGTGGTTGATTGTTGGCTCCTGTTTCGCGCCTGACCGCCACTACGCGTGCTCTATCCTATTAGGACAGAAAGCTGGGCGAGTTGATTAGGATTCATTATGCGAAGAACAAGCGTGAGAAACACGAACAGAAGGAAAGAGGAGTACACAACGCGAACGCCGACTATGAACTCAACAAGAGCAGTGACGTGAAAATAAAGAAGACACGCAACTTATCTGCGCATGCTCAGCAATGGTAGCTCCACCTGTGAAACGGGTACACGTGCCTGTCTGTCCGAAAGTCAACTATTAAGACATTGTATCTCTTTTCTGTTCAAGCTAAGCGACGGCTGGCTTACTTAGTTGATAGTCGGCGTTCGTGTTGTCCATTTTTCTTCCCTTGAGTCCGTGTTTTGTACACCTGTTATTCACATACTGTGTCTTAGCTTTTGATATGCGCTTAACAACACCGCGCTTCTATGCCAACAACCACGTAAACATGTTGCTGCACTAGGCAGACATATTTTCACGCCATCCATTTCAATTGCATTAAACTTGAATCCAAGAGGTTGTTAGTATACTATAGTAACCACATTATTCCAGCCGAGCTCGAGGTACGACGGCCAAAAAACGAAACGGGCAGCTGATATGTACAGATGAGGAAGATATACAAGTAATGATATGTACAGATGAAGAAAGGGCAACCGTCTGTTGCGTTGACCAGTACTATGACTCCGTCTATGTCGTTTTAAATATACACCGAATCGTGGTTGCAAAGAACCATGGTTGCAAAGAAGCTCATGGAGAAGGGCAGACAATTATCAGCGACGTACATGCCACTAGTGTGCTGAATTTACCACGGTCGTTTGTTTAAAGCATCCGTGTAGCCGCATCGAGAGTGCTAAGTTCGCGCTTTTCTCGCCTTACGGCACGACGACTTATCCAGCCAAGTTTCAACGACTTACCATTGGTGTTTTCACTCGTTGGCACTGTTATCACAAAGCAAGTGTTGTCACGACTCTTGGTCATTATTCTGTGAACTTTTTCGTCTTCCTCTATAATTCGCAGGAAAAAGAAATATATTCGACGTTAATTTCGTGCGGTTCTTTAAGTACTACTCAACTTTCTGGTAATTTCAAACAAGGGCTCCGGAAGTTTTCCTACATTGCATTCAAAGGCAGTCATGGGCCAGCTGCCAGTGAAAAATCAGTGTTACAGTTTCTGTTAAGTCACCTAAGCCAAAAGTAAAACTGTCAGAGTTACTGCGGAAAAGTAACATGTGCAAAGAAGCACGTCATTAAGGGGCCAGCCAAATTCTGCGCTGCAGATTAGATGCTACCTCCTGGCGTTGTTTGACGTGCAACGTAACTCGTTGTGCGCAGGTGTTATTGCATTTTCGCAATGCCGAAACACGGCTGCCTTCGCTGGTTATCGAACAAAAGTCCTTGAGTTTATCAGTTCAAACCCTAATCTACTAAGCGACCTTGGCGGGACTTGAATAAGTGAGTGCAGCCGAACTCTCACCACATCTGAAGAAAACTTGGGCTGCCCTATCATCGCACGTAGTCGGTGTCTTGAGTTAAGTAAGGTAGCTTATCACGGAAAACTCACTATGTTTCGAAATCTAACTTCAATAGAAGCTCATGGGAAGATAGCGGCTTGATTCGATAAGAGAGCGTTATAGACAACACAGTAGAGGAGTTGTCGCTGGAGCCAACGTTTCGACCATGTGGACTTGTCTTCTTCAGGACGGGAACTGAAGAAGACAAGTTCACTTGTTCAAACATTGGCTGTGGTGTGGTCAAACATTGGCTGTGGTGTGGTTCCGCTAAGTGCAATCTAAATGAGAGATCCTATGCGCCGTGTAGCTGCAGTATGGCTAACTAGCAGCTGTGTGTAGCCTGAGACCCTAAGGTGCTTCGCCCATAAGAGTCAGTTACTCCCGAATGGCGAAGCACTGAATGCGATAGGAACGCGTCGATGACTATGCAGAATAAGGCTACACAGATTTAGGGGCGATGTGCTTCCGCCATGTGTAATCGAAGTGCGGGATCCTATTAGGCGTTGAGCTGCAGTGTGGCTAACGCGTACGTACACGTTTCTCCTCCTTTTGTGTCGTGGATACGCATGCAAGCGTGCTTTTCGTTCAGTGCGACTAGTCTTTTAGCCAAATAGCTGCATGCTGTTCCTACTTGTGGAGTAGGGAGCCGCGCGAAAGGCTACATAACACAGGCTGTCAACGCAGCAAGTGCATAGCGTCATCTAGAGAGCTAAGAGCGAACACGTGTCTCCTCGCCAAAAGGCAGCTCATTTTCTGGTATGTTGTCAGCTTCAAGTGAGCGCATGAACATACCTCTCCGCCCGCGCGACCGATGTTAGTGGCCGAGTTGTCTGAAGCGCGTGTGTGCGTACCGAGTGTAAGTGTCTAGCATAAAAAATTTTTGAAATTGTCTTTCTTTGAGATTTTGATTTATCTATACATATTCGTGCGTACACGGTGCATTACGGTGACAATGATAACCCCATTCAAGTGTGCACTGTACTGCTATCGCAATAATAAACAAACAGCAAGTGTGCGCCATGTTTTGGGTACATTA
The DNA here is from genome assembly GCA_013339685.2 of Hyalomma asiaticum. Taxonomy (NCBI): domain Eukaryota; kingdom Metazoa; phylum Arthropoda; class Arachnida; order Ixodida; family Ixodidae; genus Hyalomma; species Hyalomma asiaticum. Next base: position 52,852,097 of record CM023481.1, read on the forward strand.
TAGAGTCCATACACGGTCACGCGCACACCCCGTGAGGTGCTGTTGCCATTTTTTCGCTTACATCTGTCGTCATATCGTATTAAACGTTACCAAATTACCCTTTCTTTCGGAATAAAGAGCTTACACCTGAGCCAGTGCCCAGTTCCTCGCAGAAATAGATATCTATACACTAAGGTAAATCAGCAGTTGGTTTTCATATACGCTGAAATCACTGTATTTTTGCGTCTTCAGTATTCACTGTATAAATGGGCTCCCTTGCAAATAATTCCTATCATTCAGGGGAGAACGGCAATCGTCCCTAACATCGCGGCCACCACTAGCCTTAAGGATGAGGCAAGGCTTTTTCGCACCATCCCCCCCCCCCCCCCCCATTTCAAGTTGTATTTAAATAAATAAACCTCCAGACGCAGCTAATCTTCTCACTCCGCCGATGTCGTTTCAGGTACACATTGGAGCGCACGCGGTTATAACGGTGGTTCCAAAGGAGCTGATGGAGAATTACGGATAACTACCTGCGACCCACTCAGGATGATAACTTCATCCTGTAACCCTAATGCTCTTGGTATGAACTAGCGCGCTCTGCTACTGCAAAAAGCGATACGTTTGACCATTAATGGCAGTTGCCTTACCTGGATCTTCTGTATATTTTGCGGCATTTGGAACGTTGTGCGAACCAGTTTTCACTGGCGTCACTGGGACTTCGCCATGTATCCTGCGAAAAAAAGAGAACAGTGGCTTGTGATGTGGGAAGATCATGAGGCACCTTTATAAAATCCGTAATGATCCTTTTCAGGACGCTTTGACAGTAATATTTCTAGATAGTTGTACACGTCGCTCTTTGGCTGCGCAATACCACTACATGCTGGGCGCAACCCACAGGCCTCCCCCCTCGTTTCAGGCTATGACGTCCTACGGTGATTTCCAAATCGAACGTGGGGTAGGAAATACGCGTACAATCACCGCAACAATTGCTTTATAGCAGTATGCGCAGCCGAAAAAACGTGCCGATCTGTGCGCATTTTTTTACACAAATCGTTATTATATTTCTAGTCGCTTTTTTTACAGAGCTACGACCTGGCTATTCTTTTCCATGAGGACATCCTCCCTTCTTCCTCAAAAAACTTGAACTTGAGGTGGTGCATCAGACACCAAAACTTCCGAATAAATAAAAACTCATAAGAAAGCGGGTATAGTTGATTTTAAGTTTTATAAAATACAAATGAGAAGAGATCACACATTCAGTCGACAGATCAAACAATGAACTCTCGTGATTATTCATCATTATACTTTGAATAGACCAGGAGTTTAGGAGGACACTAGGCGGGTATAAGCCGCGCGAAGAAAGAAAGAAAGAAAGAAAGAAAGAAAGAAAGAAAGAAAGAAAGAAAGAAAGAAAGAAAGAAAGAAAGAAAGAGGAAGAAAGAAAGAGGAAGAGAGAAAGAGTCAGAGAGAAAGAGTGAAAGAGATAGAAAAGGAGAAAGAGAAAGAAGGGACTGGACTTCAATAAATGGCCGAGTTGGACATATCTGTACGTAGATACATAAGTGCAGCCCAAGCGACAGACGGACATAGCGAAATGACGAAGGCGAGCGCCGAACCTACAACAATTTATAGCACTTGTGAGCATTACCTTTGTTCAGTTTAAAGAAGGGATGGCCTTTGAAATACCCTCAAAGCGTGTGTGCGAACAAACATTTATGTGTGTCCATTTATGTGGGGACACACATAAATGTGTGTTCCGTATCTTCTATGTCGGCAGCCCGTTCAAACGTTGTAGTTCACGGCTCAATGTTCCGGCAGCGTTTCTTACATTTGCCCGGACTTTCCTGTCCTCTCATTCTGGGGCGTAACATTTAACCCAATCCAGAATTGGTGCTGTATCTTCATGAGGGCGCCTACAGCTATGGCACGAACGCACAACCACTTCGTCTCGCAACGAAACCAGAAACGCAGTCGCAGATACTTGCTATAAATCTACGTGTTGCTTGTCAGCCCAAATGCGATATTCTCGCGATTTTGTCATCTTTTAAATGGGAAGAAAGCAGCGCGCAAACGGACGAGGTGCAGATAGGTAACAGAAGACTCCCGTCCCGTCCCGTCCGTTTTCGGGCTTTTATTTCCCATAATGTATCACCAACTAGGCCAACTTTCAGTTTTGCATCTTGGAAATGCCCAGTATCGAGGCAGCAGTGAAGCCTTATGCTCGAATGTTCACAAAGGCTCCGGGTATCGTTAGTGTCTTGCTTTTTCTTTGTCTAGATTTAACGTGTTCACATGTTCTCAGTACCAAAGCCATCTCCCGGCCCTCGATTTGCCAGATTGCCACTTAAGCATTCCACAACTTCGCGAAGACAGGTTTCACTTTTGTGTTATACAGATTCCTATGACAAAAGGATCAACAACATTTTTTTTACCTTCGATTGACAACTTGATTTACCGGGGCGGCAACAGACGCCGACAGCCTGAGACCCTAAGCTGCTTCGCCCATAAAACTTTCGCCAGAATGGCGAGGCAATGAATACGATAGCAACTCGTCGATGATCATGGAGAATAAGGCTACACAGATTTAGGGATGTGGAATTAGGATGTTTCCACTATGTGTAATCGAAGTGCGGGATCCTATTCGGCGTTGAGCTGCAGTGTGGCTAATGCGTAAGTACACCTTGTTCCTGCTAATGGGATATGGATACGCATGCAAGCACGCTTTTCGTTCGGCGCGGCCAGCATTTCGCCCAAGCTCTTCGGCTGGGCAGTAGAAGCACCGCAGCGACCCACGCGAACGACGCTGCAAAACCACGACGCCATTTCGGAGCTATGTGGAAACACGGACCTCGTAGGTGGATGGCAGTTCAGGTTCTGGCATGTTGGCGTCTTGAAGCGCTCCGTATAAAAACCATTTCAACTTGCACCGTAACAGGAGGCGTGCCTTTCATTCCCTTTCCTCTACTCCCACGGACGCGCAGCCTTGCTCCTGACATGGGCTGCAGAAAATAGTGTCATTTGCCTAACCGATCGGTTCCAATCACAATTGGTGGCCGCGTCAATTTCTGCTAGACCAATTACTTTTAACATGTATTGACATAACCAATATCCCACTTTCACACTGAAACGGAGACACTCACATAGAAGATGACGTATCGTTTCGTCGCAGCCGCAGTTCTCATACTTGGGGTCGTTTGCCATTACAATGCGAAATGAGCAGGCTTTTGTGAAGACAACCCCAAGCCACAGGCGACAGAAAAGCGTCTCCTCAGCTCGAGGTATTCCTGACGGAAGGCGGAACTGAAAGTCCGGATGCAAACTGTGGACGCGAGCATTGGTAAATTCTGATGAATTTCACTGCGCACGTGTAAGTTGACGTGCTAGGGATTGAAGCCTTGCGGATGCGTCGGTCCTGGAGAACGGTATTGCCGCCCTTTGTCCGAGCAACAAGTTTTGCGACACTGGCCAGGACCATCGTCAGCACGGAAAGCGCTGAACGCGCTGTCACGATTTTTAAGGACGAGCGGTCCTAAAGGACAGACTCTAAGCAGTGTCGCGTTTCTTCTTTTTGCTCTATCCTTTTCTTTTTTCTTGTCGTGTCCCCTTTCTGTTATCTTTCATTCCCTTCACCCCCTTTCCCCTGCACAGGGTAGCCAGCCGGTCTCAGCACTGGCTAACCTCCTTGTCTTTCCTCCCTCCTCCTCCTCCACTTTAACAATTTGGCCAAATTCTCCTGTGTCTAAGACTTTATCTTGCAAATGCGCGCCTCAACATAACAAAAAAGAACACCACCAGCACTGCTACGCTTAAGTTATCTATTAAGTGCACTTGTAGCGTATGTGTTCAAACTTTTGATCTGTCCTTCTATCGTGTTCGTTGCATCGTGTTGTTCTTGCGTTTTCTCGCCAACACCGTGGTCAACGGTGTGTTTGAAACCTATTCCGTTTTTGGTTGTTGTTGTGTATGATGATAATGATGATTGTGATTCGATTAAGGAAATGACGCTAAGTTTTACAGCCCATGTCGGGAGCCCGGCTAAGCGTCCGCAGGGGTAGGGGAAAGGGACTCGAAGAGATAGAGAGGAGAGAAAATCCTCAATGGACGGCTCTTCGCCACATCTTGTGGTTTGTTGCCTCCGCTGCCTCTGCCTCATGCATAGAGAGGGGTGAGAACGTAGTCAAGCGGAGGGCGTATTTATTCGTGCCTTCTCTGTCAACTTTGTATTGGTGGAATATATAATAACTAAATAAACAAATTTATCTCAGTAAGCGCTGGTATCCGCTTCAAGGGCTCCACTGTCTCGGCTTAAATGTGAAAAAGGTACCACGAGTATTTCCTTTTTTTCCTGCGAGATTATACGTGCAAGTGGACAGTCAAAACTCCCTCAGGCGTTCATTTCAAAGACGGTAACCTTTAGTTTAAGTTATAGGTACGCCAAAATGTTAAAATACGCTCCTTTTCTAAAGGTTAATGTGCTTTAACCTTTAGTGAAGCAGCATATTTTCACATTTTTGTGTGCCTATAAAATAAAGTGGAGGTTGCCGTGTCTAGAGTGGGTCCGCGGTGGTGGCATAATCCACGAGCAAGGGCTCCCGTTCTCCCCTTTCTACAATGAATTTTCTACTGCACTAAACCGCCCACTAGCCACCTTGGGCTATAGGTATAAATAATCGCTGCATATGCAGTTTTCTGTTGATGAAAATTTGTTGTTCCTGAAAGTGAGTCACACTCACTGTTGGTGAAGTTCTGTAGATGATTCTGTACGTTTTCCTAACCTCCTTCATAATTTTAGATCACCATTACCATAGCATGAAATCGAAAAAGAGACATTCCACATTTACCTTTAGGATTCGAGAACAAAAGGAAAACGCTTTTGATGACTCACCATGTACCGCCAACTTTGGCCCCCAGCTTGTATTTGTACTTTCCGCTTGACAGCTCGCCAACCTTCTTGGCGAATAGGCAGCGGTCGATGGTCTCTCTCTTGTAGTCTCTTCTTGCAACATAATACGTAGCCGTCTCTTTGGTAAACTGGAAGTAAGCATTTTCACGCAAAAATATTTGTATTTAAGCTCCGCAAAACTTTGTGTGCAGCATATATTTACATATCGAACGGTGATTGATTCGTTTTCTTTCTTAGACTATACAGGATGTCAGTGCGAAGCTCAGAGAAAATAGAGAACGGGATTGGGGTTTAACCAATTTTGTAGACATTTCCTCCTGATTGTGCTGTCAGCTGCAGCTGAAATCTGTACATCGCGAAGAGAACTTGCAAGTCCAGAGCAGGATCTATAAAACTTCGAAGAAATTTTAGTGACTATACACTCTTCATTCTATCCTAGATGCATTCATAATTGAAAAAGCCCCTGTGGAAAAAATATTCACATTACAATAAAGTGTAATTAAACGTGATGCTCTTTAACATTACGCTGCTTCCAAACAAATTCGTTTCGCAGCACATATAGGGAAAAAGGAATTATTTTGTAACGTACTGTATTTCTGTAGAACATCATGCTCTTCACTGGTGGGCTTTTTCGCACTTGTCCGCTTGCTCATTGAAGATTATAATGTGGCACCAGACCCACGTCCGCAGAAAATTAGCAGTTTCGAACTGCATTCATGATGTTCAAATGTAAAAGTATTTTAATAGCGATCACACGGATGCATTTTTCTGTGGCCTGTTTCTGGAAGACTGCGGCGGAGGACAACTTAATGCAAAATATTTGCGTAACAGCGCGATAAATTTCACAAGTGCTCACATGATAACTACCTTAAGTGTCTTGTCCAAGACTGAAAACAAAATAGCTAACCTTTTGATTACACTTATATTTCAACAAGGAATTTCTTAGAGTCAATCATCAAGCGTTAGTTCGGAAACCTGCAAAATGCGTCATCCTGCAAAATGCGTCATCAGCAAAAATTTATTTGCAGGAATATAGGGAGGACAGTTCAAAATAAAACATTTGCCTGCTGGTTTGTCTGAAGGTAGCATCATTGGTCCGATATTTTTGTCCAATACATTAATGATAGTGAGCAAATTAATCATATGTGCGCATTTGTCGCACGTGAACGGAATTGTTCGCCGTTTTTTTTTTCGAAAATAAAAGAGCGAAATGTAATAACGCCGATATCTAACAGTTTCTGCAACGAGATACAGCAGTGACCAAAAGCAAAGGGCCTCATTCTCCACGAAACTAAAACGAAACGCGTTATTTATCGTACTCAAGGAAGTATTATTGTGCTGCCCATTGGCGCTCTTCTGTGGGCCCGTATAAGATTAAAGGACCCCTAATCCACATAGACGTCGAAATTTAGTTTCGGCGTTGCGGTTGTACACGAGTCGGCAACGAACACGCAGCCGTGAGAATTCTTCGAAACGGTGTAGAAATAGCGGTGGTACACGAGTTTTATGATCGAAAACTTCGACACCCCTCATTTCGTTCTGTCCTTCGCTAGTCGCCGTGTGGCCGATGAGATCTTCTCCTCGCCAGTAGTCCTCCAAATGTCACGTGACAGGCTATCGCCAATGAGCTACATTGATTTGTGCGGCCCTGTCGTCCTGCGAAGGGAGCACCTAACGTGCTCGCCAATGCAATGGATCTGTACGGTGACTGGCTGTGTTCAAGCCACAAGGATACCCTTCTCTCGCCGTTTCTCTTCTTTGCCCCCACCGGCTGCCTACAATGGCACGGCGAGCAACGGGACCAGGAAGAGGGAGCGTGCGTAATTCGTTGCAGAACTTGCCGGCAGGCGCTCTACAGTTACATAACATTAAGCAATGCCATTCAACCTTATCGAAGAAATTGACTCACGTCTGAAAGTTTCTGGTTCTGGAAGTTCTTGCGCTCTTCTGCGTAACGATCAGGATCAGCATTCGCAAGACTACTTGCTGCGAGCAGCACCCAGAAAGCTAGCATGGTAGCGCACATCTTGGTCGCTGATGCTTCGAAGGGGCTTCGAGGGGTACGTTGAGATAGCTAACTACTACCCCTTTTATACAAGAAAAGTAAGCGGGAAACATGACGTACATTACCAGCGCGCTTAACCTTTGACGTAACATATCAGTTGCTCTAACAACTCGTGAATCGTAAATGCAGCTTCAGCTGTGATGAATCAAGGCGTATTGACCTTTTTGCGAGCGTCAGGGATAGATTCACTGCGTGAAAAGACCACGCCTCGCGCCCCGCGAAGACACTTTGTTTTTAATTTCAATTACAACGTCGACCTCTCTCGCATGGAGACATTATCATATTTTAGTAGTTGTACTGCCAACTGCTGTTTCCTTCAAAATACCGTCGAAAATGAAAATGCACGCATCTTCCGCTAGGTCGCGCAGGGCCAAATCACAGCGAAGATGGCTGGTACTTTTCCCGTGGTTCACGTGATGTCCACGTGACGCAGCGCTTTGCGGCGAGACGCGGTATGCCTTAGCGGTTCTTGGCGAAAGCATGCCACGTGGCATTACCTCACGCGATTTTCGGCGAGGACACGTCACGTAAATCGGTGTGGTGCGCGACCTATTTGCGGGGTTTCGCCGGCTATGACGCCGTCACGTGGTATTTCTTGACGTCACCAGTGAGTTACCTTAAGAAGAAATTTGGTATTTCTAGTGTTAATTGGCACGTACAGTTGTTGAATGTCGCTAGGTGTCGCTGGTAGTAACGGCGTAACGTGTTATCGTTTAATGTCATGAGGTAATCAGCCTGCTTAGGAATTAGGTAATTCGTGTTAATAAGCATGTACAGGGGTTACTAGGTGGCGCTTGGTATTACTTCTAGAACTTGGTATCCCGTGGTATATCACAGCTGCTGCAAGGTTGTCCCAAGGTCTACACTGTGGCACGCCTGACATATTACGGCTCGCTTAAACAGCTTCGCTGTTGAAAAATGTATTCCTGGGGAAAGATTGGGCGCGGCAGTTTCTAAGCTCAATGTTGTGATCCAAAGGTTCGGGAGTCTCACTAGTAAAATAGCTCCCGGTGCTAGCTGTTAAAATAGTGTTCGCCACTGAAATCTTCTCGTTTTTCTGGGCTTCATCAGGTCGTGGTACAGACGTTTTCATACTATATACAATTATTATGGACGAACATACAGTCCTGCACGGTTTACACAGAACGGGTGCCAATTTTATAAATAGTTTGTTTAGAACCATGGCTCTGAGAGTGAATCGGGGAATGCGTCCAGAACAGAAAAAATGGCTGCTGCTTAGCCCAGCTAGAGCCAGATGTGCATGCGAAAGCCTGTTGGGCTGTGCTGCTTAGCCGGGTTAGGCTCACATAGAAAGACACATGTTTTGCATTATTTGCATGGTTGATTCACGATTTTCGCTTTGCGGCATCAAATACTGTTGTATGGTTGACGCTGCTTGCCGTTTTCTTCGCTCCGAACGCTCACACATTGGCACGCACGGACCGGAGTCCTCACTGACTACTTCTATCACGCTAACAGCAGCTGCAACAACGGAACATGCAGCAGCGGCTGAACAGAAGCAACTGAAACGCTAACCCGGTAACCAACGTGGCAGAGAGATCTTGGAGAGAGCGGTGGGTCGCGTGGATATGGCTAGCGAGGTAGCGGTAGTCAGCCAAGGAGGTTTAAAATTAAAAATATTTAAACCTCTTTGTAGTGGGCAGTAGCAGCTGTTAGGGCAGCAGCGGCGACGGAGCGCGGCATGCTAATATGATGAACGTACAGAACGTGTTGGTCGTAGCCCGCCGTGGCAGTCTAGTGAATAAGCTGTTTCACTGCTCGCCCGAATGACACGGATTCGATCCTGTCGGGGTGGCCACATTTTTAATGGAAAGCAATAATGTGACAGCCGCTGGCCATCAAAAGCGCTTAGATGTAGTTTGCATGCCTTGTAGCTTTCTTTTTCACTTCAATGTTCTGCACTAAATGTCCACGCACCAGCCATTCAATGGCATTACTTCAGTGTCGTGTGTGCATCACATCGGATCGGCTCCATTATGGCGTTTATAGCTCTAGACGTGATGCCTTACTCATCTGCAGCCATGCTTTCGACCTACTTTTCTTACAACATTCTAACAGCAGCCAAACCTTCAACACCTACCCAAACCAAAGCACATCGATGTAACAGCAATCACCGTATAATGTAGTGACACGATTTGTATGGAGAACAGTGTATAGCGACACCTAGTCTCGACAGGAATACGCTAAAATCAATGTGAAAGCCAACAATTATTAAGAGAACACTTTGAATGAAGTATGCAATGCTACTCATACATTTTGGCTGCATCTCTCACTTGCCTTGCACTGAGTTCTGCGGCAGTTTTCTCTAAGAATTGGCTCGCTTCGGAAGCCTTATCTTCTTAGAACTTACAGCCTCAGAACCCTCGTGCCACATTTTGCGCCTAATGTCAGTCTATATGCCAGTGGATATGCGCTACTCGTCTATTTGCCTGATGTCCTATGGAAGCGAAGGCGTGACATAGAATTATGGCATGCTTTTCTGATTATACCATCGTACACGGGCTAGACATCCAAATGTAATATCTTCGCTACGTATGGATGCGCGGTACGTTGGGAATCGCGGCACCGTAGCCACGCTGGCCATTGTGTTCACGCCTGGAAGCAATGGTCGTAACATATACTCTACGGAAGAATAAAGCTTTCCTAGTCTTCCTGACTCCTCAATGAATTTTAGCATTGGATTTCGTATAACCATCACTGATTTGTCGCTACCTTTCTATGCAATGACTGACTCAACCTCAACTGTGGCGAGACATTGTCGGGCGAAGCTAGTATAGTCTAGCCTGTGTCGGCGCTGTTCGCGTTGTGGTCGTCACGCCAGAACTCCAGGTTCCAACTCTTCGCCTATGTAGAGTGGCAGTGGAAAATATAGCATTATCTTAATTCGCCATGTGATGGTGGGCTCCTTGGAATAAAACAATTTTTTACTTGGGCTGGAATTCCAACTTCAGACCCCTACCTCGGAAGACAAGCTTCTTAACCACTAATCTATACAGTCACGCTTGCGAGACGTAGGGGCACCTGAACCATATGAATGCCTTGCTTTTAGTCGATGTCTTGGTTCGTCGTGATTTGGGCAATCTAGGAGCAGGTGACTTATATCTTCGTCTTGAAACCCACAATCACATTCGGGAGTTCTAGCACGGCCAATTTTGTGTAGAAAGTGCTTTGTGTAGACAGTACCTAATCTTAACCGATGAATGAGGGTTTCCATGCTTCTCTCTAAAGATGATATTCTGAGTTCAATAAACGGATCGATATGATATTATTCACAACTTTTGGAATTTTGATCAAACCATGTACTTCTGCTCATTTTGAAAGCTGTTGTCTTTAGAACGCAGCGCAATTCATTTTTCGACAGTGGGAGGGAAACCGTGGCGTCCTTGTTATGTGCTTGTCGTGCTGCGTCATCGGCTGCTGTGTTACCGGGAATGTTGCAGTGGCCACTGAAATAGTATGTCGTGTTGCGCTTGGTTTGCTCTTGAGAGTTCTTTAAGTGTCTCATATATTATACTCTCGCTGGTTGTGTGTGCTTTTGTGCTGTGCAGGGATGTTAGGGCTGCCTGTGAATCACTAAATATTACCCATCTTTGCGAATCTCTCACAGATGTTATAAATTTGATGGCAAGGCCGTCTTAGGACCATTTGACCGTAACCATTGATCTTAGCTCTTTATGACCCTATACACCACCATTCATATCTTATCCTTGACCCAGAACACCGCTTACTAACCAGGGCTGACCATAAACCACGTGTTTGGCGCTCTTTGGCCTTAGTAGTCCTTGCGCCAGAAAAACCTACCACTAACTAAAAATCTAAATAACGCTTCAATATAATAACAAATTTCTATGTCGCAATGTTATGGAATGTTGCACTAGTTGCTTTATCTAGCTCAAACCACGAATAAATCCGCGTTTTGTGTTATGAAACGGCGTTTCAATTATCGGCAGTGTGCTTTATTGTTAGGAACGACCTCGTCAGGCACATTCCCGAAAGTGGATACATGTGATATGCATTTAGACAGTGAACTATTGTCTGCTGATGTGTGCAGAAGCATGGCCTTTATTGACATACAGGTTTTAGAGGCAGTACTTGAATGTGAACTTTGCAAAGCGGTGGAGGAATAGTTGCTCTTAAATCAGCCTCAATGACAAATTATTTGTCTGTTGACATCTTTATGGCCGGCACTTGCGATATTTAAAAAGGAGAGTCTGTCTACGTCTGCTCGCCAGTACAAAAAGACAATCGTAGATATAAATGGCGCTTAGTTCGTCAGCGAGTGGTTGAAGTTTCGCTAGTTCTTTCAGCTTAGGAAATATTTCTGACGATCTTAAAATCACCTTAGATACGTGTTCGATGTATTGGTTTCGCTCCTTCCAAACTCATTAAACTACAGCGGTTCAGTTCCCAGCTCTATGTAGCTTTCTCGAGCCCAGCTTTTCTTTCTCTGACTTTTCTTTTCTCCGGCGCCTTCTTTGGGGGTCGACGAAAAGCTGCTGCATACCACGGTTCCTAAAAAATAAGAGGGAGTCGTGGTTTTATATCTACGGGTGCAGGCCTATGCAGCCGATTTTCCATATACGCGCGTGCCTTCCCAAGCAACTAGTGATTTGCTTCTGCCGACCACGAAACCTTTCTGTCTACCTTAGCAGCGGCGGATGGTCACCACTTTAACACACGCTATGCTGTGCTAAGCGATCCGAGGGGACATGCCCTGAGCATATGGGGCTAACTTTTCCAGGTAAATATACCTTGAAATACCTAGCGCAAGCTGGGTCTGCCGCTATACCCCCTTGGCGAAAGCACTGTGGCTGTGAGCGGCACTGGCATTCGAAGCCGGTAACGAACAATTAGGAACGGGTAACATGGTTCAGCTTGAGATACGGGCGTAAACACAGGAAACGGAATTGAGAAAGACCACTTGGAGACGACGACGCAGTACCAAGACGGTACTGTATCCTGACACGCGTGAGCATCGGTCGCTGTCACGAGCTTTGTTTCTACGTTTGCGAGCTGACCTAAAGCCCCGTCTGTATAATACGAGGACGATTTGTTGCATTGCGTGCGAATGTATCATCAGACTCAATTCTGGTTGTACAGGATCGTCTTGCGCCACTACTTCGCGGTGGTGTATTTTGTGTTCATTCCAAGACTGCCTGCCCACAAACGACTTGGAGCAATGTAATTTGGATTACCAGCATCAACACAACCGTTCTGTGACCTTCTCCATTGAAATGAATAGATTCAAATAGTGATCACACTGTGAGGATGTGGAACATTTAAGGCAAAGGAAAAATGGCGTGGTCCTTGATGTCTGTGAGCGGTCTAAGGGCAGACTTTAAGCTGCGTCGCGGTTTTTTCTCTACATTTTCTTTTTTTCTTGTCGTGTTTCCTTTCTATTATCTTTCATTCCCCTCACTGCTCTTCCCATGGACATGATAGGAAGCCAGTCTCAGCACTGGCTAACCTCCCTTTGTCTCCTCGCTTCTCCTCCTCCTCCTTGATGTAACGTACGGATTGTGACAAATGGAAGCAAAAACATAGGCACAACGCTTCACGTTCTAGAAGAATGAACGACGTAAGTTTGTAGGCAGATGCCTTAGAAAACAAGCAGAAGAAAAGCTCTCCAGACCTCAGTGTTGCATATTTCGCGTGCTACGGACCAGCCTAGCCAAGGTCAGCACGGATGCGGACTAATTCGAGCCCGGTCGTCCGGATTGAGGATATCCCTTCTGCACTTATGAACATATGTCCTGGCGGTGTCCTTCGGTGACCGTAATCACCTCACAACGGAAGACGAGTGGGAGGAGCCACTGAAAAACGGCCTCATCGCTCAGCTGCGCACCGTCCAGATATCCACGCGGCGGTCAGGCACGGTCTGCCCGTCCTGAGGTGGGACCGACCCACGGCGTCTCCTTCCCTGTAAGGCAATTTTATAATCCTTCCTCAGACGAGAATAAAGTTCATTGTCTGCCTGTCTGTACCTGGTGTGTCATTTTTCTCTACTTATTGCTGCCATTATTCTCTTGCACCATATTTACCTTTGTGCCTAAGATATTTTCCACATTTCGCCGATCTATTTATTAGCCCTTTGTCCAAGTTTTCATCAATGATCTAGTTTTCATTATTGGCTTCCCTTTGCTTTTTTTTCCTAGTGATCTATATAATATTGTTGCGTTGTACTTAATGTGCTTTGTCTCATGAAGTATACATAGAGGCGGTGATGTAACGAGAGGATCTCATGTAATTTCTTTTTCTCGTGTAATTTCTCATGATGATGATGATGAACAAACTTTATTTAATTAGCAGAAAGATCCTCCTCCCCTTTCAGGCGCGGGGGGAAGGTCCCAACCTAGACGACGGCCATGATCCCGTGAGCCTTGGCGGCGTCTTCGGCCTGCCGTATTAAGCGGGCTTGTAATTGCGAGTCAGAGCTGAGGAGCGCGGTATTCCATCCACTCCCGTCTGGGAATTCGTCTCTCATGGGGGCCTGCGGGCATGCCAATAGAATGTGGCTCAAGTCCGCCCTGTTATTGCAAAATTTACACTTGTCCGAATGAAGTTCCGGCACGCAGCGGTTCATTGTTACCGGACTAGGGAACGTATGGGTCTGAAGTAGGCGCCACGCCACCGCCTGTCCTTTGTTCAATGACGAGTGTGCGGGAGGATAAATTTTCCTGCTTAGCCTGTAATACTGCGTAATATCTCTGTAAGTGGTCATCCGCTCAAATCGCTCATCGTCTTCCCAGCTCGACCAGAGCAATCCAGAGGCTCGGTCTGTGAGTCCTCGAGCTGTCTGGTGTGCAGCCTCATTGCCGGGTAAGGAGGAGTGAGCGGGTGCCCAGACTATATCTATTGTTCGCTGGTCTTTGTGTCCAGCCAATATTCTTAAAGCTATTTGGGATATTCGCCGTCGTGCAAAGTTTCTCACAGCCGTCTGCGAGTCGCTAACGATTAGTGAAGTCGAGGTGGATGCTATTATGGCCAGTGCAATAGCTGCTTCTTCCGCCTCTTCTGCAAAGCTCGTTCTCACCGAGCCGCTGACCTTATTATTTCCTTTGTAGTCCACTACTGCTATAGTCATGTTGTCATTGCCTTTGTATTTGGCCGCGTCTACGTATGTTGTTTCGGTAAATCTTTTACGTTGTTATGTATAATTTTCGCTCTTTCAGCTCTCCTTGCCTGATGATGGTCGGGGTGCATGTTTTTTGGTATCGGTAAGATTACTAAACATTTCTTGATCTCATAGGGATATCCTTTTTGGCGCCAAATTGATTTGCGTAGTTTATACGCAGTTCCTCTAGTATGGTTCTGCCTGTTTTACTATGCGTTGGTCGTTCATTTGTGCAATTCTCTGAGCTTCTATAAGCTCTTCTGATGTGTTGTGAAGCCCTAATTCAAGTAATTTCTCATTTGGGGTAGTTATCGGAAGTCCGATCGCCTGTTTGAAAACTCGTCTATTGATTCTGTCAATCTCTTTCTCTCTCGGCCACTTGCAGTCTAAGGTACGCAATCACATATACAATACGGCTGATGACAAAAGCCTGTACCAGTCTTATTATATTATTTTCCTTCATACCATAGTGCCGGTTTGCAATTCGTTTGAGTAGACGCATAATTTGCTGCGCACTGGTTTCAAGTAATCTAATCGCCTCTCCGTTATGCCCGTTAGAGCTGATTCGGAGTCCCAGAATTCTTATGCTTTCGACCGTAGGTGTTTGCGTTTTTCCAACAAAGATTTTAATGTTAGGTTTTTCTTGGATACCTTTCCGACCCCTACATGTCGGGTTGTAGAAAAGGAGTTCGGATTTTTCCGATGAGCATTGTAATCCTGTATGGGTGGCATATTCTTCTACAATATTCACTGCGGTTTGTAAAGTTTCCTCTATGTATCCGTCATTACCTTCTGCTATCCATACGGTAATGTCATCTGCATAGAGGCTATGGTGGAGTCCTGGAATTTCCTTCAGTGTGGTAGGGAGACCTATCATGGCCACGTTAAAAAGAAAGGGGGATAGGACTGAGCCTTGCGGCGTTCATTTGCTGCAAAACATGACACGAGGTACCACCAACACTTCACAATTTTGTTGTTTTCCTCCCAAGAAGTGCTCATGTCTCGCTAGCAGTTACAAATTCGTTAGCAGACAGGCCGCATCACTCGCTCTAGCTCAATTAATATGTCCCCTGAGTGTCCCTCTAAACAGAGAAAGTACTTTGATACTGTTGGGAAACGCGAGGTCGTAGCGGAGCTACAGACAATGCAAACAGCGTCGCAGTCTTCTAAAACCAACTGACGCGTGCCGGGTCTGTTTCCCGGGCACGCGCCGCCACTCTTTATTTTTCTTTTCTTCTGCTGCCGGTACAAACGCGCCGGCTTAGAACGCCGACGCTAGCGTTCCTCGTGCTACGGCTTCGGTGGTCTCTATATTACTATCAAGTAACATTAATTTAAAACTAAGGTGTGTCTATCTCGGGCGCCAACTGAGGGACCTTATTTTGCAGGGTAGGCTATTCATGGCAGCTGCTTGGCTGAGTCTGAGGATGATCCTTGAAGTGAGTACGAAGTGTAATTGCGATGAAGGCAAAAGTGGTAGTATCGGGGCGCTGCTGATACGAAGTCGGGCTGGTGCACAGCGCAGTAAAAACACAAGGACAGAGACAAGATGGCACAATACCAGCACGAAGTTCAACTGAGCTTTATTGGCGAAACCGCGCGAAATTTATGCACGATCAATTGCCAGCTCAAGAACACAAGAATCTGGTTCACATCATGTGCTCCATCGCATCTCAATCAGATAATAGGTTTCCTTTTTCGTGTAGGTAATCAATTTGTATGCTGATACAGAAGTCACCTACGTCCTGTATCATATTCTCTATTGTGATACAGAAGGCACCTACGTCCGGAGATCTCCGCTACGACGTCTCTCATAATCACATCTGGTTATGGTACGTTAAACCCCAAAAATCAATCGATCTGTCACGAAGCGTTTTGGACGTGAGTGTTCGAGCGCAGCAGAGCAGCAAGAGGTAGCACAGTGGGTCGAGCACCGAAGACCAGGCTGGTTGGTTGGTCCTTGGGTATCTTGGCGCAACCCACTCTGGGGGATCGGCCATGAACCGGAAAATAAATTTGTGTGGGAGAGAACTCCTAATAAAATACAAAAAAAATTGTAGTACGAATGTGATAATCAAATTTAGGTTAAAGGAATAGTTTCCTACGAAGACTGAAGGCATATAATTACAAAAGAGAAGCGAACGCTATGGAGATTGGTTCTCACGTAATGAGATCATGATTGAAAAAAAATAATAAAATAAGGAACTGAGCAGTTCAACATTTAATTCTTTTTGTCTCACGAAGAAAATCGCATACGGCCTTGCACACGTTCCTGTGACTAAATCCGAGGATAGTCGCACCAAGAGAGAGCACTACTGGAAGAGACAAATTTAAACCCATGTTTCTCAAGGGTATTTCCAGAAACCTTTTCCGTGGGATGTTGAATCTTCGACATGATATGAAGAAGTGCTCCAGAGACTCATCCTCATCACAATGCAGACACAACGGTGATTGAGCCAAACCAGACCTGTACATGTAAAAGTTCAGTGGGGGGACTCGGCATCGTAATTTAGTGATTGAGACTTCTGCTCTTCTAGTTTCGCACCATCTATTTTTCCACGGATAAGCCAAGTGTCCGAAGTCAGTGTTGGCTAGTGCAGATTTCTTAAAATTATTGCAGGTAGTATATTTTGAGAAGCGCGCAGCTGTAACAAACGCCGAAGTCGGCAACACAGAAATTACCGGGCCATTTAGACCTGACACTGCGAGCGCGTCCGCATATTCATTGAGTGTTATACCTTTGTGCCCAGGCACCCATATCAACCGAATGAGGCGTAAATGTCTTGGCAGGAGAGAGTAGAATGCTTCTAGTGCAGTTGATAAATTAGGCGCGCTGAGAGATGCACACACGGACAAACAGTCAGTTAGAATGGCGACTGATGAGAAGGACTGGGGCAATTTTCGTACAGCTAAGACGATTGCCAATAGTTCCGCTTGGAAAATGGGCGTGAAGTCCGGTAAACGAATGGAGGAGGACCAATTCAGAGATGAGGACACAATACCAACAGCTGCCTTCTCTTCCCAGACTGACGCATCAGTCGCTATCACGATTTTTGTGTCTATCTGAGCAAGGTGATCTTCTAAGAGGCCATTGAGGTAAGAGTGAGACAGGTGTTTAGCGTTACTTGGGAATATATTATCAAATTCAATTGCAATTGCTTGCACCGTGTCATTTAGCACGACAACTTCACTTAGGTGCACTTGTAACGGATCCAAGAGTGACTGCGCAAAAACGACTTGGGGGCAACGTAATCTAGACCAATGATGGGTAAAAAATGTGGCCGATTGATTAATAAAAATATATTGAGACCTCCTCTGGGGAGATGCATAAATTTTTAGAAATGTTCGCACTGTTAGGACATGGAACCTTTTATGAAGAGAAGGAAGGCGTGATTCCTGATATAATACACTGATTGCGACAAATTTCGGGAGCCCAAGGCATAAACGTAATGCCTCGCGTTCTAGAAGTACCAATGGCCTGATTTTGTAAGCAGGTGCCCCAGAAAACAAGACGCAGCCAAACTCAAGTATCGGTCGGATATACATGCAGTAAACCATGATGAGGCTTTCCAACTCGTCGTTCTCTTCTGGTTAAGCTATATGTCCACTGCCCCTTCATTTACAGTACAGTTATCTCCCCCGCAGAAAAGGAAGCCGTCCCGGCGACCTACGGATAAGACAGCACAGGTGGATCGTAGTAGGGCTTCAGGCGCTCAACGTGCACGATTTCGCGCCCCTGACGGCGCTTCTCCGAGGGTGGGTCGAGGGGCTCCACGATATAGTTTACCGGAGAAGTTTGCTGGATCACGCGATAGGGGCCCTGGTACTTTGAGGCTAGCTTAGATGACTGTCCAGGGCTCGTTGCTGGAACCAACAGCCACACTAGTGAGCCAGGAGCATAGGATACAGGAGCTGCGGAAGTATCGCGATAGTGCTTCTGGCACTGCTGATCTTCCGACGTAAATATACGACATAGCTTGCGGCACTCTTCGGCGTGTGCAGCAGCTTCGGAGAGGGTATTGGTTTCTGTGGTGTCGGGTCGGTATGGAAAAATGGTATCCATTGTGCAGAAAGGCTCGCGTCCATAAAGAAGAAAGAAGGGCGAAAATCTTGTGGTGGTCTACGTGGCTGTATTATAAGCGTACGTCAAAAATGGTACAACTTGGTCCCAGTTGCTTTGGTCAGATGTGACGTACATGGCCGGCATATCACCAAGAGTGCGATTAAAGCGCTCTGTCATCCCATTAGTCTGCGGGTGATATGCAGTAGTGGTACGGTGTATTATCCGGCATTCTTTGAGAAGAGACTCGATGACGTCAGAGAGGAAGACACGGCCTCTGTCACTCAGTAATTCTCTGGGAGCTCCATGGCGAAGGATGACGTGGCGCAGGAGGAACCAGGCGACGTCACGTGAAGAAGCGCTGGGCAAAGCGGATGTTTCTGCGTAGCGTGTCAGATGGTCGATCGCCACGATTACCCAGCGGTTGCCGTCCGATGATGTCGGGAGAGGACCGTAAATATCGATGCCTACACGATCAAAAGCACGTGCTGGGCAAGGCAATGGTTGCAACGGGGCGGTTGAACGACTAGAGCATGCTTGCGGCGTTGGCAAGCGAGGCAGGAGCGTACATAACGACGAATGAATCGATGCATCCCGCGCCAGTAGTAACGAAGTCGTAGGCGCGCGTATGTTTTCAGTACGCCTGCGTGCGCACACTGTGGGTCGTCGTGAAACGCCGCACAAACATCCGAACGGAGGCGCCGAGGGATGACAAGTAACCACTTCCGCCCGTCCGGAAGGTAGTTACGACGATACAGTAGCCCGTCGCGAACAGCGAAGTGGTGGGCTTGGCGACGTAACGCGCGATCGGCATTTGGTATCGATGGGGTTGCCAAGAAATTCAGCATGGAGACAATCCATGGGTCTTTCTTCTGCTCCAGAAGTATATCCGTGGCAGCTAGTGAGGACTCGGATACCGGTGTCAGCGGATGGTTAATCTCGTTTGGCAGTGGAGATCGCGACAGGGAATCCGCGTCGGTGTGTATGCGGCCAGAACGGTATAGCACTAGAATGTTGTACTCCTGCAGTCGAAGCGCCCATCGAGCAAGACGACCGGAAGGCTCCCTTAAAGACGACAGCCAGCACAGCGAATGGTGGTCAGTTATTACATCTAATGGGCGGCCATAGAGGTAAGGACGGAATTTGGTTATAGCCCAAATTATAGCCAGGCATTCTTTTTCTGTTACAGAATAATTCTTTTCCGCTTTTGTGAGCGCACGACTGGCGAAGGCGACGACGTACTCACCAAAGCCAGCCTTTCTTTGAGCGAGAACGGCGCCAAGGCCGACGCCGCTGGCATCTGTGTGTATTTCTGTCGGCGCGCTGGAGTCGAACTGGCGCAGGATTGGCGGAGTAGCCAAGAGGCGACGAAGCGTTGTGAATGCGACGTCGCATAATTTAGACCAGGTCGAAAGCTTGTTGTCGCCATGAAGAAGTTGCGTTAAAGGTGCGATTATGGTAGCGAAGTTGTGGATGAAACGGCGGAAGTAAGATGATAATCCGATGAAGCTGCGCAGTTCTTTCAAGGTCCTAGGTCGTGGAAACTCGGTGACAGATTGTAGTTTCGCCGGGTCGGGAAGTACGCCTTCTTTCGAAACAGCATGACCGAGGATGAGTAGCTGTCGTGCGGCGAAGCGACACTTCTTCAAGTTCAGCTGGAGGCCAGCGTCGGCACTGCGTTTGAGGACGCGTTCGAGTCGAGTTAAGTGGGAAGGAAGGTCCGGCGAAAAGATAACGATGTCGTCTAAGTAACACAGGCATATTTGCCACTTGAGGCCGCGCAAAACGGTGTCCATCATTCTTTCAAATGTGGCAGGAGCATTACACAATACAAATGGCATGACAGTAAATTCAAATAAGCCGTTTGGTGTAACGAAGGCCGTTTTTAGACGGTTTTCCTCTGCCACGGGGACTTGCCAGTAGCCAGAACGTAAGTCTAAGGGGGAAAAGAATTCGGCGCCTTTGAGGCAGTCGAGCGCATCGTCAATACGGGGCAGATGATAAACATCCTTGCGGGTGATCTTATTGAGTCGTCTATAGTCTACACAAAAGCGAATTGTGCCATCTTTTTGACTAGGACGACTGGAGAGGCCCAGGGACTATGCGAAGGTTGGATCACGCCGCGTTTAAGCATGTCTCCAACATGCTCGTCGATGACGTGGCGCTCTGTTGCGGAGACACGGTATGGTCTTTGGCGCAAGGACACATGGTTGCCAGTGTCGATGCGATGGACGACAGTAGAAGTACGGCCTAAGTTAGCTTGTTTTACGTCGAAGGACGCCTGAAAGCGGTTGTGGAAGTCGACGATCTGGGCGTGCTGGCTCGGGGCGAGGTTGGGGCCAATGCACTGAGAAAAAATTCCAGCACATGACGGCTTAGGAGAGAAAACTGGAAGTCCGATAGCGTCGAATTGCAGAGCAGCCACGTCGTCAGGCACATCGTAGAGGAAGCATTGTTCCAATTCGTCAGCATAACCAAGGCATTCATCGTGGAGCAAAGTTGTAGGAGAAGAGAACAGATTGGAGACAAAAAGTGCGCTGGACCCGTGTCGAATCAAAAGAAGGGCATGGGGAAGTAAGAACAGATGGCGGCGAGTAGCAAGCTTAGATGGTGTGAAAAGAACCGTCGAGTCTGAAAGTGCGACACAGGCAACGGACACAAGGGCGCTAGAATATGGAGGAATCTCGGTATCGGAGGCAACGAACACACGAACACACGACGAAGGCTGAACACAATCTTCAAAAATGTTGCTGTCGAATGGAGAGAGTGCAAGTTCAGCGCGGGCACAATCAATAACCGCATGATGAGATGACAGAAAGTCCCATCCTAAAATCATGGCGTGCGAGCAGCGGGGCAGAACAATGAACTCAACGTGGTATAAAGTGCCGCTTATAACAACACGCACAGTGCACATTCCCAGGGGTTCGATCGACTCGACGCTG
The DNA here is from genome assembly GCA_013339685.2 of Hyalomma asiaticum. NCBI lineage: Eukaryota > Metazoa > Arthropoda > Arachnida > Ixodida > Ixodidae > Hyalomma > Hyalomma asiaticum. The sequence goes on from CM023481.1 coordinate 52,873,184, forward strand.
GCTGTACGTAATGAAATGGCAGTAAACGGCGTCGCGACTTTCTGAAGTTTAAGGCGCAGCAGGTCGGAAATCACTTATATTGCTGCTCCAGTATCAACAAGTGCGTGAACGGCGACATCTTCGGCATAAATTTCAAGGACGTTCGCAGGAAACAAATGAGGTCTTGAGGACTTCGTCGAGATCGCAGTTCTTGCCTCCGGAACTGCGCCCTTTAGTTTTCCTCCTGGATGGCTTCTGGGCTGCGGATAAGGGGTGAGAGAGAACGCCGACGGGGAGAAGGAGACCGACGGCTATTGAAGGTCCGGGAGACATGAGGCGAGGTGTCGAAGTGTTGAACAGTAGCGTCAGAACGGCAGCCGGAAGCGGGACCGGTACTTCGTTGCCTCCCCGTATCAGGAGGATACCAACCGCGTCGTTGGCAAAATCGAGCTACGTACCCAGGAAAGCCGCATGAATAACAAATAGGGCGGTTGTCTCGGGTACGCCAGGGGTTGAAAACAGGAGGTGGAGACTGAGGAAAATATTGCCGATCTGGGCGAACGGGCTGCCGTGACGGCCAGTAGCGACCTGTGGGTGCATGGCGGGCAGCATCATGCGGAGGGGAGGCGAACGCACTTTGACGCATGTATTGCATAGGGTCAGACTGAGGCCTTGGCGTCGCGACTACGGAAGCGTACGTGAGAGGAACTGGCGTAGCCGGCGGCTGGTGAGCAGGAGGTACAAATTCTGCCACTTGCTCATGTATGACTTGCCGGAGCTCGGGAGGCAAGTGTGACTCGGACGCTTGGGTGGCTGGCATAAGAGAAAGTTGTCGTGCTACTTCCTCCCGTCCAAATTGCTTGATTTGGGCGAGCATCGCCGAGCTGGAAGGAGCAGCACTGGCGCTGTCACTAAGAGCGGAGAGCACGGCGTCCGGGACGAGAGCGCGGCGCGTAGAAAGCCGTTGTTTGCGCAGCTCTTCATAGCTCTGGCAAAGCGTGATTAGATCATTGACGGTCTGAGGGTTCTCTGCCAAGAGCATTTGGAACGCGTCGTCTTCTATGTCTTTTAAGATGTTCTTGATCTTTTCTTCTTCGGCCATTGATGGGTTAATGCGGCGGCAAAGATCCACCACATCTTCAATGTAGCTAGTAAAGTTTTCTCCACTTTGTTGGGCGCCACAGCGAAGCTGTTGCTCAGCCCGAAGCATGCGCACAGCCTTCTTGAAGTTTGGTTCTTGAAGTTTGGTTCTAAATGCTGCCCAGGTGGCAAAGTCTGCTTCATGATTCCGGAACCAAAGATGGGCGACCCCAGAGAGGTAAAATGGGACATAGCTGAGCTTATCGGCTTCGTTCCACTTGTTGTGAACACTCACCCGGTCATACGACGACAGCCAGTCCTCCACGTCATGGTCGTCAGTTCCATTGAATACAGGAGGGTCTCGATGGCGTGGCGCACCAGGGCAGACGAGCGGAGGAGGTACCTCACCTCGCCTGGGGTGGATCGGTAGGCCCTGTCTCCTCAGGCATTGGGGATGCTACAGGGATCGACTTGCTGCGGAGTTTCAGGTCTGCAAGGATGGCCCGCACCTTCCACCAAATGTCACGAAGCGTTTTGGACGTGAGTGTTCGAGCGCAGCAGAGCAGCGAGAGGTAGCACAGTGGGTCGAGCACCGAAGACCAGGCTGATGATGATGATGATGATGATGATGATCCTTCAAATATGGCGCATACCCACTACGGGGGATTGGCCAAGACCTGGAGTGCTTAACTTTTAGCTGGTATATTGTGCAAATACCACAACATGACGAATAAAATAGAATAATAAATTAATAATAATCGGGAGAAAAGTAAAACAGAGGGAAAAAAAAACTATGTAAACTATATGTGCACTTCTACCATCAAAACAGGTAATGATTTCCTTTTTTCTTAATGTATAGGCTTTATCACAGTTAAGAATTTTGGAATGTGAATAATCACAAACGTAGTCGTTTTGAGGCCTTTACAAATCCACATACTGCATCAAATATGTCCCTTCTCTTCTGTTTTAGCTATATGTCCACTGCCCCTTCATTTACAGTACAATATATATAGGCACTGGATCTTGCAATGAAGTGCCGGTGGGAGATTTCACTTGTGCGTAGTTGAACCGTAAGGATTCGTAGCGTGCGCGTTAACTAAATTAATCCGGAACTCGGCACGATCTACGATGAACCTCCGGAGCTTCGCCCACTCATCATCATTCACTCCGTGGATATGCGTGGATTTTTTTTTGTTTTTGTTTCATGTTGCCTACCGAATTTCAGCCCTCCTTATTACACGGACACTGTACATGGTTCGGCTCTGGCGGATCTTATCCGTGGACAGAAGGATGTAGAGGACAGAGTTGGAGCGGTGGGACAATTTAGGGGGCAGTGGATGATGTGAACAACGCCTCCTCCACTATTATAGAGCAGGGGCTGACTTGGAGCCGTCGCTCATGCGTAAAATATGTGAATTAAGCAGACAAAATGCGAATCAAAGTGAAGTAAAGGTATTATTAGTGTTCTAAATAGGGATTGATGTTAATTAAATGTTCGTTAAGAAAAAAAGTGTTGATGAAAGCGGTTCAAAGACGTGCTGAGGGAAACAAATTCATAATGCATTTTGGTAAGTTGTGTACATGGCTAGGTTCCGGCCAAACGTGCGTTTTTCTGTCGACGGTAGAATTTTAGTGCGGGAGGGCGGATCGCCGCACAACGAATTCGCTGGGAATTCTCCTTCAGAGACTGGAAAGTGCACTGTCCTTCTTTTGTTTAAAAATAATTTATTTTTGGGACTGAGAAACGCACTGTTTTGGGGGGTTGAGCGACGCAATGTCATCTCGGCTGGAGGGCAGTTCTCGATTGAGAGTGGCCGGCGACCGTGGGCACGCTTTTCTGAGCGGCAACAGAATACGTGGAAAATCATTGTTCAGCTCCCTTCACCAATCCGCCTATTCTAAGGCTCAGAAACATTGCAAAAGTACCTAGAAGAAGCAGCTGCATGCTGCAGTCTCCAAATGTGCTAGTCGGAAAGGGAAGCACCACGAGTGATGAGGCCAACACGCGGCGATCAGATCAGGTCACAAGTGTGCGAGAGTAAATAACCTTTACATCTACAAGCCCTGTGCCACGTTCCGCTCCTCTGTCTCTCGCAATTTGATCGCGTTATCTGCACGTCGTATTTGACGTCACCTCTCACCGTGCTGGGGTTCATCACGTAAAATATCGGCCAGATACCTTCCTGGAGCTTTTTCTTCCTGTTCACGTGAACAAACAATTTTTCGGTGACAATTATCAGAATGCTCGTTAACGGAAATGGTAGTTATCTAACTTTTGTGAGCGTGCCCTTTGAGAACGCAGGCGTGTCACAAATGCGCGATGAAATCGGCCCTGTGAACGGTGCGATGATCCGTGTACATTACAAAAGTCGGGTGGTGTTCCAGGCATATTGCATAGCGTAGAAGAAAGACCTAACTGCAGATCAAGCCAAATCCATGGTCAGAGCGCTAAATATTTCGCCACATGAAGAGCGCGATGCACAGAATTATGGTGGACCAGGTTTCCAGCTCTCAAATACAACTTTGCCGGGCTGTGCCCACTTCCTCAGGCTCGGTCCTTCTTGCATACATCTATATTTATATATAAAGAGGACTCTGAACTCATTTGGCTGTTACCACGTCTATCATCCATCAATTCGTTCGACAGTTTTCGAATGCCTTTGTTCCGAACTTCCCATGACAGACTGTTCAGGCCACGAGATTTTCCCCTTCTTGCAAGTCTGTTCTCCTCAAATTCTGAAGATGTTGATAATGACGAATTCTAGGTTTTTAACGTCCCAGAACCGTCAAATGATTAAGAGACGCCGCAGTGAAGGGCTTCGGAAATTCCCAAAACCTGCGATTCTTTAACGCGCACTGACATTACACAGTAAACGGATCTCAACATTTTTCCTCCATCGAAATGCAGCCGCTGCGGTCGGGATTCGACCCTGCGACCTTTGGGTCAGTAGCCATGTGCCATAGCCGCTTCGCCACCGTGGCTGGACTCTCCTTGAATTCCCGCGTTTTTCGACATTTACAATATAAGTATTCTTGATGCACAATATCTTGTGTTGGAAACATCACAGTAGGTCTTGAGCGTGCATTTGAGCTTCCTTAAATTTCTATGTGCGTCAACGCCTGCTGGTTTAAGTTCGCAAACCAAATAAATAGATAGGAATATGAAGGGCACACACTTTCGGAATAAATACGTGTAAGTGAAAAAGTTCAACGCTTCTAACTAGACAACTTACGCATGTCATGACATTTCGAGAACTCTGTATGCGCACGTTCGAAACGTTAGTACTAGCTGTAAGCGGCCCAAGGTGAACGACCGCGGAATATAAGTGGGCTCATTTATGAAAAGCTCCTCAACTTCCACAAGCGCCGTATCACTCATCAATTCCCTGCATGTGCTTTGCATTTTTCTTTTGTTCTCTCTGCCTGGCACTGGACATGTTCATCATTTTGTGCTGAGGTTAAACTGATTTAATGCTGGAAACAGCTGTGGAGCTGAAGCGTTTTTCTTCCGTTCATACAATAATGCCAGGCTTTTTGCTGGAGTAATGATCAAAGAGTAATGTTGTTATGTCGGGTTTAACGTCCCAAAACCAGCTCTGATTATGAGAGACGCCGTAGTGGAGGGCTCCGGAAATTTCGACCACCTGGGGTTCTTTAGCGTGCACTGACATCGCACAGCACACGGGCCCCAACATTTCGCCTCCATCGAAATGCAGCCGCCGCGGCCGGGATTCGATCCCGCGACCCTCGGATCTGTAGCCGAGTACCATAGCCACAAGACCACCGTGGCGGTGTGAAGAGTAATGACATTTGTCACAATCGTAATTCTAAAACCTTTGCTTTGCGCATTACGCAAATGTTTCCCTCAGGAGCAAAGCATATTTTTCGACCAAAAGCGAGCGGTGAAATGAATCGTGGCTTTAAAAAACAAGCTCGCTGAGTGGCCAGGCCTAACACCTATTGCTCGAATGTTGCGCATAACGCTTAAAGACAGACAGGGGCAAGTGCGCTTCAATAGATTTAATGCACGTTCTTGACATCCTGGTCAAGAGGGGTTCATACCATACGTGGCCCGGTACTAGGGTGACACAGGTGAATTGAAAGGTGGAGTGAGGGTAAATATTACTCGAAAACTCCGAAGCATGATCACCTTACGGCTTGTTATTCCACCATGAAGGTCTGGACAAGATGGAAGGATTAGTGCTCTTCTGGAAGGAGCGAATGTTGATCAACTTAAGAAAAACGATGGTCAGTAGAGTGTATCAACATGGTCGTGAGGCAGGGTTTAGTTAGCCGAACGTGACTCGCGGTAGATGGGTGGCACTGTTAATTGTACCTATTTATTCTGTATTTGTAGAAAAGCAACGTTCCAAATTCCGCAGAGTAAAGTGCATAGATCATCTTTGATTAAAACACGAGGCGCTGTCAGGGAATCTCTCGGTAGATTAAGTCGAGGTAACCGAGCAGATTGAACAAATAATACGCACCTTGGCCTAGCTATCACTTATACCAGTTGGCTGTGCACGACAGCGTGCCGGTGACACATGGCCAAATCTCGCCAGCCTCTCGAATTAATAACCACACAAAGCACGTTACACAGAGCAACCAACAATATAATTTGGGTACTGTACGGCGGCAGCATCGCCTTGGTCGCTTGAGAGAGGCTTGTGCTTTGTGGGGTTTAACGTCCCAAAACCAGCTCTGATTATGAGAGACGCCGTAGTGGAGGTCTCCGGAAATTTCGACCACCTGGGGTTCTTTAACGTGCACTGACATCGCACAGCACACGGTCTTCAACATTTCGCCTCCATCGAAATGCAGCCGCCGCGGCTTGGGATTCGATCCCGCGACCTTCGGATCAGCAGCCGAGTGCCATAACCACTATAGACCACCGTGGCGGGGCTGCTTGCGAAGCGAACGCAGAGAGAGTGAGCTTTCACCGTAATAAGCAGCCTGCTGTACCTTCATTCTCATCATTTTGCGTCCTGCTCTACGGTGTGGTATAAGCACCCTGCAATTACGAGAGGGCGCTACGTCGCCCTGATACGACAGCTCAGTGCGGCTGACATTAGCCATTAGATTTACGAAAAAGAAAGACGAATTTCAAGAATAATACAGCTCCCTTTTTTTGCTAATCACCTTAACAATCTCCAAACTTATTTTAACTTGCCCAACATTATTGAGCGTTTGCCGGGTCTTTCGTTCTTCTAACTACCTGGTTCTTGGCCAAACCCCCAGAGTGGGTGTGCGCTATTCAATTTGGTCTACATTTACATCTATACACAAAGGCAGCAGGCAGGCACAGAACTTTATTTTTGTCCTGAAAAACTGCAGTTGGACGTCCCCTTTTAGGGGGATCCTGTAGCAGTTGCGGGCCGCTCCCACGCAGGGACAGGAAGACCGTGGCCCTCCGCCCTCTCGCAGGCTCTCTGGACAGCCCGAAGTTGAACCGAAAGGTCGCCGCTTCTCAGGGCTTCCTCCCAGTCCTCTTCTTTGCTGAACTCTGTGTCACGTAACGCAGGACATTGCCAGAGCATGTGAGCTAGTGAGTAGTAAGCCTCTCCGCAGTTCGGACAATGCGGTTCAACATTGGGCGAGAAGTTACTAAACCTGCCTCGCGAAGGGAAAGACCCCGTTTGGAGCATCCTGAAGGCCGAAGACTGCGGACGAGTGAGTTTAGGGTGAGGAAGTGGAAAGACCCTCCGAGAGAGATGATAATGAGTCACGATCTCGTGAAAAGTGAGGAGCGGGTCCCTGTACCTGCCGGCATCCCCGCCCGCGAATTCGCCGGGACCGCCGCGGTGAGTGAAACCTCGCGCACGGTCATGGGCAAACTCATTGGCGTTGGGGACATCGGGGTGTACGTTGGCCCCCATGTGGGCCGGGAACCATGTTATGGTGTGAAACCCGGCAGCCCCCTCGCTGCCGAGGATAGCTGCTGCCTCCCGCGAGATCGAGCCCGAGGCGAAAGCTCTGGCAGCGGACCGCGAGTCCGTGAAGACATTTGGACGCGATGCGTCCTTCATTGCTACAGCAATGGCAATTTGCTCAGCAATCGTTGCCGAAACGTTTCTAACCGACGCAGCACATAGGAGCTTGCCACTATGGTCGACTGAGACCACTGCAAAGCGATCAGAACGCCCGTACTGTGCTGCATCGACAAACGTAGCGAGGTCCGGGCTGTCTGCAACTGACTTCAATAAGGAACGGGCCCGAGCTATGCGGCGTCCTACATTGTACTGCGGGTGGACATTCCTGGGAAGTGGAGCTACGGCAAATGTACCTCTGATAGAAGACGGTAGAGTCACTTTACGTTCGCGAATCTGTGTAAGACCGCAGCCAATGGACTCCAGGATACGTCTACCGGCCTGCGAGGACGACAGGCGCACTACCTGAGCCATTTTCTGCGCCTCGATCACCTCCGAGAGGGAGTTATGCATGCCCAGTTGTATGAGCTTTTCGGTGCTCGTGCTGAGAGGCAACCCTAGAACTCGCTTTATACTCGTGCGCATTAGTGCGTCGATTTTTGCCTCTTCCCTTTTGGACCAGTGCAGCGCTGAAGCGACGTAATTAATGTGGCTCATGAGAAACGCATGGTAGAGCCGAAGGAGATTGCTCTCGCTCAGCCCGCCCCTGCTGTTCGAGACCCTGAGTATGAGCCTAAGCATGTTCTCCGTCTTGGAAGTGATGCGAGCTATAATCTGCGAGTTGCGCCCCTTCGACTCCAGCAACAGTCCGAGCACCCTGATGCAGTCTACCCTGGGGATTCTCTGCCCGTCACGTGTGTATAGAGATATTGGAATCTGCTCTAGAGGAGTGAGGTTCCTCATCCCTTGTCGGGTGGGTCGGTAAAGTAACAACTCGGACTTGGCAGGCGAGAGGCTCAATCCCGAACCGACTAGAAAGCCCTCCGTGACGTTGAGTGCCTGTTGAAGTGCCTGCTCTACCTCGGCATCGGACCCTCCCATGCACCACACAGTGATATCGTCCGCGTAGAGAGCATGGTTAATCCCGCGAACAGTGGCGAGTCGCTCGGAGAGGCCCTTCATGGCAATATTGAAGAGCAGAGGAGAGATGACGGCCCCCTGTGGAGTGCCTCTCGCTCCCAAGGTAAATTCCGCGGATTTTAGTTGGCCGATCTTAATGGAAGCCCTGCGTTCCCTGAGAAAGGAGCTAACGTATGCGTGGAAACGTTGTCCCAGACACATATCCGAGACTGCCTCAAGCACAAACTTGTGAGAGATGCTGTCAAAAGCTTTGGCCAGGTCTAGAGCTAGTATGCCTCTAGTATCTCTGGTGTAGTTGTCAATAATTTGTCTCTTAATGAGGAGCATGACGTCCTGTGCAGATAGGGCAGGCCTAAATCCCACCATGTTTTGCGGAAATAGCTCTTGAATTTCGATGTACCGGGACACCCTATTGTGGATCGCATGTTCAGCCACCTTTCCTACGCAGGACGTAAGCGAGATCGGCCGCATGTTCTCCGGTGCTAAAGGTTTCCCTGGCTTTGGAATAAGCACCACGGAGGCAGTCTTCCAGGATTCGGGGACAAGCCCCGTCTCCCAGATATTGTTGACTTCCTCGGTTAGCTTCTGGATGGATTTACTATCCAAGTTACGTAGGAGCCTATTTGAGATTCCATCCGGGCCCGGTGCAGAGCGTCCGTTGAGCTCCTGGAGAACCTCCCAAATTTCTGGTTCAGTGAAAGGTGCGTCCAGCTCCGCCACCGTTCCCCCCCGGTAACGAGGATAGTCCGCGTCACCGCAAGGACCCAGCGGAAGATAGGTATCCGCTAACCCTTGCAGAAGGGCTGTTTCAGACACACCTTTCGCCTTTTCACTATGTACAATTCTGTCAATAGCGAATCTCTGGTTACCTTTGGATTGCGACTGATCAAGTAGTTGTTTAAGGAGGTTCCATTTGCCCCCCACTCTCATCTGTCCATCAACCGAAGAACATACTTCGTCCCACTGCTGTTTGGATAGTTCAATAGAATAAGCTTCGATCTCGCGATTGAGTTCCGCAATTTTCTTTCGGAGTCTGCAATTGAGCCTCTGCGTCCGCCACCGGGCTAGGATGGAATTTTTGGCCTCTAAGAGGTGCGCGAGGTGAGAATCCATCCGATCAACTTTCAGGTCCGTTTTGAGAACCTTGGTTGCAGCATTAACATCCTCCTTGAGCCACAAAAAGCGTTGATGCACGCGCTCCTCTGTACTTTCGTCTACGGAAGGTTTGTAGCGCGAATTTCAAACGACCAGTATAGATGATTGATTTCTGTGGTTTTGCGTTGCAAAACCACAATATGATTGTGCGAGACGCGGTAGTGGAGGGCTCAGAAAATTTAGACAACCTGGGGTTCTTTAAAAGGATACGGACACAGAAATTGGCGGGTGTTTTTTTGCATCGGAAGAAAGGTTGAACTGTTGGGAACGACGAATACAACAAGCTGCTTTGAAAAAAAGAACGAGAAATGGCTTTTTTAGCGATTTTCATTTACGCCTTGCCTCCAAGCGGCCGCCGGCAGATGAATTTTGACGTCGTCACACCTGCGCGCGCACGCGTGGCCGAGGTCGACCACAGTCGTCGAAGTATTTTCGGCGGTTGTGGTGCGCTTGTTTATCCCTGTCGGCATTTTTTGCACATGGTCCGTCTCACACATTGTCCCCGTCACATGCGTGGACCACTTCGTCAACTAGTAGTAGTAGTTATTAGTAGTAGCAGTAGTTCAGCCAGCATAAGCGGACATCAAGCAGTAACCCCCGCTGGTAGTATGCAATGCCGCTAGGCCACGTACTGGTCGTATTTCGTTTGTGCAGTAAGAGCAGACACTTTGTGATCATCCTTCAAAGCGCTTTCTTTATTGCAGTGTGCGCGCTGCCCTCACGTAAGCTCCTGCAACGGGCTTAAATGCTGGTGAAAACGCTTCTGAGCATTTCTCTTCTACAGCTAAATTTTGTAGAAATTTGCCGAAGAATTTCTTCGCCGCCCTCTGCTGCCTCTAGCCCTGTTCTCCGCAATCCGGCATTGAACTCGAGGACTGGCGCACTCCTTTCAACGTGTTACTTGTCATGTCAGAGGCTGGCTCAACGATTTACAAGGGAAGAGGAGACACCTGCAAGGCGAGTATGCTGCACTTGTTCTGGAATCCCCTCGGGCTGGGGCAGCAAGGTTGGCCATGCTCTCAAAAGAATTGCAGACGAAGCCTTTAACCCTTTAATGTATAAGAACTACTCGGCAGAAGACGCTGTCATCAAGGATTTCCGGCGCTTTGAGCAGGCGCATTAACACCGTGTTCGGCCGCCTTCCCAATACAGCTGCAACTTCCGCCTGCAAAGAATGCACAAGGAGACAACCGTAAGCTTCGGTTTCCTTAGACCAGGTGACTCAGACTGTACGCCTTGAGCTTGAAGCGATGGCTCCTGCTCCTTCTCATGCCGGTTGTGGCGATTCGACGGCTATCACCGCTACGATTATTCAAGTCATTGTACGGCAGGAACTAACCAACGTAGGCATCCACTCTATGTGCGCCGTAGCCAGCCCACAGCCAACATCGTTACCAACGGTTTGCTTCCGTTGTCGTCGTACCGGCCATATAGCCCGTTATTTCAACGCCCCCTGGGCCTCGCCACCTCGGACTTCGTATGCTCTTTGCTACCGATAGGACAGCTACCGCTCTGCGCCTCTTGCCCCGTCGTCCACTCCCAGCACCTATAGAAGCCTAATAGGCGCTCATCGTCGCCACGTGGTATCCAGTCACGCTCACTCCCGGGCAGTCGCCAGTTGTCTCGATCGCCTCAGGGTCACATACCGAGGTCCGCATTTAACCCTGCTCCCGCTTATCCGGAAAACTAAATAGTGCATTGCCACGAGGTGACGCAGCATTGACGACTTCCACCACAAATTCTCTCGGCGCTGCCAAAGTGACGAAGTTTGTTACAGGCTCACGCCTGCCTCGTTCCGAACACTCTGCGTGACTGATTGAGGCACTTCTGCCGTTTTGTTCTCCTCCCGTGTTTGTATGGGTCGTCCTTGTTCCGTAGGACTTTCCGTCATAGTGCCCCCATGATCCGATCCTCGGCTTGGATTTTCCAGCTGCTTACCCGGCACTCATTGATCCTTCAAGCGGTGCCCTTCAGCTTGAGTTGCTCCAGCTTTCTTACCTCCCGACCGACATACCGCCGCGTTTGTCCTCTGGCCATCATGTACTGTTGCCGCCCCAAGATGTTGAATACGTAAATTTGACTTCCTCGCGCGACATGGCCGACGGTTACCGCCTCTTGTTGCCTATTGTAGACATACTGGTGGGCCTCAGTGTCGCCTTTGCTCACACCATTGGTCCCGTGAATAACAACAGAGCGGTCGTACTCGTAGTCAGCGTGAGTCTGCTGACTCAGTTTATACCGCAAGGCATGGCGTTGGCCACCGTCTTTGTGCAACATAATTTTGAAGTTCCCATTTATGAGGTGATGTTGCGTTACCTTCCCCGGATGACAACCCCCTCGCTTCTTCGCCACTCGATGACATTGCCAAGATGATCGCTCTCGATCACACCGCAGCGCAAGCTACTGAGCTCCATCGCGTGCTTGAGTCATATCGTGAGATCTTTGATTTTATGATCCCCCTCTTGGCCAAACATCTCTTGTGGCTCATCGCATGCACACTGGTGGCGCACCGATGCTATACGCCAACGTCCTTACCGCATCTCTCAAGAAGAACTTCAAATCATCCGGAATATAGTCGATAAAATGATGCGTCATAGAGTCTTCGTCTAGTCCGTGGGCCTCCCCGGTTTTCCTCGTTAAAAAGAAGAATGGCACCTGGCGCTTCTGCGTCGTTTACTGCACTTCAAACAAAGGGACTCACAGAGACGTCTACCCGTTGCCTCGCATCGATGACGCCCTCGACTGTCTCCACGATGCCCAATACTTTTCATCCATGGACCTTCACCCCGGCTATTTCAAACTTTCAGTCGGCCTCCAGCTCAACTCCGCCAAATATCGTTTCGGACGGTGCCATAACAATATGCTTGAACACATTGTGAGTGCTGCTAGTGTTCAACCGCGTCCACATAAAGTGCGAGCAGGGCGAGAATTTCTGTGCCGTGTGCAACCAAGGACGTTCGAAGTATTGTAAGATTATGTTCCCTTTCCGTCAATTTGTTCGGAACTTCGCGGACAATCCCGCCCGCTTATCTTTGCAAGAAGCAAGTTCCTTTTATATGGGGCCTCGATCAGATAGACTCTTCATTCATTTGCTCACTACACCGCCAACACTGGCCCATTTCTATCCGTCTTCACCCACCGAACTAAGGACTGATGCCAGTGGCCATGGAATCGGCGCCGTCCTTGGCAAAAAGCAGCACTGCAAGCAAACAGTGATCGATTATGCCAGTCGTCTTTTTCGACCTCGGAACAGAAGTTCTCTCCCACTGAACGTGAATGCCCGCCCTTAGTGTAGGCCGTGACCAAATTCAGACTTTATTTGTATGGTCCCACCTCTTCCGGGGTTACCGACCACCACGCCCTATGCTGGCTCTCATCGGTCAAGGACAGTGTGGGCGTCTCTCTCGATGGGCAGTTCGGCTCCAGGAATAGTCGCTTACCGTGCATCACAAGTCGGGACGACTGCACCAAGACGCAGACAGTTTATCACGTCACCCGGATGAAGCTCCCGACGTAAGTGTCTCACCTTGACACCTTACGTCACAAGTGCCAACACCGCAAGCGCCCTTCTTCTCTGCCGTGCGTCCTCCTACATGCTATCGATATACCTCTAGAACCGTTCTCACGTGTTGGCCTCGACCTGCTGGGCCCCTTTTCTACGCCGTTTTCAGGAAACAGATGGGTTGCGGCCGCAACAGACTATGCCACCCGCTTTGCTATCACCCGGGCATTGTCAACGAGTTCTTCCACTGACGTCGCCGATTTTCCCTTGTATGACATCGTTCTGCAGCATCACGCTCCTTGGCAGCTACTTACCGATCGAGGGAAATATTTCCTCGCACGTGTCGTCGATGACATCCTCAGTGCGTTCTCAAGTGAACACCAGCTTGCTACAGCTTATCCGCAGACGCACTGATTAGCCGAGTGCCTCAACCGAACGCTAACTCATATGCTGTCAATGTACATTTCACCTGATCACCGCGACTGAGAAAAAGCTATCCCATTCCCTACCTTTGCGTACAAATCTTCACGACATGAAACCGCTGGTTTTTCTCCATGATTTTTCTATTTTTGTAAGTCTGTTATCCTTGAACGCTCGCATTTACAATTGAAGTTTTCCTGGTGTACGATAATTTGTGCCGGAGCATCACAACATGCTGGGAAGTAAGCCTAAACGTACTCTAGTATAAGGGCATTTGGGCATGCGGCAAATTTCTGTTAAGAACGTACGTGCGTCAACGCCGGCTAGTTTAACTTAACAAAGCCAATAAATATACTGGACGAGGTAGCGCACTCACTCTTGAAACGAGTACAGGGAAGTGGATAACAGTATGAAAAGTTTAACGCTTCTAACTAAAGAGCTTATACATGTTACATTTTTTTTTAAGATCATGTATGCGAACGTGTGAAACGAAAGTACAAGCTGCAAGCAGCCCACGATGAATGACCGTGGAATATCAGTGGGCTCAGTCATTGAAAATGCCTGAGCTTCCACAAGCGCTCTATCATAAATCATTTCTCAGCATTGTTATATATGCGCGCCATAGACCTCGCTTCCTATTCTCCTGACATCTGTACGTCGTCTTTGAACTAAACGAACAGCTAGCGCCACCTATGTAACGCGTCCTGAATTAGTATCTTCTGAATAAAGACAGTTCCACTTCTGCTCTCGACTGGGCTGGTCCCTTGTCTCACGCACTCCAACAACAGACCCAACATACCAAGCATGTGGTTCGCAATTTTCTCCTGTTTTCTACCTCTGCCTGCCACTTGACGTCTTCAGCATTCTGTGCTGCCGTATGGTAATGTCATGCTGGAAACATTTCTGGAGCTGAAGAGCTTGCTTCCGTTCACACAAAAGCTGCCAGGATTTATGCTAGAGTAATGATAGAATATTACTGACATTCGTCACCATTGTAATTTTGCAAACTTTCCCTTGGGCACAACACAAATGTTTCTCTCAGGCGCAACACAAACTTCTCGGCCAAGAAGCGAGAGATGGAACGAAATGTGGCTCTCAAAAACAGGGTCACTGAATGGACAGGCCTAAGGCCTTTTGCTCGAATCTAGCGCATAACGCTTCAGGGCAGACGCGGGCAAGTTGACTTCAAAAGTGTGAATTCCCCATTCTCGACTAGCCGTTGAAAGACGTGGTTATACTCTAGGTGACGTGGCCCTAAGACGGTCTGAGTGCGGTCAAGGGGGACTTAGCGTAAAGCTGGCTCGAAACCTTCGGCAGGTTATTTCACTATGCAGGTCTGGCCAAGGTTGAAGCGTAAGTGCTCTTTTGCAATCTGTAGGTTTTCATTTTCCTGAGCAGCGATTGTTGGCCAGTTTTAGGGGAAATGCCGAGATAGGGTGCGTTAACATGAGGGGGAAGGAGGGCTCAGTTCAACGAACATGCCCTGCGGTAGATGGGCAGGACTGCTCAATGCACCCGATCAGTCCGTTTTCTTTCTCGATTTTTGTAGAAAACGTAACGTGCCAACCGCCGAATTTGTCAAGTGCTTAGATAATCTTTGCTTAAAACATGAGGCGCTTGCTGATAATCTGTGGGAATAATAGGTCGAAGTAACGAGCACATTGAACAAAAGGCGGGCACCTTGGTTTAGCAATCACATATAGCACAGGGCTCTGCACTATGGCTTGGCCGTTTCATTAGCAGTGTAAATGGGACACACTACACCAGATCGAGCTTCTGCAGCGGCAAGTACCATCTGCGATGGCAGCACCTCAATCTAGAGCCTGGCGGATCAAAGAAGTAAAATTGAGAGTTGTATTGGCCCGGCTGTAGCCCAGAAATAGGAGACCACGAGCCGCGCATCTCCCATCTCTAGTTCGCTAGTGACAGCTGCTGTCCTACTTTTCTCTGTTTCGAGCCCCAACGCTGTAGTCTAGTGGCTGTGGCACTCGACTGCTGATTCAAAGGTTGCGGGATCGAATTCCGACTGAGAAGGCGGCATTTCGACGGAGGCGAAATGTTGAGGCCCGTGTATTGTGCGGTATCAGGTCAGGTTAAGCAGCTCCAGGTGGCCGAAATTTCTGCATATTTGTATTTGCGTTTCTCATGAGCATATTGTGCTTTCGGGATTTAAAACACCAGAATCAATGAATCGCCCTCTGTTTTGTTTCTTTGAAAGCTTCAGGGACACTGAAAAAATTGGTCACCATCCCACCCTCCGAACTTGAATGTCCAGCGAAGCTCTATCAAACACCACGCGTGCTTATTATATGGTTTTCCCTTCACACGAGCGCTTTGAATGACGTCAGGCAGCCATTTCTCAAGTAGCTGCCAAATAACCTTTGACGGGAACGCGTGGTAGGGCTTTCCTATTGTTCACATGTGCCTTGTTATCCATCATACGGTGATGTATGTTTATAGAGATCGGATGGAATAAAAATTATATAACTCTGGATAAAATCCCGGCAGCAGCGGCTGCATTACGATGGAAGCGAAATGTCGAGCCCCGTGTGCGGTGCGGTGTCAGTGCACGTTAAAGAACCCCTGGTCGTCAAAAGTTCCAGAGCCCTCGGCTACGAATTTTCTCTCCTTTCTGTCTTCTAGTCCCTTCACCCTACCTTCACGGACGTTGATGCAAAGGAGGGAGATCTAGTCAAATGGGACGAAATTTGGAAGCGATTGCAGCGCCTTCTGGTTGCTGACGGTAATCCCACTAACAATTAAATATGTTGTTTTGCTAACTACTTGAACAGTTTTTACTATTTTGTGCATGCAATTCATGTTTTAGAAACGTCGATTTTGTTTGTATAATTTCTAACTGCACAGAAAGTGAAATACAATTTCAAATTCAGTGCCGCTTATGAAGTGTCAGTAGGGCTCCTGGCGACCCTCAAAGGAGACGATAGGCTGTCGTTGTCTGCTAGTGCAAAGTGGGTGCACCCCTGGTCACTACAGGCAGTTAGCTTCAAAGTTTCTTTCGTTTGGATAATGTAATTCGGCCATGTTTTCATATTAGAGACTTAGAAGCATCTTGCATACTTGGAAAGTTACCACTGCCGTAAGGACGAGTAGTTTATACCGGCCGCTCAACAACTGGCGCTGTATCAGACATATATGCTGTATCCAGTATACGTGCATGTTTATACGGACAGCTCTTGTGTAGCAACCTCCTCTACTTCGGCATTCGTTGTTCCGCAATTCAAAAAGCAAGAGTCCTATAAGCTGTGTCGTGTTACATCATCCACAACGGCTGAACTATTTGCTATCCTGTGTCGACGGCCTTGCAAAAAGACGCGTTAAAAGCACTCAAAACGTTTTTAGAAGAGAGCGGCATTGCTGGACGTTATTAGCGCAATTTAACAGGGTACTGCATTGATATGTTATTCAATATCTGGTGATTGCTTTACACGACCACGTGCCTGTGACTGACTATGGACGTTTTTGTGCCAGTGACATTCTTATTTATTTATTAGAGACTTTTACTCGAAAGTACTGCCATGTGTTTGAACTTACATTCGTATACGTTGTGAGTGTTTCTTCGTTACTGTTCTGACGGAACCACTGTTCTTGTGATCATGCCAGATTGCTTAGCATACTGCTTAGCAACCATGCATGCTGAACGGACCAACCCAGGAGCCAAGGAGTAGCCGGCGCCTTATTTGTGCGCCAACGTCTCCTAATATCATATCAATAAAAAAAAAGGACGAGTAGTATCACAACACTGATCACACGAACTAGCGGCAAGTAAACTGCCTTATTGAAAGGACATGGATCTTTAAATTAAATAAAGCACTCGTGAGTAGTGGTTTAGGAGACGCACCGATGTGTAGCATGCATTACCGTTGATACACGCAAAGGTACGTAGTACGTTGATATACATAAAGGTACGTAGTACAGATGTCCACCACTCGATGATTAAACACATATAGAACGGTATGAATCTGTGTCACCAGAGTATACCGCTGAAGTCCCTGCACTTTTGCGATGATGCCGTATGACTGAGTTCACGGTAGCAGTATGCTGCAGCTTGACTGAACATAACCGCGGAACTTTCACAGGCGTCGGGAGGCGTGTACGCGACTGTCAGTTGTTTGGTACTCACTGCCCACTTTTGCTCGTCGTTACTTATTTGAGAAAGTTCATTATTTAAATCACTTCAGCATTCGTGCTGAGTGCGCTTCTCGTGACTTAAAATTAAGTGACAACTCTCTTTTTACGCGAATTAGGCAATTTATAGGCTTAGTTGGTGTTTCTTTCCTTTACCGCTTCGGACGGTGCGCTGTGGTCGCGTCGACGGTAGCGACACCTCATAGCGCTGACGCGAAACTCGCAACTTGCCGCTGCCCCGGATGAGCCGTGCTTCGGAAATGGTCGGTGGAAAATAGCCTCGTTTCTTTAACCGAAGCACAATGATTGTCACGATGTGGTTCTAATGCTTGTTTTGTTGTTTTCTTTCTGGTTTTATGCTTTCTTTTCGGGAACAAAAGTGGCACAAGGCTTCTTAGTAAGATGTCCTTGATCTAGTACCTGTGAATATGTTGACAGTGTAACACAAGAAACGAGTGAATGGTACTATTTTAAAAATATTCAGAACTGAGGTTACAGCGCCGGCTGCTCGGACTAGAAGCCCGAGCACAACTCGTCCTCTTGGTCTTCTTCGCTCGGCCAGGGGGACCCGCGCATGTCCATGCGACTAAACACAATATGCGCGGAAGAATATTATTTCAACTCACAGTACTACTTTTCTTAAACAACACGAGCGTTTCCTGAAAATCCCTCGCTTGCGCATAATTGTTATTCCTGAATACAGAGAGCTCTATGCTGTGAGCCTGGCTGCAAAGAAAGGTATGCCGTTTGCTTTCAGTTGTTAAGCTGACGTTTTCTGTTTACGCCACGAAATTTTCCAACCACCGACAGGTATATAGCTTCGGTGTGAAAGACGAAGGGCAGAAGGCAGAATAGAACAGTCCATGCGGCCCACTGAACTGGTGTTACGCCCATTTCCCGTCATTACATTCCATTGGCTTGAGTGCAAGAGTAATGTGTGGTCGCTGTTGCAGGCAGGTCTTTAGTCGACATACCTGAAGGCTTCAGGCAAAGCGCTCCAATTAAATAGTTTAGTTGTAAATTGTTAGTTTGCACAGTTGCGTGAGATAGCTGTTTCTTAAATATTCCTCTTGTGTTCTTTGTACTGTCTAATGGGACAGTAATTAGCAATCAATTGGCCCAGTAGAGTTTATCGAGTTTTTTTCGCGATATTCAGCACATACATTTATCAAATGGTCAAACGAAGTGACAGCGACAAGTGCACGCAAGAGACAAGGGTTGCAGGAACAAAAGTTTTCAAGCATGTATTTATTTTTACGTGGCTTACACCAACTCCCATTGCCGTCAACGTCATCATCATAATCATAATCATTTATTATCCCTTAAAAGTATTGTAAAACGTTGTAGCGATTATGTGAGGCTACTGTTTGCAGCTGTCGTCATAGAGCTGGATGCTTTCTTCTCCACACTCCTCCTTGTAAACTTTTCTGCATGCGTACGGAATTCCATTTTTCACCTTGTCCTCTCTCACGAGCACAAAGCAGCCTGCGCAAAGAGGAAGCGTATTGAACTGCAAGCACGCGTGGATGATTTCAAATCATAAAAGAAGCATTTTTACAGCACAAAGGCCAACTATCAAGTTGTTATTTGTATATTTCTATACTTAATCTCTTGCAAAGAGAAATTTGGAAATTATTGAAAATAGATATCGCAGCAATGCCTATAGAACAACGATTTTCACAATTTATGCTTATGGCACTTCAGAAACCCACGCGCAAACACAATGAATTGTCACAATGAATCACACGCATGCTATGGAAACGCTTTTTCTTGGAGAAACGCTGTACCAGCTCGCAAAGAAGGAGAACGCGCCTTCACCCGCGAGAGACAACGTTGGCGCAGGCAGCGTCTCCTAGCGAGTTTCTTGATTGAGAAATACCGACTGCTCGCGTTGGAGAAGCGTTCACCGGCAACCCATATATATGTATATATATAGGCACTGGATCTTGACTTGCAATGAAGTGCCGGTGGGAGATTTCACTTGTGCATAGTTGAACCATGAGGATTCGTACCGTGCGCGTTAACTAAATTAATCCAGAACTCGGCACGATCTACGATGAACCTCCCGAGCTTCGCCCACTCACCATCATTCACTCCGTGGATATGCTTTAATTTTTTACTCACCGGTGTCCATTTAACATTGTCACTCTGACAGGGAGAAGTCTAATCAAACAACGATGCGAATACATTGGACACATTCGGGAAGTAGTGGCACATTTTTATGTCCATGCCCTAAGCTTTAATACCTGTGTCTTACTGTAGTGAAGACATAACTCTTTGCACAGAAATTAGTACATAGCGCACTTATTTCCAATAGTTTAAACAACTTACCATGCTTATCTCCTTGTGGTACGGTTATTAAGAAACAGCTATGCTGGCGGTTCGTGGTCATGATTCTGTGATTAAGTGGCCCTTCACCTAGATAATAGAAGAGAAACGCAACAGTGGCAACTTTAGAGGCAAGCTTGTGGTGGTGGGGGTGGTGGTGATAGCGATGATGATGATTATTATTATGATCCTTCATATATGGCGCATACCCACATCGGGGAAATGGCCAAGATCTGGTATGCTTTTCATTAGGTTGGTATATTGGGCGAATATCGCAACGTGGTAAATAAAAAATAATATAACAATAATAAATAACAGAGAAGGAAAACGGGGAAAAACCGAAACTATGTAGACTGCTTGTGCACTTGTACTATCAAAACAGATAAAGTTTGTTTTTCTTTTTGAGGCACATCTTTTTTATAAAATACATGTTTTTTATAAACTTAAGAACTTGGGAATGTGTATAATCACAAGCGTATCCGTTTTGATACTTCTACAAAAAAACACACTGCATCGAAGATATCCCTGCGGCTGATGCCCAATACCGAGGCACCTATCACCGCACTTTCTCTTTTTCCTCACTGTAGGCACGTGAATTTTTTCTTCAATGTATCGCTCAATCATTCCCCGTAATCCTCAGTACCGAAATCGCACTCATTTAAAATAATCAAGGGACAAATATGCCTCCAAGATTCGTAATATACCTGTGGAATGAACGCGAAGCTCGGATTAAATGCCATTAATATGTTTATACTACATATTTCAGATCTGATCACCTTTAAAAGTTAGAAAACACGAATACGAAATTCTGTGATGATTGGCATTACACCGTTCCTTGCTTACTTTTTCTGTGCAGCTCAGTACTAACTATTGCTGTTAAACAACGGACCCCTGCAAGAGCACTTGAATGGACTCTAGAGTCCTACCCGGCCATTACACGTATACTACAAATAAAAACTGATTGATTGATTGATTGATTGATCGATCGATCGATTGATTGATTGATTGATTGATTGATTGATTGATTGATTGATTGATTGATCGATCGATCGATCGATCTGGTTCTTTGCGTCCCATGAATGGTAATTTGGAATACACTTATGTTTTAAGATTTTGTACCATTAGGAGTACAAAACTAAACCTTGCCGAATAAATTAACTAGAAAAGCCTTCGAATGGTTTACGATTCGTGCATAAAAGTCGACAAGTTCGCAAAAGGGGCCTATGGCTTACTTAGCCGAAGCATTGGCTCGTGCTAAGTGGGATGCTCTCCATAAACGAACACACTCAAAGCGCCAACACTCGTGCATTTATCGATTTCAATTAGATCTAGTAAATCAGAGAAAAGGCAGAACTTCATGGCTGTACACACTATTTTCGTCTATTCTCTGTTAACCGCCTTCTGTAGAGAGTACCCATCAGGACTGAAACGCCTTCATCGTCGATTACGTTGCCCTTAAATTGGCGTGTGCCGCCGAACGAAGCCGCCAAACAGCCGCCCTAAAATCACATAGCCGGTTTTCACTTTCTGCTGCAGTGACCTGCGAGTTCTCGAAGTGTTTTGCGAACAATGTTTTGCTATAATTTTGCTGTTTGCAAACGTCCGCAGCCCCGCCATGGATGTCTAGTGGCTATGGCACTCGGCTGCTGACCTGAGGGTCGCGAGATGGAATCCCGTCCGCGGCGGCTGCATTTAGATGAAGGCCAAGTGTTGAAGCACGCGTACAGCGATGTCGGTGTACGTTAAAGAACCACAGGTGGTCGAAATTTCCGGAGACATCCACTACGGCGTCCCTCATAATCATAGCTGGTTCTGGGACGTAAAACCCTATAAATAAATCAATCAAACGTCTACAGTTTTCGCAGGCGCCATATGCCGCGTAAACCACGACGTATGGCGTCAAGAACTTAAGGTTCCGCAAAAAGGTTTGCTAATGCTCCTCAACGTCTGTCATTCCGATGAAAATATTACGCATTCGACGTAAATCTGAGCGCGTCCATATCACAGGCAGCCGTGCTGGTACTATAGAAGCCTAAATTCTTTGTGTGTGTGTGTGTGTGTGTGTGTGTGTGTGTGTGTGTGTGTGTTTAACGTTTAACATCCTCTACAGAAGTAACTCCTTATGAAGGTGAATGAGAGATTTTTGTGAAAATTGGACGAAGGTTTTAAGTATTCATATTTTTTTCTGAAGGGACCGAACCGCACCAGTTATCAGAAATCTCGCTATACCAGCTGTCTGCTTTAAAAAACAACGCCGCAGGCCATTGCTCCGCCACACTTGTCGCAGGTTGGTGACCCATGGGCGACAATTGAAAACCAGCGCTATTGCGCAGGCAAACCATTTCTCCAACGAATGCGCAGTGCATGGAATTGTGCTCCATATGTACCCACCCCCCTTTGAGTAATAGTAATCTGCATCGCCTTACGTAACCCACAAATATGACTGTCTTAATTTACCCAGGGTAAAATAGCAATTTATCGTTATAACCATGTTTCACAACCCTTAAGAAAATTCACAGCATATCCACGGAGTGAATGATGATGAGTGGGCGAAGCTTTGGAGGTTCATCGTAGATCGTGCCGAGTTCCGGATTAATTTAGTTAAACGCGCACGCTACGAATCCTGTGGTTCAACTGCGCACGCGTGAAATCTCCCACCGGCACTCCATTGCAAGTCAAGGTCCAGTGCCTATATATTGTGGGAGATTGCCGCGTCTCGGCCCGCAGCAGCCAGTCTCGGCCAGCTGGGCAGTTGAGACCCGTCGTGCCCAGCAGCGCGTCTAGGCTAGTCCTGCCCAGGCTAGAACGCCAGCGCGCGCCCCAGCACCACACGCGCGCAGTTCGTCATCTCGTCGTCTGTAGTCTCAAGCCGGGCCGTTGGCCATCCCCACAATAAAAATCTATATATATATGGGTGGCCGGTGAACGCTTCTCCAGCGCGAGCAGTCGGTATTTTAGGGGCGAAGCTCCTCTTAGTCTAACCTTGTCCTGCGTCAGGCGTCAGGCGTAACCGGCGTGCCGGGAGGCACGCGCTCGCCCTCGGCACGTGCGTCTCTCTCTCTCTCTTCCATCTGCTGTCTTGTGAGAGAGACAGAGAGAGCGAAAGGCGCGCGTTGACTATGGAAACGCTCTTTCTTCGATGAACGTGCTACCAGCTCGCAAAGGAGAACGCGCCCTCACCCGCGAGAGACAACGTTGGCGCAGGCAGCGTCTCCTAGCGAGTTCCTTGATTGAGAAATACCGACTGCTCGCGTTGGAGAAGCGTTTACCGGCAACCCATATATATATATATATATATATATATATATATATATATATATATATATATATACATATATATATATATATATATATATATATATATATATATATATATATATATATATATATATATATATATATATATGCACTGGATCTTGACTTGAAATGAAGTGCCGGTGGAAGATTTCACTTGTGCATAGTTGAACCATAAGGATTCGTAGCGTGCGCGTTAAGTAAATTAATCCGGAACTCGGCACGATCTACGATGAACCTCCCGAGCTTCGCCCACTCATCATCATTCACTCCGTGGATATGCTGTAATCTTTTTCAATCAAGAAACTCGCTAGAAGACGCTTTCTGCGTCAAGCTTGTGTTTCACGGGTGAGGGCGCGTTCTCCTTCTTTGCGAGCTGGTAGCACGTTTATCGAAGAAAGAGCGTTTCCATAGTCAACGCGCGCATTTCGCTCTCTCTGTCTCTCTCTCTCTCTCTCTCTCAAAAGACTGCAGATGGAAAAGTGAGGGAGCTCGCGCGCCGGGAGGCACGCGCCGAGGGCGCGCCTCCCACACGCGCCCTCCTAGTAGCGCGTTCCTAGTAGGTAACGCGCTACTACAACGGACGGACAGACCCAAACCTTAAGGAGCTTCGCCCCTAAAATATTTGTTTTCTTACGGCTGCTTTCCGCTTCTTTGAGGAACGCTACATTTTACAATGTGGAACAGGTACAGTACAGCATCTTCAGCTATGTCATTCTCATGACAAACAATATTAGACAGGACTAGGATGTGTCGTCCACAGAGGTCTCCATTCCACCACATACAGTGTTCGATGGCAGTACAGTGTTCGATGGCAGTAAAATATGCAATTAAAGACATGTGGAACTGTAACAGAACAAATTTTGTTTCTTCACGTCTGAAACATAGAAGAATATTTCGGTTCGAGACAATGAACAGCCGGCCTCCCTCGAATATTATGGCTGTTTAAATTTTCGACGGCAACAACACCCGTATATTCAGAAACTTGTGTGTCTATCGTATGCTTTTAATTATGTCTATTTCTTGAGCTACCCACTTCTTTAGCAAACAAACGGAAACTATAGTGAAGCTTAACACCTATAGGTCAGTTCCAAAAGATTATTGGGAACATATGCTATGCCTAACATGACCCTCATTATCTATTTTGTGCAACTCTTTGCCGGCAGGCAAGACGCACATGGCGTATGTCCTTATGCTTAAAAATACTCGAGCAATATAAAAAGCATATTTGTGTGCCCTGTTTCACTATATAAGTATTGTATTTGGGTATATTTTCGTTCCCGCATCCTGCGAATAAACAGTAACGTTCATTTTATAATATCTGTAAGTGTGTCGTTGCGACAAATATATAAGTTGAACAAATAAATAAGAATTTTGGTTCGCACTAACTTAATAAAAAGTGCTTAAACCTCCTACGCGCGTGATAAGGTTCTCTTTCTTATCACGTTTGCTAATCATACTTGAGCGGGCCAAGCGAAATGAACAGAACGCGCGTAGGCGCTCTTATATATAGTGAAAAAGCTGTGCATTAGTTTTGGAATACCCTTAGATTTGCTGACAACACGTGGCATTCACACGTAATCATTCATTTGTAGACCATAATTAGGCATTCCTTTGGCGAAACAGATAACATACCTGGCTGTTCTTCATATTTGGCGCCATTTGGTACAGGGTGATTTCCAGTTTTAATAGGCTCAGCGTTAACATTGTAAGAAATCCTAAAGGAAGAGAAAAAACGCCTTTTGACATACTAAGAAGCAGAAAATAATTCTATGTATATGCGCAAGCACGTGGAAAGGTATCACTCGGGCACTTTGACAAAGGAGACACGGCGATCCCCAAGGTTCCGAAAGTGACCGAAAGATCCATCTCTGGTTGGAATTTGCAAACACTTTTAATTTCCGTAGAACGTCTTGCGTCGCGTACAATGTGCATCTTAAAACAAAGCAGTCACTCTTCCAAGGTTGACAAAAAAGTGATAAAATGCTTCAGATATGAATAGCTTGTGCTACACATCTGTAACCCTTTGAGCCCAAACCGTGACACGCGAGCACCTCGTCACATATTGTCATCTTCTTAGAAGGCTACAAGGCAGGTACGGCGCGTCTTATTTGGAACACGCGGTGATGGTGTCGGCCGTACAATATGCTACAAGTCCTTCGTCACAGACAACATCCCTGTGCGGTGACTTCAAGAAAAGAAAAGAAAAGCCTAAAGTTAACACCGTGCGCCCGGTAACTACATAGGAATCTACAGAAGACAAGACCACTCAGTTTAAGCGGCTGAGTTACGCAGCTTCCGACAAAGAGTAAACGGAATTCATTATATTGTAACCCATTTGCTAGCACAGCACGTCAGATTGTTCGAGCTGTCTGCCGTCGAAATGGCCGTAATAGTGTCCATCTGTTCGTGATGGCCATATAGGGAAAACGTAAAACGAAGCTCCGTTCTGCGTCCATCCGATATCAGTCCCACCAGCCCTACCAGCTGCTTGGTGCTACTTCGGCTTATAGAGACATGTTTTGTGAATATCGCTTGGTCGCTGAAGGCTCGTCGCAAATTGCACAGTCGCGATTTCTCGATAAGAGCGAAGTCCTGTATTCTTTTTCTTGCCCTCGGGTTCTTGTTAAGTATGACAGTGCCAGGTTGCATATCGCTGCCCGACACGACCAACAGTAAAGTAAAGAAAAGCGTATAACCATTCCAACTGATTGTGACGAGGAAAGACCGGCGATGCTGTTGGGCCTCTAGCTGCTCATGGTGGCAAACCGAAGCACCACACTTTTAAGCCAGGATTCACGACACGTGCCACACGCCGGCTTTGATGCTACGGCCTCGGAGGAAGCGCAGTGGCGTAAAGCAGTCCCGGCCACCGGCTGTGTGTCCCTCACTCTGCCAGTCACGCCCAGGTCTTCGTGAACCACTCATGGTCGCACACAATACACACGGTGAAAAAAGGGGGGACACCTACCCAAATATAATCATCAAACGTAAAAACTGTTTACTTGAAAAAAGCCCGACGTTTCGGGTCCCACTCGGACCTTTTTTCATCAAGTAAAGTTTTTTACGTTTGATGATTATAATTTGGTTGGTGTCCCCCCTTTTTTTCACCTTTAATTTCGTCCCAACCAGGCAGATCTCTGCCACATGTTCACCTTTAAACTGCACACACGGCACTGAAGTTTTTCTTCATAAGCTATAGCACGAACCTCGAGGTGGCACCGGGGAAATGTTCCAACAGCGGGGCTTTGCGGTGATTTTTGTCTCGCTTGCGTTTTGCTCCTCTCGCCTGATGCCCGTCGATGGTATCGATTAAACGGCTATGCCCACACTCGCGCTTCCGGTCGGGCCAACGCTTCTCGTACTTCATGATGACACGCGTCCGACCCATGGCGAGTCGAAAAGCGCCTGAACATGTTACTCGAGCCACCTCTTAAGTGAAGATACCACGGACAAACGTTATTGGTGCATGAGACGCATCCTAGAAAGACTACGACGTTTTTATTAAAGATGGGTACGCCGATCGCAGCTCAAGCGCTAGCGCTCACGCGATCGTGTGATCGCCAAGTTGAGCCAGGTGACGAAATGAAAATTCAAAAAATAAACTCGAAGGTTGGTTGATTTGGGATTGATTTGTGGGGTTTAACGTCTCAAAACCAGCTCTGGTTATGAGAGACGCCGTAGTGGAGGGCTCCGAAAACTTCGACCACCTGGGGTTTTTTACCGTGCACTGACATCGCACAGCACATATGGGCCTCAACATTTCGCCTCCATCGAAATGCAGACGCCGCGGCCGGGATTCGATCCCACGACCCTGGGATCAGCAGCCGAGTGCCATAACCACTAGACCACCGTGGTGGGGCGAGCTTGTAGGTAAGGAGCGGTATAATGCACGTTTCCTTTAGAATTCTCAGCTCGAAAACGCCGCCTGCCCGGTGTTTCCTATTACGCTACCAGGTGGCGCGACGTGACCAAAATATTTGCCTACGGAGATCTCCGAGAACATAGCCTATAACAGCTTCTCTGCAAAAGCTGATTCCATGCTGGAGGTCAATTCAGTCAGCGGTTCATGTTTTGGTCGCGTGGCATTGAACATGCCTACTCCCCAACCACATCTGTGATGTCGACAAGAAATAAACGTAAAATACAAAGAAAAAAAGAGAGTAAACATTCGCGTGGTCGTCCTGACGCGAGATGCGCTCGAACTTGTATTAATATCTTCCGCACACAAGATAGATAGACACAACATACACAAAACACACGCAGACACGTACACAAGTGACCGAAATATTTGAAAGAATATCTGTTAAACTGTCACTTAGAAACATACAGTTGCTTGTTATTTTCTCCATGCACTAGATTAGTCGAGATGAAATGCTGAATTTTCGTATTCGTTCTGTTACACTCCTGCGTACTGTAAATGGTCCAAAATTTTCGAATGTATTCTCGAAACAAAAAAAAATCACTACTTACGAGTTTCCATCCACCTTCGCTGAAAGGCGGTATTGGATTGTCCCGTTTTCGAACTCTTGAACCTTCTTGGCTGACAGGCACTTGTGAGTGGTTTCCACTTTGTAGTCTCGCAAATAAACAAAAAATTCGGATTCCTGTCTGGTTAACTGAAAATACGAATAAGATATATTTCAATTGAAAGTTTAGCACAGTGAATTATAATTTGGTTTGTGCGAAACAGAGTGGAAGCTTCTCAAGTAAGAAACCATCACGACATGTTCAAACTAATAAATCGGTTCTTCAATGTAACTGAAATTTTACATAAAGACAATGCGTCGCCAATATCTTCCAAAGCCTATAGGCGGAACTGATACGTTTATTAATATACAGATGTGCTCTCATTGTACACTTTCATTGTACAATTTAGACCACCTGGGGTTCTTTAACGTGCGCTGACAATGCACAGTACACGGGCCTCTGGCATTTTCGCCTCCATCGAAAATGCGACCGCCGCGGCCGGGATCGAACCCGCGTTTTTTGGGTGGCAGCCGAGTACCGTAACCTCCACACCACCGCGGCGGACAATTTCCGGAGCCCTCCACTACGGCTTTTCTCTCCTCTCTCTCTCTCTTTCACTCCCTTTCCCCCTCTCCTACGGACGCTTAGCCGTGCTCCCTACAGAGGCTGCAGAAATTAGCGTCCTTTCCTAACAGAACCACAATCATCATCATCTCAAGTACATAGCGTCCCGCAAAGCCATGTGTTTGTCCATAGCTTCGCACCATGAGAGGTGTTCTAGTGGCTATGGTACTCGGCTGCTGATCTGAGGGTCGCGGGATCGAATCCCGGCCGCGGCGGCTGCATTTCGATGGAGGCGAAATGTCGAGGCCCGTGTGCTGTGCTATGTCAGTGCACGTTAAAGAACCCCAAATGGCCGGAATTTCCGGAGGCCTCCACTACGGCGTCTCATAATCAGGGCTGGTTTTGGGACGTTAAATCCCACAAAACACCACGAGAGCATGAGTACTCTCGTTACGCGAAGCTAAGCACCAATGTGTAGTGCAGTGTACTCTGCGTTGTCAGTGCACGTTAAAGAACCCCAGGTGGTCTAAATTTCCGGAGCCCTCCACTACGGCCTCTCTCTCATCTCTATCTCTTTCAGTCCATTTCCCCTACCCCTAGGGACGCTTAGCCGCTCTCCCTACATGGACTGCAGAAATTAGCGTCCTTTCTAACGGAACCACAATCAATCAATCAATCAAAAGGGTGGGACGGCGTCAAGCCGAGGCCACGCGTTCCGCGTCTGCCACCGTCTGTGGTTCGACGCGAACGTCTTAACGTTGAGCTCGGTTTGAAACATTGAGAAGCGTTCGCTGGGCCTAGCAGTGCTTTATGAGGCGTTTCTCGAAGCTTCACACCACGACGAAATCCCTTGGTCAACCGTGATAAAAATAGAGAAAAAAACAAACTATAGCCAAGTTCTACCGAGTACTATGAGATGCGAAGCAGCTTATGGCGGGGGCTTTGTCCGTCCCTCCTTCCGTCCTGCGTCTCGCACCCCAACAGCGCATGCGCGTCCCTTCCCCTCTCTCTCCTCTCCTATCTCCCCCTTTCTCTCTTCTACGAATCATCTACCCTTCGGAGCGGCGCGCACGACAGGTGGTGCGACAGCTGCATACTCCGCTGCGGGCGCCGCGGCAGTTCCGCGGTATGAAAATGACGGATCGCGCGCGCCTCATTAGACATTTTTAGTTTAGCGCCTTATAGCGTGATAGCGGGGCTATGGGAATAGCGTTACCGTACCTCAAACATTCGTTGCAGAAACGAGCTTTAGTTGATCGGAGAAGCGTTTACGGCCCGATAGCTGTGATTGTGGCGCCATCTAGCGAAGGATACATGCGTTAAAGAAAGTTGAAAATAAATAAAGCTTGAAATGTTCACGTACACTCCCGCGTGAAGCGGCATTCTAACTTTTCGAGAATAAAGAGAAATAATATATACGAACCAAGCACCAAGAGCATAAATTGACATGTTGCAGAAATGTAAACAGATGCTCTCTCGCTAGGCCTAGCAACGTTCGAAATGGGAAGCGATCTCGAAAATTCGGCTAAGTTATCCCTAATACTGCGTCGTCGAAGCTACCTGAAGGCAAGCGAAGCCATTTTGCACAGTCATTTGCTGCGAACGAAGTGAATCCTGCCACAGCAACGTCAAATTCAACTCTAGGCGGGCGTCCGAAACCGCCGCCATGTTTTACGTGAACTACGATAAACACGGTAGCGTTAAATCTGCGAAATACCGTGTGCACGCTAAACGGTATCGGCCGTTTACGGCACTGCACATGCGCGTTTCCATCCCGCTGTTCCGATAACTACGCTATTACGCTAAGCCCGATAAACTAAAAATGTCCATTCTCTCTCTCCTGTGCAGCGCCGCATGAGCGCTCGGGCCCTCACGCAACCCCCACCGCGTTCTCTCTCTTATATATTCTCATTAGTCCTCTCAATAAAATTACACCATCTCCCGCTCAAGCTAACCATCTCCCATATCCCCGCTGCTTCGCTTCCATACATGGTTCCCTTTAGCGTGAGATGGTGCAATTTTTCGGCTCTACAAAAGGATCTACCTAGGCATATACCTAGGACAAACCGAGATAATACGAAGCATAATCAAGTTACTCTAAGTTATACGGAGTTCCGCAAGAGCCCTACCTATACCCCTGCGACGTTATAGCCACGATCAGTAGAGTGACGCGGCCAGCTTCACTGCGATTTGGCCTTGCGCAGCCGAGTGCGAGCTGCGTGCTTTTTTTTTTGTCATAAATAGTAGGGTACACTGAGCTAAGACACCATAAATCATTCGTATTACACACTTTTCTTCCTGACGTTCTAGTAAAGAGGACGCTGTTGGTTCTCTTCGTTCATGTGGGTAATGCCAACTATGAAATATATTTGGTAAGGTCCCTTAACTTTAAATATTTAATTATTTCCTTAATAATATAATGTGGGGTATGGCTTAACCCGCAGATTCACCAGACTTAATGCTCTTTCTGTCTGACAATTCAGTGTATATGCCCCTGGCGACACCTTTCTGTGGCAGTGCAGCGAAGGCTACCGGGAGACGAAGAGCACCCTTTTTTCCTAAGCAGCCTGCGAAGTCAAGGAACTTAACGCTTGCACGCTACATGGCGTTACACAAAAATAGTACTTAACATTTATTTTTGTTTTTATGTGCCGAATTCATTGAGTTTAAGTTAAGACGTTGCATCGCAAGCGATTTTTCTTCTTTGCTGCTTCTATTCAACTGCTTTTTGGCGTCAGTGTCACGTTTTCATCACTTTCAAAACAACGATGACGCTGAAAGAGAGAGGGCTCGCGCGCCGTGCTTGCTAATGTACTTCAACGCGCCACGCTGGCCTGACCGTCCTCAGCAATTCTCCGAACTTGAAAGCAAGCCTGCTATTAGAAACAGTAAGTAAAATAAGGGATCCATTTAACTAGTCTCGCTGCACAGACATGGTTGATAGGTTACTGAATGTCGCCGGTACTGTAATTCGGTATATGCTGGCGCGCACTGCACGTGACAGAGGGCGCACCAGCGTCTACGGTTTCGTACTGCATTTCATGCCTTACCGAGTGCCTATGATATTATAAAGGACTGTCCTCTAGGCATTCCCCCTTTCTCCTTCTCTTTGCTTTTCTGCCCCTTTTCCCGTCCCCCAGTGTCGGGTAGCAATCCAGACTCCTGACTGGTTAACATGCCGGCCTTCCCTTCCTTATTTCTCTTTCTCTCTTCATGCCTTACGATGACAGCATTAAACTTCGCAGATATAATCATCAGGACAGAAGCGTCACCGCTTACACCATGCGTGTCTTTTGTCCATTATAACGAAAGGGAAGCGGTCAAGGGCTCGTTCTTTATTTGTTAGAAACAACTTAATGAGCAAACAGACAATGAAGCCTAGGAAAACATAGGGGAAGCTGCTTGTGGTATTGTAATTGTGGAGAAAGTAGAAAGGAATTAAAGTGGACGAAAAGACAAACCTGCCTTCGGTGGAAACCGAACCCACGACCTTCGGATATTCACAGCGCCACCTTGACTACAAAGTCAAACAACAAGCGTGCATTGTCCGCATATCTTCGGACACGAAAGGTACTGCCGACGCCATTGACATATTAGTTATGTGTCGTGACGTCGCAAGAAATTAGTGCCTCCCATAAAGTGATAGCGACAGGCTTAGAAAGTCTATTTACCGCACAACTGCCGGCAGCTCAAAGTTGATATCATGCCACGAATTCGCAGAGGTATCCTTGTCTGAATTTGACAAGACTGCTATGTTTGCCGAAGTCAGCTGGTGGACCAAATGCCGTCACGAATGCAATGCTGAAACGTTTATTGAAGCAATCGGCTAATGTTCTTTCAGAACTAGTAAATTATTCATGAAAGATTGAATGGGTACCACCAGACTGCAAACTTGCCAAAATAGTGCTCAAGGAATAATAGGGAGCGTACAATTTAGAGAATGTAAGGCCATGGAATTAGGCCGACGTCCAGTCTAGTAAAACTGACTGAGGGGATTCTTTATTGCAGCTTAAATGTCTTTATATATAAAAGGTCAATTATAAGCCCCTGTCAAATTGGGTTAAGGGCTTGCTGCTTCACCTGGAATGCACACGTTGCTTTAGAAAGCCACATTCACTTAGCAAGACGCCAAAACTAATATGCTACCCTAGTATTCTACACATCTCTAAAGCGTACAGTAGAATGTCCAGTCTTGATTGACATATTAAGTTCCCTTGGGTTCCCGGATTCCGTGTATTAGCAGATTTCTCATGGAGAGAAAATTTTATTGTTATAAAAGTAGCTTCTCTTAGTCTACGTACACACAAACAAGTGGGATACCGCCAGGACCAGTTCTTTCTCCGGTGTTGTTTAGTGTACTAATGAGCACCGTTCCACGACACCAATATATAACTACTTATGTTTATGAGGATTATGTCGCATTCTTTGCAGCGACATACGATCTTCAGACCTTACATAAACGCCGGGTGGACTGCCTTAACGCATTGGAGAGCGGGCTAGGTAATCATTTCTAAACTTAATCGCAGTAACCGTTCTTGTTTTCTCTCTGCATTACCCTGTGAACATTTCACTCTTCCACCATCTTAAAGACATACCGCAGTTAGAATCTGGTAAATACCTTGGGACAATTTATTATGCCTCTCTAAAATGGCCCAACCACAGATTGATTACATAGCTTTGAAAGGTGCGCGGGCAATTGGCAGATTGCGTAGCATCAGCAACCACCGCATGGGTATGAGAAGACACACACTGATAGTGATCTAATGCATGTACGTACGTTCGCCCTATTCTCGAATTGGGTTGCGAACTTTCGTTTGGTGCTCCAGCGTACATGATCAGTCCTTTAATGCCTTTGGAAAGAGAAGCATTGCGCTTATGCTTTCGCCTTTCTAAAATGCTTGCAAATGTTGTGCTGTATCTGGAACCGCAACTTCCATATCTTTCATGCAGATTTTGCCTTTTGAATGTAAATAAATTTTGGGAATTTTTGAATCCCCATTAAGGCAGTCCCAAACTGTTTTGATTTCCCATTTGGCATTATTTTTGGTGCCAAGTGGTCGCGGTTTCACACTCCAGAAATTATTTTTGTGAAACGATTACCGGGCCCATTAAACGTACTATGTTCGATACACATCCGGTTCTTGGCAGATCTTATTCTTTTGAGACTGAATTTGATGACATTTTCCCGAATAATGCAAAAATACTTCCACGTCGCGTTTTCGATCGCATATTACAACGCCACCTTCAGAGAATCGGGACAAATATCGTGATTGCCACCGATGGATCATAGCGCTACGAAAATTCAGGTGTTGACGTTTCACCTCGACTTTTCGTTGGTCTTCTTCAATGCGAGTTCCTGATTTCGTACATATTTTTAAGACCGAATTTCTGGCACTCGTACTTCCGCGGCGCGTCTTAAGTTCCTCATTTCCGTCAGCCGTTGTCATCACGGACTCTCAATCTCTTTGTTCCTCACTCACTGCAAGCGTGGAATCACACGTGATGCAGGCATTTTGTGCATTAGTACTGGTGCATTTGAGAACATTCCGTTTGGTTTGAGTGCCCGGCCATAAAGGTTTGCACCTCAATGCTGATTCATTAGCAGAGGTTCCCCTAGATGGACAGACTCTACCCTAATTTCCCGAGTCCGCTTATATCACGGCTGCGGGGTTTCGCAGGCGAGTCATAAGGGAATCGTTCAGACTTCGCGCTTTAATAGGACGATTTCGTTTGTTGGGCGAGTTGGCTATGCATTTTCTAAAAGAGAACAGCGCCATAGGTACACACACAGAGAGAAGGACACAAGTGCCAGTCCTTCGTGTCCTCCTTCTTTGTGTGCCTATCAGGCTATTCTGTTTTAGGAGACTCCGCGCTGACGAACCCAACAGACTACTGTCGCCTTCTATACTCCTGGCGGAGAACAGTATGCCAAACACATCAACTAGAAATGTGCCTTAAGAAACTACCCTGCTGTTTACCGAGGCGAAATTTCTGTGAACACAGGTCTGGCAGGGTTCCTCCATCACTGTGTGCATTCTGCGGTGAGCCAGAGACGATACATCATTTTTTTGAGTAGTCGTTCGAGGAAAACGTTAGAAACTATTTACGACCTCTTACGACAGAGTTGTCTACGTCTGCGGTTATTGTCTTTTGTTGGCTCCATTTCTGAATTTTTTTCAATACGAATATTTGCTTATCATTGCAAAATCACATTAATGAGACTGATTGTTTTTAATATACCAGAAATGTTGTTCTATTTATTCAAATACCTATATGATGTTCAATACAAATTTTAGTCATTTTAAAATTTATTTATTATTTTAATTCTTAGAGGTCTCCCTATACTATATTACGATCTTCGATACCTCTTTAATTCGCCGTTACACCGTGTAAATCATCGCATTTCTAAGTTTCAGACTCTTTAGCACCCAATTCTTGGCAGGTCCCCAACACTGCGTGTCAGCCACAAATGTTCAAGTGAGCAAGAGCAACATTTGTCCTGCGTACAGCGTCTCACAAACCTGTGAATTTGTGTGAGCTTCGCACCACGAGAGCACGCATCCTCTCATGGTGCGAAGTTATGCATGAACGCAGTATAGCAAAGAGGTGGGACGGCGTCACTCTACAACGAAATGCGAGTGCGCCGGAGATAAACCAGGACCAGCCAAGTGCCCATCAGCTTCGCTAGGCTTGCTCCACTAGTAGAACCTTCTCTATGTTTTCTTTTTCCGGGAAGGGGAT
This sequence comes from Hyalomma asiaticum, assembly GCA_013339685.2. Lineage (NCBI taxonomy): Eukaryota > Metazoa > Arthropoda > Arachnida > Ixodida > Ixodidae > Hyalomma > Hyalomma asiaticum. The sequence continues at coordinate 52,907,870 of CM023481.1, forward strand.
GACGCATCTTAGATTACCGTCACGTGCGCAATGAGTTGTGCTTTTCATACTTATGTTAGAACGAGAGAGAGAGAGAGAGAGAGAGAGTGTGTGTGTGTGTGTGTGTGTGTGTGTGTGTGTGTGTGTGTGTGTGTGTGTGTGTGTGTGTGTGTGTGTGTGTGTGTGTGTGTGTGTGTCGTCCTAACACGAACTAGAGTCATGGAACGCCAGCTCTTTCCCATCGGCAACCCTTTTGAGCTCTATCATCTTTTGTCGCCTCCTTAAATTCACGTTTGTGAAGATATTCTAAACGGGGGTCATTAATATAAATACAGGATTCTTCAGTGTTTGTTATATGAATATCCTCCCCATATCCTTTTAGTAGAAATTCCCAACAAGCAATCGTTCACCGCAACTTTAAACGTCTGTTATTCGTGGCAGGGCTTTCCATAAAACAGCGTGTGGCTTCGGTCGCATATTGAAGAGGCAAGAACTCTGTAGACAGAAAAACGTAAATTCAGCATTCCTAGATGGGTTCTGTAGTTGAAATGTTGCTACATAGTGCGAACAGGGATGTCAATGGACATATTTGCACATTACGCATATCATACAAAATGCATTAAAACTGAGCCTATTCTCTACCATAATGTTCAAGTGGCGTGATAGAACTCCTACGAATGGACAGAAATAATTGCGAAATTTGGTGCACTGTAATACATAAGAAGTAACGATGCCAAGTCGCCAAATTTACTCACATCTTTGAGAACTTGTAACTGGAAGTACATCTGGTTCTCTGCGTAAGCGTCAGGATCCTTTTTGCCAAGAACGCTTGTTGCGAACATCAGGCAGAGAACCAGTGCGAAAGAAGACATCTTGCTTCCTGTGCTTCAATGTTCCTCTACGACTTCATTATTGTGGCTCAGGCACAACCCTTTATATAAGACCAAAAATGTCACCTTAGTTGACGCGAGCGGTAGCTCTCAAAATAACATACAAATTGCCTAAGATAAAGAATGTAATCGTAGATCCGGCAGCGAAAGAGCGTTCATCTATCCGTAGGTCTTTCAAACATACCGACAATACTAGACCGCGAATTGCCAGGAATGAATCATAGTTTAATGCATTGACTTAGCAACGTTAATATAAATAACACAAAAAGGGTGAAGCCTGCGTCAAGGGCCTTTCTTAATGCAAGAAGCTATTCAGCGCATGACAAATTAGTTAAAGAACAACTGTGGCATAAGCTTCTTTTTTGAAACAGGACTTTAGCGATTATGGGTAAATGCCATGACATTTGCTAATATTCTAATAATTTTAAACTCTGTTTTAACGCAAACACCGGTTAATGTAAAAGAGGGAAATACTTACGAAAATTTGCAATAAACGCTACACCAGCGCATAGAAATTACAGGAAGGTGTTCGAATATTTCAATATTTCGAATATTGCCTGAATACCGCATTTTTAATATTCGTATTTGGTTCGAAAATGAGGCATTCTATGTTCTGGACTATGCGGTAAGAATGAACGTGCGATCCTCTCATCTTGCCTAGAATGGCTGATCTTCCGCTTTTACGCTACGTAGGGAGATCCTTCGCGCCTATATTCGGGCAAGCATCGGTAGTGCCCGGGGATTTGACGGCGGACAGAGACGAGCCTGGTAGTGGTGCCAGTACGTACGGCTTGCTGCCGCTAACGTGTTTTATTGACACGCATTCAGCGCACTTTCTATTGGCAATGCTGTTGGTGCTCTTGTGTCGATGCGGGGAATATTGTCACGTGGACGTGACGCACGCAGCACTCAAGATGATGTCAGGCGAACTGTTTATTGGGCCAACTTGTGCCCAGCAAAACAACGCGAATGACAATGCGCAGAAATAGCTGCGTGAACATTCGTCGGTCAAAGGAAACACTAACAAACGGATATATGCGCTGGCTTTTATACACACCCATCATAACGCGTTCTCGCATTGTCTCTGAAGTTCTAGAAGGCACTCAAATGTGAGCGTCAGGCACGCAATGTTTCAAGAACGATGAACACGGCTCCCGAAGCTACATGCAAGATAAACGCGGCCTTCGCTGGGCGTAACGCAACGTGATGACGGAACTCGCCGAAAACAACAAGCGCGCGTGTGTCACAGGAAAGTGATAAAGACTTTCCACTTAATCAAACCAAAACAACCGCACGTGTCAATATATATTTCCGGCTTGAAAATATTTGAATGTCCGCCAAAACTGAACTTAAGATGCTGCCATATTGCCGAGAGTGACCGATCTTCGGCATTTACTCAAAGCAACGAGACTGGCCATATGAAGCTAAGCATTGAGTGTACACGGAGGCGTGATGGCTGTTGACGACGACCACTCTCCCAACATGTGCTATCACGATGAGCGTGTTCAGACACGTGTTCGGCAGCGCCGTAGGCACCCATGTACCCATGCCCTTGGGCTACACACTTTAGGCAGCCGAAAACATGCTGTGCAGTTCATCGCCGCAACTTCCTCGTGCTAAGTTTTACCCTAAACATGTGGAACAACTTGGATCCCTTCGTGGTAATATTAAGTATTTGTTATCACCCTCTTCTCGTCAACAATTACGACGTCACCCTCAATTTCGTCAACACAGTTACGATACAGGAAGCAAATCTACACAGTGTATTCTTGGTGCTGACGTATATTGCATTGATAGTTTGTTAGCTCATTTACCTAACGTAACCATGTGTCAAAAGTCACATTGTTGCTAGGGTGTCCTTTTTTCCGTTCAGATATTAGATATTCCATTCGTTATTCCATATTAGAAGCTGGATATTCGTATTCCAGAGGAAGGAGTCAGTGACGTGGCGTTATTCGGAATGACAATTACTCTGTGTCCGCCGGATTAGTGGGCCGGGCCACTCGCCGATGTTGTGGCCATAAATTCAAAGTAATCTTTACTTCGGATACATTACTTCGACCTTCGAATCAGCGCCCCGCCACGGTGGTCTAGTGGTTATGGCACTCGGCTGCAGATCCGAAGGTCGCGGGATCGAATCCCGGCCGCGGCGGCTGCATTTCGATGGAGGCGAAATGTTGAGGCCCGTGTGCTGTGCGATGTCAGTGCACGTTAAAGAACCCCAGGTGGTCAAAATTTCCGGAGCCCTTCACTACGGCGTCTCTCATAATCAGAGCTGGTTTTGGGACGTTAAACCCCACATAACAACAACAACAACCTTCGAATCAGCAGCCGAGTGCCATAACCACAGTGGCGGGGCAACAAAATAGTCGAACACAGAATATCGCTAGAGCCAGCATTTCGACAAGGGGAAGTGTATTACGCCATGGCCAAAAGAGTTAAATCCACTCGCGCGGTTGAATAGAGATTTCACTAACATCACGGGCATTGTTTAACCTACATCACCTTAATAGTGACCTTAACCAATCTTAAGAGGGAACTTGATATGTTCCATGGCGCACATTCGAGGTATGTCGGAGTTTTATTTCGTGTACTCGCTTGTCATCCAAATTTGTTGAAATGACTGCTGAAAGTAAGTTCTGTTGTACGTCTCTTCCTGGTCCCGCCTTAATAGCTTTCTGCACTGAGCAGTGTGAAAGTACGGCTATCCAGCTCTTTCCAACAGTGTCACTTGTTGGCAAGCGTTGTTGGCTGCTTTTGGCACCCTGGCAATGACGGAAAAATACTTCCATCAATTTAGGTGGCGCGGAGGTTCGCGTTCGTGCGAAAGGCATGCAGCCGTTGCGTATATTGGCAAAATGGAGTCACTCGGAATAGTATATGCTCGTTTGGTGCTTGTCTGTGGAGCTATTTACACTAAAAATCATAAAGTGCAAGTTTGGTTTTGTCTTTCCGGCGCTTTAGTTTGCCTTTAACATTCTGTCACCGAAGAAAACTTGAACCTCTGTCAAAACAGTTCCAGTTAAACCTTTTGCAAGTGCAAAGCTACAAGAAATACCATTAGTGAAAAGTACGGAGGTACAATGCATTCATTGTTAGGTCAAGTAAAGGATGTCTCCAAAGGAAGTGCCTTCTGAGCTGAAAAACAAGTCGCCCAAAGCTTGGCATTTGCTCGTCCTTATACAGACATGTTAATTCGAGCGGAATATTTCAATGTTCTTAATTTTTCTTATGGTCTAAAATGCCACAGCATAAAATCTGTCATCACACAAGCTCGTTTTAAATTAAAAAAAGATATGGATGTAGGCTGAGTAGTACAAAGAAAGGCGAGCGCTTTCCTTCCACATGCCACTGACTCAGATGCACGGGGTCTCTTGGGTACGTCACCACCTTGCTTACGCACACCTACACTTTAAAATAGAAAATTAGCATCCTCCCAATTGCAACATCATGCTACTTTCCCTTCCATACCATAGTGGCATCCCGTAGAGCACATTTGCAACATTCACACTTTGTGCGTCACGGAAAAGCACGGAACGACACGAGGGAACCAAGAAAGATGGTGTAAAAACGCTGCGCCGACTGACAAACTACATGTACGTCAGCCAAGAGCACTTTCGAATTTCGACATCAGATGGGCTGGCTTCTTGGTGCTGTTGCTCTATGTTAACCGCGGCAAAGACGTGGCTACTCTTTGCAGCCCACCCTCTCGATCCAAGTGTGTGTGATTCTTTTCCGTTATGAAGGAGTAGACCATGGGATCTGTACGAGAAACTGGCTTTGGTAGCCTAACAACTGGGTGTTGAGCGTTATTTATAATATGTGCCCTCGTGGACGAGTGGGAGCGTGCTTGTGCTTGCTTGTGAAACCTCGTTGCCCCGGGTTCCATTAGTACCCCCCTAACAAGTAGCAGGTTGAGGCTTTTTTATGTTGGTCTGCTTGTTATGCCAGTATTCCAATATCTTCAACACCAAACGGTGTGCCTTCCTCCTGTTCCCTTATAAAAATTTAAATATCTACTTTGGCTGGTCTTCGACTAACATTGGCTGTAAGGCTAACGTTCACTCACCTACAGCGCATACCTGCACAGCCCGGGCCGAGTACAGCGGTTATGAGCCACATCTGATTGTGGCATCATTAGTTAATTATGACGAATATTATGAGTATATTATAAGGGGGCGAAGCACCTTAGGGTCGAGGTTTTCTCATTGTGCGTCCGTCACAGCACCATTGCTGTAGTGTGTGCGTGGGCCCATATGGGTCCATCCTGGAGACAGTGGAGTCAAGACATTGTGTGTGCATGTGTGGGCTGATCCTGGAGGAAGTGCACCCAAACAGTGTATATGTAGGGTATATGTAGACGCGTCTGTACAGTATATACAATGTTTTATTTGTCATAACTCGTATGCCGTGTTGACTTCTGGACTCCGTTTTCTCTTAATTATCACAACTTTAAGATACGCGAAATGTAGAGCCAATGATTTTTCGACCGTATCTAGCCTGAAGTTGGCAAATACAAGGTCTATGCACGTTCCCCTGGTGGTTTTCAGTTATTTCCAGTCATACGAAATGCATCGTAGTGCGAGAGTATCGAGACGTCATATACTGCACAAGCCAGTCGTTGTCCGTGATGTCTGCGTCGAAGTCTCCGACAAGTACGAAGGTGTTGTTCTTGTACTAATTGTTTCCTAATAGCGCATGGCTAGATCGATGTACTTTTCTACATTGTCTCGGGAGAGATTCGGGGCCAAGTACACTGTCAGGACGACGGTTCCATCGGATGGTTTTTATCGCAGCTTGTTCGCCGTTGTGAGATTGCCTCGTTATCGGTAGGTAGAGATACACCGCGGTCCGTGGCAGTTTCACGTACATCACAACACCACCCGCTGATCGCTCTGCTTCTTCTGTGCAGACGACGGGGAAGAATCCTTTGATGTGCGGTCTTTTCGCGTTCTACGTTTCAATGAAGCAAAGGGCGTCTGCTTTACCGCAGTGCCCTCTCGTGTATTTTCACTGCAGTGTACATTTTGCTGTCATTTAGCCTAAATTTCGGTTTCGGTTTATATATTGCACGATGCTGTACCGAGGTATCGTACTGGGTACTGGGCACTGGGTTCCTTAACATACGCCCTACATACAGGGTGTTTTTTTTTAGCTGCAACACATTTTTAAAATTAGAAAAACATAAATCGCAGGAATGTCTTGTGTACCATTCGAGTGTATGGGTTGGCGGCCTCTAGATACACAACAATTACCACACCTGTATGCATAATTAACGAAATTACGCTAATTAACTTTTTAATTATCAGCAATTGGTGGCTATAGTAAAGGAGTACTTCGGAGCCCGTCCTCGACACTACCTATCCCAACGACCAAATTTTGAATAGCGGAGTGCATGTCGGAGCTACGCGAACAATTAGTTCCCCGTGGCAGGCTCCTTGATACCGAAACTAGACCGAAAGAGAGCGTCGGTGACGTCGATGTCGCCGCCCCCACGGCTTTCGTCACTCGCCACTCGCCCGTGGTCACCGCCGCTCCGGGCGCGCAAGCAGCTTGCGTTATCTCCTTCTTATCTGCTGCGTTGGTTGCCGCGGGCTGAGTGACGAAAGCCGTGGCGGCGGTGACATCGACGTCACAGACGCGCTTTTCCCGGCCGATTTCGGTTTCAAGGAGCCTGCCACGGGGAACTAATTGTTCGCGTAGCTCCGACATGCACTCCGCTATTCAAAATTTGATCGTTGGGATAGGTATTGTCGAGGACGGGCTCCAAAGTACTCATTTACTATAGCCACCAATTGCTGATAATTAAAAAGTTAATTAGCGTAATTTCGTTAATTATGCATACAGGTGCGGTAATTGTGCTGTATCTAGAGGCCGCCAACCCGTACACTCGAATGGTACACAAGACATTCCCGCGATCTATGTTTTTCTAATTTTAAAAATGTGTTCCAGCTAAAAAAAAAGCACCCTGTATACACTAATAAAGAAAGATAAAAAATAATTAATACAGCATTAAACACGTAAATGGACGAACCATCGATCTCAATTCATCAGCCCTTCCCCGCGCCATTGTTCTATGGAACGATATTCCCGACAATATTACATCCATCACAAACCATCAACCATTTCGAAATCAACTGTGGGAGGATTTTTTGAAAGAGCATCATGTAATTATCATTCCTTTTCTTTTCCGCGAAGTCATCACGCATTTCTTTTTTCCTTTTGTTGGTGTACTTGGACTTCTGTTTTAATTAAGCAAGGAATGTTCCTACGTTTTAAGATGCTTTGCAATGTACCTATCTGTTTGTTTTGCGCTGTATATGCATTCCTAAATGGCTACAACGAGCATTTTTCTCATTCTTTTCCATCCGTTTATTTCCCTGTATTTATGTTATTTATTTCTCTGTATTTCTTGATGTTGGCTCTATTATTTATTTTGTACTTGTCCCCCTTACTCAATGCGCTATTGGTCCCTTTAACGTATCATGAATGAATGAATAAATAAGTCATTCAGTCACCCATGTCATGTACCTTTGAAGTTTGGCGTATACCAAGCGAACGAGACAACCATCGGAGCATTGAGAAGTAAGCGTCTAGGTATACAGATAGACAGAGAGACAGATTGATTGATTGATTGATTGATTGATTGATGATTGATTGATTGATTTTGTTCTACGCCGGGGACACACAGATCTACAAGGGAATGATAGGACGGATGTTCTAGCTCGAAATCTCACAAACCGGGCAGGGCGCATCAGACTCCCACAAGCAAACACACTTAAAGGCCCCAAAAGGCATTCCTGATCGCAAGCGGAGCACATAACAAAAATATAGCGATCCCAATAAATCCCTTGAAGGGGAATACGCTACAGATCTCCACAAGGTGCAGACATGGGCCTTTCCAAGTCCCCTGAGGTTATCTGAAATATATCCAGTGCTTTCCCGTGGTGTTTTTCGGTGGGGCAGCGGTCTGATACGTTATGACAAATGTCATGGCTGTGTGAGGTACAGCCAGACAATTTAAAAAGTTGGGAGTAGTGGAAGGCACAGCATGTCAGGTCGGACCGAGAGGTTCAACTTCCGCTTCTGAGTCACGTTAGGCGGACGGCGTAACCCAGTGGAGCCCAGGACTTGGGGTCCCACCTAGTAAGCTTTAAAGTCCCGCTTTTTGCTCCTCTGCCTTGATGATGATGATGATGCTCCTGTAGAACTACGGCACTTACCCACCAGGGGGGATTGGCCAAGAGTTATTTGATGATTACGTTTTGATTTTAAATGGTTGGAAGGAACAGATAGAGAGGAAAAAAAGGATGTTTTAGAGGGAATTTAATTAGTGGAATTGTGCATGTTAACCATTCAAACCTGACAGATGAGTCACCAAAACATATACAGAAGAATATCTTAAGTATATTTTGCGATACTGACGAGAAGGGTAGTCTGTCTTTACGATGGACATTTTTTTAACAAGAATTGTCAAAATCGTATACGATTTGTCATTTGTATGTAATTGCACACAGCATTGAATACATCCCTGTGGATATCTGCCTTGATACAATCTTTACTTCTTCTACTACACCACTGCAAGCTTCTATAAACTAATTCGAATGGCATGCATTTAGTTGGGATAAAAAGCAGGAAGCCTATCAAGGACGGTAGACAGTCCCTTTCAGGAACTATTAAAATGTATTAGAGAAAATTGCGATTGGCACACCCGATTATTATTATTATTATTATTATTATTATTATTATTATTATTATTATTATTATTATTATTATTCCCTGGTTGCTTGGTAGCAGCATTATTGATAGTCCTGCAGGGTTTTCGCAGACTGGGCCTTAAGTATTCCGTCTTATTCGGTTGCCGCACTATATATACGGGACGGAAGCGGACACTTTCACTTAGTTTGGACGGAACACTAAGACTGCATCACAATTCCGTCCGGATGGAACGTAAGCTAAGTTCCTTTTCATTCGGCCTATACGGAATGCAACTACTTCCGTATGGGCGCACGACATGACGACATGGTCAAGATTATGCCACTAACTCAGTAATGTGTTACTCCTGAATTGAGTTTAGCGCTGTGCATACGCGCTGGTACAAGGATGTCATGGTTCTTGCCGGTGAGTGCAGAGGGGCCAAGGTTATGGTTTCTGAGAGGTCTGCGGCGAGCAAAATATGCGCGTAAATAGGACACCAAACCCTCTGTTCTTAACACCGTCAGATCGACCAATCACAAACGCTTTTAAAAGTGGTGTCTGGGTATCCTTAGAAGAAAACGAAAAACAAGGGAGAGAGTGAGAAAAGGTTTCCGAACACGAGAATCAAACCCGAGGCACTTCGGCTTGTGCATGCGCGAGTGGGATACCTACACACCGCGCCACGACCTCCAACTTAAAGATCATTCTTTGCGGGACTGCTAATGACAGCTGCATTGGAGTGAGTGAAAAACTTTTATTATCGGTACTGGGAGTGATGGGCTCTGCGACCCCACCAGATGGCCCTCAGTCGGGGCTGAAGGGGACCTCTTGGGCCCTTGCTGTGACCCGGACTTGGACGTCCAGTGCAGAGCTGGCCAGTAGGGTCTCCCACTTTTGCGAGCCTACAAGCTTCTGGAGTTCTTTGGGCGGTGGGTCTGCGGGGCAGTCCCAAAAGATGTGTTGCACTGTGGCTCTCTGGCCACATTTCGAGCAATCGGGTTTGAATTGGTCTGGATCGATGTGGTGCATGGTGACCGGATTCGGGAGGGTATTGGTTTGGAGTTGCCTCCATCTAACCTCTTCAGCCTTAGTAAGACTGTTGTGAGGTGGCGGCAGCGTTCGTCGAGCTAGTCTAAAGTGCTGGGTGATTTCCTGGAAGCTTATGAGAACGTCCTCTGCGCGATCCGGGCTCGAGTTGCTGCTCACGGCTCGGCCAGCTGCATTGGACACAACGTTAACTGCCGTAATTTATTCCGTATGCACGGAACTGTACCTACAGCGACTTCATCCTTCTGGACGGAACTCTAGCCCTTCTTATCGTTCCGTCTAGATGGAACGCTAGACACTTCCTAATTATTAGGGGCGAAGCTCCTCTTAGTCCAACCTTGTCACGCGTCAGTCGTCAGTCGTCAGGCGTAACCCGCGTGCCTCTCTCTCTCTCTCTCCCGGCGCTGCCTCCCGGCGCGTGCCTCTGCTGTTTTGTGTGTGAGTGAGAGAGAGAGAAAGAGCGAAAGGCGCGCGTTGGCTATGAAAACGCTCTTTCTTAGAGGAACGCTGTACCAGCTCGCAAAGAAGGAGAGTGCGCCTTCACCCGCCAGAGACAACGTTGGCGCAGGCAGCGTCTCCTAGCGAGTTTCTTGATTGAGGAATACCGACTGCTCGCGTTGGAGGAGCGTTCACCGGCAACCCATATATATGTATATATATAGGCACTGGATCTTGACTTGCAATGAAATGCCGGTGGGAGATTTCACTAGTGCATAGTTGAACCATGAGGATTCGTAGCGCGCGCGTTAACTAAATTAATCCAGAACTCGGCACGATCTACGATGAACCTCCCGAGCTTCGCCCACGAACCATCATTCACTCCGTGGATATGCTGTAATTTTTTTTTCATCCTGCCACGCCATGGTGGTCTAGCGACAAGGGCACTTGGCTGCGGATCCAGGGGTAGCGGTGTCGAATCCCGGCCATGGCGGTTGCAACTTCGATGGAGGTGAAAATGTTTAGGCCCGTGTACCGTGCGACATCAATGCACGTAAAGGAACCCCAGGAAGCCGAAATTTCCGAAACTCTCCACTACGGCGTCTCTCATAATCATATAATGGTTTTGAGACGCAAAATCCCCGTAACAATCGCCATCTTCCTTTCATCCTCGGTCGTCTGATGAGGTCAGTCTGTAGTGGTGCACGATAAATAAACGTATCACTCGGTGCTCGTGCATCCAATAAATAGATGTGGTATTGACGGGGCGCACATACATCACGATTAAATTGCTCCAGCTATTTATTCTACAAGAACTGTCTCCAATAAAAATTAACATGAAGCAAACGGAGCGGTGTTTCAGGTGCTGTCTTCTAGTAGCAAGTTTTGTCGTAGAGGGTCACGCTCTTATTTCCACACTCACTTTTGTATACTTCCTCGCACTCATTCCGCTTGTTGTGCTGGACTTCACTCTTTTTTACCACTAGGAGACAACCTGAAGACAAAAACGAACGAATTAAGTTTAGAAATACTTTTTTTTGCATTTTTTAACTACTGACAAAGGCAAGAATGGTGTCCGTAAAGCAAACACCGAAAATCACTATGCAATCAATATACAGTGCACGCATTGAATACCAGCTCAAGCTGCAGTTTGTGTTGTTGAAAAGAAGAAACAGTTATTGCGCTTGAATTTCCAAGGTCTGTAGGTTTTGGCTGCAGGACTAAATTGCCGACACCAACAACACATTGCCTGCCTTGGTGATTTTAACTTGCTGAATTTTGGGTGCCTGCTTCCCTGAAACGTTGCCATGAGTGCTTTCCAAATGTAAATGTACCCCATTCAACAGAATTAAGTCATCCTCGTCAAACATAGGATGACTTTTTGGTACACGTGGTTTGTGTTGCTTTAAGTCTTCGGGGAAAATTGATTTCATCATAAATGCCAGAACTGGACTATCTCATATTTCTACAAGTTGAGTGTGCAGATTTACGGCACGTCTTATCACCACCTGTACGTGAGTGACATTTCACTGCATGAGATAATTTTGCGTGCCCTCTTTGAAAGCTGCGTGCACTATTTCGGCTGGGAATACGTTCCCTGAGCTGTCCCACGTATCAGTTTGAACTTGAGTGATTGGGACTGTCACAGTGAAGCCACATCCAAGGAAGGGCTCTCCTTCGGCTGAGATTTACATTTGCGCAGTGGTAACCTTAGCTGTTTTGAAAATTAAAGAGCGGGTAGTATTTAAAAGGTTTAGAAGGCAAATTAATACTGCTTAGTTTTTTAACAGCGGACTCTTTAGGCTTGGCAAATGCCGGTGTGGTCCGCACGAAACTTATTACACGCGTATGTGCCAGGAGCGCGCCCAGGAGCTCTTCTTAGCACAGGTTGTGAGCAAGAGAAGTGAGGTTGAGGAGGAGTGATGTGATGGTAAGGAGAAAGAAAAGCTGGAAGGGAGAGGGTCAAGCACGGCATAGACTCGAAGGATAGTTTAGGAAGGGTATCGGAAAAGTTTGGTCACCAGGACTTATGTAAGGTTCAGAAGGTGGCAAAGGAGGAGGTGAGAGGGTGAACCATAACATAGCAGTGTGGAGTCTAGAGTAGCAAGGAGTAGCATGCCCTTGTCTGCCTCTTCTTTTTGTGCGTCTTGTTTGCACTGTTCGTTTCTGTGAAGGTGTGAAAGAGAATTGAGGGTGAAGAGAGAAAGGAGAAGGGAGCGCACTATGGAAAGACATAAATAAAGCAATTTCATAGAGAGAATGAAAAAGATGTAGAAATAGATGAAGAAAGACGAAGTAAAGAAGAAGCATGAAACAGAACATGAAACAGAGCAGAAGAAGAGCATGAAACGTGAAGAAGAAACATGAAAAAACTCGATCTGTGCTCTCGAGGTAGTAGCGCTTGCCTCACAGTTACGCTGTTTCCTGAGACTAAACAGACATCGAATTGACCTAAAGCTTCCGCAACATATAAATGTACAGAAATTCCGCGCTAAATCAATATTTCCCACCTCGGATGCAGCAGGACCACGCTACACATCCCAGCAGTCATGACAAATCATACATTTGCAACCAAAGGTCACCTACTCGCTCTGTATAGTATAATCAGATTAGTAATGAGTAAAAAACGTTGACAACTAGTGCTCACTATAACCAATAGCCGCTGACAATTTACAGCAGTGTAAAAAACTAGACCACCCAGAACGCAGTCTCGTTCAAATCAGGTATAACCTCAACGGCCGCGCCTTCTTAGACTCGGACCTCCGGCTGGTTTGCACCGACATGAGGCTTCGCTTCTGTGCCGATTGTGGTTGGGAGTGGCCTTCACGAGCGCTTACTGTGCGCTGATTGGAATGGCTGACAGTCCTGCGTGTGCTCTCTGTGGACGCAGAGACCATAGATCACTTGTTGTGCCACTACCCACAATTTGAAGAAAATAGACTGCCTATGACCGAGTACTTCAAAAAGCTCGACCATCGTCCACTTAGTCAACAGACAATATTAGAATACCGTCCTCACCGACCAACGGCCGACCAACGGCTCAGAAGGCAATAAAAGCGCTTTTGCGATTTCTAAAAATATCTGGCCTTACCGAGCGCCTATGACATTATATATAGGACTGTCCTGTAGGCATTCCCCCTCTCTCCTTTACCTTTCTTCCCCTTTTCCCATCCCCCAGTGTAGGGTAGCAAACCGGACTCCTCACTGGTTAACATTCCTGCCCTCCCTTCCTTATTTCTCTCTCTCTTTGTTAGACCAAGCGATCATGATCAAATACCAGTCACTGCTATTCGCGCATGTTAAGAACTTAGCCAGATTCTTGCACTTGGAAAGGTCGAAGGCTTATTATTTCATTTCTGTTTCCCTCCAAGCATAACAAAAGGTCCACGGTGGTCTAATGACTATGGCACTCAGCTGCAGATCCGAAGGTCGCGAGATCCCATCCCGGCCTCGGCGGCTGCATTTCGATGGAGGCGAAATGTTGAGGCCCGTGTGCTGTGCAATGCCAGTGCACGTTAAAGAACCCCAGCGGGGCGACATTCTCGGACCCCTCCGCAACGGCGCCTCTAATGATCACATCGTGGTTTTCGGACGCAAAACGTGTACATCAATCAATCAAATAGCAACGCGTGTTTCCCATCACAAAGCTTACCACGCGATAACTCACCTTACTGATTCCCCATAACTTACCGTTCTGGCCGCTGAAAGGCACAGTCATGAGGAAGCAAGTCCTCTGATCGTTCGTGGTCATGATTCTGTGATGCTGTCGGCCGCCATCTGGACAGTGCAAAAAAAAAAAAAGAAACGCAGTTTAGTCGCTTAGGGCTGATTAGGACTATGTTCTATCTGTCAAAGTCAGCTACTGCGGCGATTTGGTGACGTGTAAAAACCCTATATAGTTGCTTTAACCGGGAAAAAAAATCAATTTTCTAAATGTTAGCGCTTATGTTGGGTTCCCCTTTGTTTATATTGTCGCCTCAAACGCTGTGCTTTCTCACGGTGTCACGTAAACACGGCCGAACAGAATCGCTGGTCAAGTCCTTCTTTCTAGTAATACTCTTTTTGATATTGTTCACCCTGCTACTATAACACTTATTTCTTACAGCTCTAGTAATTTAATTGCGAAGCCTATAATGTTCACGATCAAAACGTACTGTTTTCTTCTCCTGCAATCGCGAATAATAAATTTTTGAATATCGAGTAACTCACGTGGACGTTCCTCATAAAATGCGGAATTTGGTTCCGTGTGGTTACCAGTTTTCTCTGGGTCCATGACGACCAGATAGGATACACTGTGCCGAAAAATAAAACACCGTGTCATAGGTTAATATGAAGGCAGTCGTTAAAGTACTCCGATAAAAAAGAAAGATCATTGTCTACCACATATGAAAATGTGTTTTTGTTTATTGATGTAAAAATAAATTAAGGAGTTGTCGCCATTTTTGGTGACGGCTACCCCTTTTCGCTTAGATAATGTAACATCACCGTAATAAAATAAATAAAAAGGAAAATATAATAATAAACTAGTTCCAAATGGGTCCGCTCTCACACACATTAACACTGTAAAAAAGGGTCCAGTCAGTAATTGTCACAGATTTTTGTCTCTTCAAAGTAGCGTTGGAGGGCTTTTAAGGACTTGTGGTGTATCTTTGGTGGCCATGGCCCTAATATTTTCTCAAGCGAAAAAGTGCTCGCTGAATCTGATAAACGTAGCTCTTGTTCGAGTCGCTGTGTCTACGTGGTGTATTTGGGACACTCAATCAACAGGTGATAGATATCTTCGTCGTCGTGGCCGCATACACATGTTGAAGGTGAAGCACGTTGAATTTTGAATAAAAAATGTTTTGTGTAGGCAATTCCAAGCCGGAGGCGACGAATGAGGGTGTCGATGCATCGCAGCAGCTGGTGGTCTAGTTGATACTCAAGATTAGGGCCGACTGCGTACAAAATTGATTCTTTTATTTTCTCTGCGAACCAACTGAGCAAGCACAATTCCCGATTTTGTCCTCGTAAGATGCGGCGTATATCGGATTGAGATATGGGAAAGAGACGAATTTCTGAAGAATCATGATCTGCTTTCGCCAACGCATTGTCACGCATGTAAAATGTGTTCCCTATCGATATAACTTCGAAGAATAGCCCGAGCAATTGCCTCTTTCCGTTTTCAGTTAAGGCACGAACATCGTATTGTTAGCACTCCAACCCACGCATCCGTTCCACCAAATTACAGAAAGGCGCAAGTTCGCTGGAGAGAGCAACAGGGAAGAAATCAACATTAGGGAATGCTGTTTGAAGCAAGACTTCCAGCCTTAATGTCGATGTACTTCCGTTTTGTGCTCCGAAACGGTAGGATCATGTAGCCACACCGCCGTTCTCTTGGATCGTTGCTCGCACGCTCAGCATGTTACTTGTGTATCTGGACACATATGAAACTGCGCTTTTCTCAGATTAACTGAAGTTCAGCATTAACGGAATGTTGAACAACCGCTCACGCACTTATGCAAATCAATGATTGATTGATTTGTGGGTTTTAACATCCCAAAACCAGCTCTGATTATGAGAGACGCCGTAGTGGAGGGCTCCGGAAATTTCGACCACCTGGGGTTCTTTAACGTGCACTGACATCGCACAGCACACGGGCCTCAACATTTCCCCTCCATCGAAATGCAGCCGCCGCGGCCGGGATTCGATCCCGCGACCCTCGGATCAGCATCCGAGTACCGTAGCCACTAGACCACCGTGGCGGGGCTTATGCAAATCAATGTATGCAAACCTTAGTGTACACAAAGTGTTGAGAAAGCGCCAAGATCATTGCAGAGCCGATAATGCTACCCTAGTTGCCTGAAGTATCCTACAAGCCTGAATATAATTTGATATTTTAATTAAGCATTCAGGAGCTTGTGTGACAGGAAATTCGGTGGCCGTGTCGGCGTAGGCTCGGTGTCCGGCGGGAATTGTCATTTCGAGCTACCATTATCGCCTTAAATACAACCACTCCGCTTTGGCGCAAGAGTCTTGATGAACAAAATATAATTTATAAAACTAATATCCTTCAACAAAATTGTGAATGAAAGATCCAACTGTAATTCTCTTAAGCGTAAGCTTATTAGGTTTCCTGTTAACGGCGTATCCACCGGCGTATCGGCATATTGTTTCCTCGTATGTTACGGCGAAACTGAAATAATGCCAGCCCTTTAAAGAAAAGGCAAGGGGGGGAGGGGGGGGGGGGGCTAACGCGGCGCTTCTGCGCGTGCTGTTTGCATCAGCGTGCAAAGTTCTCACTGCTCGCGGATGCCGATGGAAGAACGTGTGACGTCAGTGCTAGGGCAAACTGCGCCGCACTCTCGCTCTTCACACTCGTGCGATGGATTCGGTACTGCGTTCTCATGCCGGGCGCGATGTGGAGCCTTCCTCATCAGCGAATACTGATGGGCATCTAAGATTGTACACGGCCGCGAGGTAGTCCAATCAATACGGAGGCGCTGTGTGAAGTAATAAAGGAGTGTTGTGCTATTACACCCGCTCAATATGACTCAAGATCATGGCAAGCGAATGAGAAGGCACTGCTAACGGGGCAAGATATTCCTATCGCGTTTCACTTTCTTCAGTTTCTTCAGCTATTATAAATATACTTGGCTTTACGAATAACGACTATTTCATTGGATGACCAAATCAAGCAGGACAGTGCTCGCCGAAATTCTTTAAACTGTCGAATGTTGTTTAAACTGTAGAATGCGAGGCAAGAAGTGCAAACAGTAGGCTGTCATTGCGAACTGGGTAGCTTAGCAAATTACTGTTATTGTTGCTGTGACAGGGCTGTGGGAACGCCATGGATAGTTCGTACTCCCGAAGCGTGGCAGGAACACAATAGGACAGTGCATTCAGTTTCATCGTTTGATGATTCATTTCTGGGATGTTATGTAAGACGCCGTTCGGGAGGTCTCCGGAAATTTCGACTACCTGGGGCTCTTTAACGTTCAGCGACGTCGCCTTGTACAGGGTCTTCAACATTTCGTCTCCATTGAAATGCTGCAGCCACAGCCGGGATTCCATCCCGGGACCTTCGGATCTGCAGCCGGGTGCCATAGCCGCTAGACGACCGTGGCGGGGCTTCAGTTTCATTGCTGCCTTTTCCTTATGTTCGACATAGCTCAGTCATCCAACGCTGTGTTACGCTGACCTATCGGGTAAGTTGATGCCCCAGCTTAAATGGCCAAACACTTTCACGGCCTGCACTGAAGCTAACATTTTGCTCCACACATGGCCCGACCAAAAATGCCTCATAATTTGACTTCCAAACTAGAAGAGAAGCTCAGGGGAAGATGGATACTTGAATCGATGAACAAATCGCAAAATACGATTTAGAACAGGGAATGTCGCAGGTGCCAACGTTCCGACAAGCGGACTTGTCTTCGTCAGGGCGGCAATTGCCTTCTCCAGCGTTCGTTTATGTACGCCTTTGCCCACTCTCCGCCGTCCTCAGAAAGAGAGGAGAAGAAGAGCCGCACGTGCTTTTTTTTTTGTTATTGTTCACACGTGCTGCTCTTCTCTCTTTCTGAGGACGGGGGAGAGTGTGCGGAGGCGTACATAAACGAACGCTGGAGAAGGCAGTTGCCGCCCTCACGAAGACAGGTCCGCTTGTCGAAACGTTGGCTCCTGCGACATTCCCTGTCCTAAATCGTATTTCGTGATTTGTTCATCGATTCATAATTTGACTGTAACGTATACAAAACTGAATAGTTTGCTTGTACGTTTTTTATACTTCAGTGTTCGGGTACATGTGACTGCCATTAAAATACATGTGTATGTAGTAGGAGGGTCAGGAATCAGCTTTTAAACGACGTTTGAGGGCGCACCTTCTTTCTCAGTAAACGAAATTTGGTTGACCCTCACGACAGCACTCTTTCGTGATTTTTAGCAGCGAATTCCTGAGCACTACGTGTTTGACTAACGTACAGAAAGATACGGTTATATAACACAAATTTTGCAGCCTATCTTCTCATGGAACGTTCAATAGGAGTACCGCTAAGCAGCACTTGGAGATTAGCCCAAGTAAAATGCGTTCTGGCTGTCTTAGAGTGTTTTCGCCTCCTGTGAGAATCTTGTAGTTACTTGCAATGTACTTCCGTTTCTTGCAGTAAGCCGGTATTCGTACGATCCGTTTCCCATCTCCATGACCTTGTCGGCCGTAAGGCAACGGAATGGCGTTCCCGTGTCGTAATCTCTCTTCAGAACAACGAACGAGGCGTTCTGATTTGTCAGCTGAAAGCACAAATTCGAAAAGTAAATTGAAGATGTAGTGCACACAGTTGCGTGAAAGAATGTTATGTTCTTGATTTTTCCGAATCGGCGTGTTGCAAACGGTCCGTAGGAGCCCGTGTAAACAAATAATCGTTTACGCGACCTCTCATGGCTTCAACACGGCTCCAGCACTAGGTTGCATTTAGTATCTTCCACGTGTTGAAATACATTCACTCCATTTTATTACTTTCCCACTGAGTGCATAAACTTAAAGCACTTACTGAGTTTATTGCCTCTTACACACGAAAGCAAATTGGCGATACACATCAGGCCATTTCACACACGCCTACTACATGCATGGCTTCTGTTACGGAATATTTCTGATAATAAAAGACATGCAAGGAAAAACGTTCATCCTTGCTGTATTGTTCTGCAAGCCTATGTAGCACTTCTAATTTAACAAGTATAATGGCTTCCTATATCGCTACATCTACACAATTATACGTATATTTCAGAAGATGCGTCCATAAATCTTGTAAATAGGGAGCAGCAGATATTTGTGCAGTTTTTGCGGGAGCGCTTTGTTCATAGAGGCACGCAATGCAGGATGGGTAGGTGTGATATCCTGAATAATAATTCTCAAAATGACAATTATGAAATCTTAAACCAAGGCACCTAGATGCTCATATCAAATTGACCAATGAAAATCGTTTAACAGGTAATCCATATTTGTTGCAATATTTGCAAAATGGCAAGGCTAGTAATTTCTACAGATCGATGAAAGGCAAAGTACCCCTGGAAACCAAGACTAAGGGCGAAAGAGCGCAGTTGCCGATATACTTTCGGTAGTTGCCTGAGTGATACACTTCTTCCCCTCGCATTGCCGAGCCACGATGACCAACAGTCCTTATCAAGAGGCGATCTTTCGTTTCGGTTTCACGCCTGATCGCGCATGCCGGAATAGGCACACAGCGACCCATGCTCGTAGTCACACAGCAATGCAAGGAGAACTGTGTCACTGAGGTCACTGCCCTAAGGTAGCACCAACGGCGCTCCTACGCCATTCAGTTTTGGTTTCCAGGGTGCAATTAGCCAGATTTCATCTATCAGTGGAAATTACCAGCGTTCCCTTTTGCAAATGTTACAGTGTATTCCCTGTGTAAATGAATTTCATTCGTCAATTTGACTGAGCATCTAGATGATCGGCATTAAAAGTTAGTCGAATTTTTAACAACTGCTCAACATATCACCCCTCCCCATCTTGCAATGCGTGCCACCATGAACAAAGCACTTAAGCTAAAACTGCAATTATATCTGCTCTTCCCTATTGATAAGATTTATGGATACATTTTTCTGGAACATCCGATATAGCTCGCATTAATGCTGTTGCGCATAAGTGCAGTTTCCCTGCTTCTGCAACACTCACGTACGGCTGACGAACCATATGGCCACGAGTTATCGGTTTGGTTTCGCATATCAGCTAACGCACGTACGTCATGCGTTATCGCTGGGCGCCTGCCATGACTCAACGTACGTTAAGCATTCGGAAAGACCAGTATTTTCGAGTGAACAGTACCATTACTCCACGGGCATTCTGAGGCAGAAGGCTGGTCCTGCGAGCGATATACTACAGCTCTTATCTGCAGATCGTTGAATTCGTGGATCATTTTGTTGGAAACTAGCTGGCACCAGGCTTCATGAAGGATGATGCATCGCGGCTGCTATACAGGCACGACACATGTGTGAAGCATGTAGTCGTTTACGCCATCGCCCTGATAGCCTGTTGCAGCGACACCTTAGAACTTACCAGCTCACGTAAAGCACCGTCGCACAAATCTACTCAACGTTACTGCAGAGGTAATGTGAGACAGAAGGCTGTTCCTGGGAAGGATCTAATACTGCTCCTGTCTGCAAGTATTGTCTAGCTCCTCTATATACATTTACCTCATTCACTGTCTATCTGTCGTCCATGCAGTACGGCTGGAACAGTTGCCTCACTTCCAAAACAACTATAATAATTTAGTAGCACTTTCTAATCGAGAACGAAAAAACTGCTGGTGACTATCACTCATACCAAGAAAATATGGGCGCAGGAACGTAAAGCAGAATTGAAAGCGCAATCGCAGGGGTATGAAACCCTCTTAAAAAGCGTGGTGATCATGAGCTTTTTTTTTTTTTTTGATGACCTCAAATGCTCTCTTGCCACCTTCGTGAAAGAAAAGAAAGAAGTGAAGACAAGGAATGAACTTCTTTTCCATCAAGTACAAGAACTGGATCAGTATTCTCGTCTAAGCAACCTTGAGATAGGGGCAGCCCTCAAACACAAGGTTTTGCTCTGTCGAATAACTTTCTCCTACCAAATTTTTTACAAATAATGGTAAATTAGCTACCTGTTTCAGCGGAACTTCTGTTTGCCCCACCTTAAACCCTGATTTTAATACGTTATCTTTGTGCAGGTTTAGATCGTCTTTGAAAATGATATATAATAAAGAGAAAGAGAGAGAGGAGAACAATGTCCATCACTACTGTAAACCTTATTTGTGGCAAGCCACGTTGGCCTCCACTATCATCAAAGACGCAAAGGCAGCTTTTTACGCTGATACCTTTTCAAGGTAAAGCTCTGACAATTCAGAGACATTGATTGCCCAACGATGAGACAACGCCACATCAGATAAGCCCCTTTTAACAGCAGCGCCTAAATATCTTAATATATCATATTTTGATGCAGTATGCGCTGACTGTAAGTCTGTTTAATT
The DNA here is from genome assembly GCA_013339685.2 of Hyalomma asiaticum. Lineage (NCBI taxonomy): Eukaryota > Metazoa > Arthropoda > Arachnida > Ixodida > Ixodidae > Hyalomma > Hyalomma asiaticum. The sequence continues at coordinate 52,928,919 of CM023481.1, forward strand.
ATCTTCCGTGCAATAAGCCGGTGCCATAATTCGACTCTCTCAGAGCAGCAAGGTTTTCAGAGAAGATATATCATACCTCGAAATTCTTGGTGAAGTCAGCAAAGCTCAAAGAACAATGCTACTCACGTCTTTAAGGTGTTGTCTATCGAAGTTTTTTTCATCTTCTGCGTACTTGAGGGGATCGGCCTGTGTAACAGCGCTTGCTGCGAACAGCAGGCAAATACTCAGAACGAAAGAGTACATCTTGGCCGCTGAGGCTATGAAGTTGTTTCGACGGATACATTGTGGTGGTTCGCGACAACCCGTTATATACTAGGGAGACCATCTAAAACATCACAGGTGCTGACGGACGTTGCCATCCTAAAAATAAAACTCAAATAACTAGGACACAGGCTGCTAGGCTGCCTAAGCTGCCTGTATGAAAGTGCATTCACCTGCACGTGGGTCTTTATTATACAAAAGAAATATGTGTCCTTCTACATACGCGGAAGCACTGCGCTTTTACCCCGGGAATAAAAATTTGACACAAAATAGCAGTCAATCATCCTTTACTCTGCCTTGCACATGCAAAGGGTGTAGGTGTCAAACGGCATGACATTTATTATTAATTTATGTAATGACGTTGTCACATAAATACTGTTTTAATAGGCGAGCAAGCAATAAATAAGTTTCGAAAATAATTTTAAGGTTATGATTCCAGTGCTTCAAACTAAAGTACACAGGTCGAGGGCGAGTAATTAGTGAGCGCATTAACTTTTAGTATCCTGAAATAATACCCCTTCAGTCAATCATTCAGTCCATAATTTTACCTATCTATCTATCTATCTATCTATCTATCTATCTATCTATCTATCTATCTGTGTATGTGTCCGTCCGTCCGTCCGTCCGTCCGTCTATCTATCTATCTATCTATCTATCTATCTATCTGTCTGTCTGTCTGTCTGTCTGTCTGTCTGTCTATCTATCTATCTATCTATCTATCTATCTGTCTGTCTGTCTGTCTGTCTGTCTGTCTGTCTGTCAATTTCCGTCTCAATTCATGCGCACTACTTGAAGAAAATATGTGGCAAGAGAACAAGCTCCTTTGACGCCGCTTCACAGCCATCACGTCTTTACGCTGAGCTTGGTGCGAAACATTGAGAAGCGTTCGTCCGCCAGAAAAAGGCGACCCTTGGTCTACCTCGGAACCCTGCGCCGAATCCTTCCGCGGAACAGGCATTTAACCTACATTTCAATTTTAGAACATCAACTTTTAAAGCGTCTTGAACTGACCGCTGAGTCTATCAAATGTCAAGGGTGATAACACCAAACATTCGATCGCATCTTGAGTAGTACGACAATCGCCATGACGTTCGCGTATCGAAGAAGTCATGTGTTGCTACTGAACTTTTCAACCTTAGTCAGTCACATTTAGGAAAGAGTGAAACTCTAATTGCAGTTGGACGTTTTTATAGCTACGCCATGCCGTTACCGTATTCATGAAAGGCTTCTGACGTTTTTCACCCCTAACTACGAAACGTCGCTTTACCTAATCAAATGTAGCGCGATCTGATATTCTAAATGGTGGTTCATACAATTCAGCTTCGGAAAATTTTATTTGGCGTCGGTCAAGTAGAAGTCTCTGACCCCGGCGGGCCTTTGTCATAGCCACTGATCCATTGCAATAGTATATAAATTTTGCGCGTATTCATCATCATAAGCAGCAGCAGCAGCAGCAGCAGCTTCTTCTATGCCCACTGCAGGAAGAACGCCTCTCCCAAAACACCTCAATTTTACCCTGTCCTACGCCAGTCTTTCCATTTCACGCCATTAGGTACTCGTTTCACTGTTCTCGCTGCCCCGCTGTTACTATTCTTACACATTACGTGACCCGCCTAGGTCCATTTGTTGACCGCCAGGGTGGTCTAGTCGCTGTGGTACTCGGTTGCGGATCCGAGGGTCCCAGGATAGAATTCCAGCCGCGGCGGCTGGAATTTCGTTGAGCCTAAATGTTGAGGCACCTGTACCGTGCGATCGATGTCAGTGCACCCTGAAGAACCCCAGAGAACCCAAATTTCTGGAGCCATCCACTATGGTTTTTCTATCTTTTCTGTCTCTTTGACTCCCTTTCCCCTACCCCTACGGACGCTTAGCCGTGCTCACGACATGGGCTACAGAAGTTAGCGTCCTTTCCTAAACCGAACCATATCATCATCATCATCATCACAGCAGCGCATGCGCACTCTTGGAGACGAGAACTAATGACGATGATAGTTTCCTGCTGATCACGTACGTACGACCGTCAACCTAAAGAGCTTCGACATGTTGAAAAGTATACATTAATATGCTATAAACTGGACCGATAGAATGACCGACAGTGAACTTTATAGAGGGTCACGAGAGACTCCGATATCATCCTTTTCAGGAAGGCGATGAAACCGCGGGCAGCTCCCACGTTAGGACGGGAACGCTAAGCCTCGCCGCCGCGTCGTGATCTCTCTGGACAGACCACACTTGACATGTAAGCTCGAGGCTCCGTAGCGCACAGCTCCACTCTTCTTCGGTACAGCTATTCAGGCCTCTGCCTAATTAGGGCATCCTCAGAGCACGTGCTGTAAATTATTCTCTCTCCACACCTTGGGCAGCCTGGGCTGAAGTCGTCTCGATTGATGGAGTGAAATAAGGCCAATTTCGGACCTATCCTGTCTGAAGCATGTGCAGTGTGATAGCCTTTGGCCTACTAATTTACCATGAAGGGGAGAGTAGGCTCTCCTTACAAAGTAGTAATGCTTAGTTACATCGTTAAAGGTTGAGAGAATGTCTCGGAACTCGACAAGCCTTGGTTCGCAAAGGCTTCGACTCGCATTGTCGTGCGCGCTGCGGGTTAGTGCGCGCGGTCGGACGTGTGCGATGTCGCTGAGCTTGGGGAGGGAATCGAGCTGGGTGTCAAGATGTGCTGGAAACGAGGTGATAGTACGTAGACGTATCTCTCTGCCGTCGAGGATACTATATGCTTCTTCGGCGATGGAGCCAGAGGCGAAAGCCTTGACCGCCAGATGCTTCGTGGAACGTGTGCGGTGATGTCACAACCTTCCCATCACCAGAAATATAGAACTGGCGCCAAAGAAATGCCAGTGGCGAGGTCATCCGACGATATATTGAGTTATGCCAGCTTTTCTTACCTTGACAGCAACGATTTGAGCGCTGAAGCATCGCTGCTTTGCTTTTGAAAGCCCGCTAGCTCGGGGAGGCAGCGCGGAGGTGATGACGTCAGAAACCAGGGTGGCCCGCGTAAGAAACCGCTAATAATTTTAAAATTTATTTACAGGAAAGCTAAATGACCTACATCCGCCTGACGTGACTTATATTATTACAGTAATGAGGACAATATACCTTGAAAATTTTGTTAATATCAGTGGACACTGACAAATCACAGAAGTTGCCCTTTAAAGCAGCATAAAAACGAACATAAAACATACCTCAGCAAATAACGACTGTGACTCACAGGAAGCTCCAATCAAAATATTTAGATGGCATATAATAGAAGAGGTCGCTATCAGAAAGCAAAATGATCCATCTGATTATCTTCAGCAGCTCCTATTGTACATTTCTGTAGTTGTAGTGACGTACGTGCTCCTGTAGTCATTTGATCTACGAACAATGCAGGTGTGCAGTTCTCTTTCCTTCACCCTGGTCGTATCATTAACGTTATCGTGGCTGCATTTTTTTTATTAAATGTGAAGCATTTTCTCCACAACTTCAGAAACGTTGCCTGTGTCCGCCTGTTTGTCTGTCTATAGCCGCTTACGTCTCGGTGCTGTCCAGATCACTCGCTCACATGGGGCGAGATCGGATGTCGCTGTTTGCGAACGCGTTTGGTTTTTGTTCGCTTTTCACCGCATATCATTGGCAGGGGCCGCACTTACCTCTTTAAAGGGGCACCAAAGGGAAATTGTGAAGTGATTTAGAAGGGCAACTTCTATTAGAAAACTCGATTGTTCTTAATTTCGCAACTTTATGTTCAATATTAAAAGAGAAAATCGATGTCAGAGCTTTACTTTCGAAATTCGCGTCGGAATTTCGTCCAGGTGACGTCAGAAGGCGAATTTTCTTTTTTCGTATTCTGGCCAGATTTGCTCAATGAAATGCTCTGAAGCTCCTTGTGTTGACTCTGGCTTTCTTGGTGCGCAATGTATTTCTTGCATTCTATTCATTCTCCATTCTACATCCTATTCATTTTCTCATTCTATTCAACCCTTCTAACCCTTTCCCCAGTGCTTCCTTAGTACACAATGTATTTCTTGCGTTCTATTCATTCTTCATTCTACAATCTATTTATTCTTTCATTCTATTTCACCATTTTATCCCTTTCCCCAGCGCTTTCTCAGCACACAATGTATTTCTTACATTCTCTTCATTCTTCATTCTACATTCTGTTCATTCTTTCATTCTATTTCACCCTTTTATCCCTTTCCCCAGCGCTTCCTTAGTACACAATATATTTCTTACATTCAATTCATTCTACACTCTATTCTTTCATTCTATTTGACCCCTTTATCCATTTCCCCAGAGCAGGGCAGCAAACCGGAAGCGCGTTTTGTTAACCTCCCTGCCTTTCCTTACCTCTCTCCTTCCCTCTCTCTCTCTCTCTACCGATAAATAGTTATTTAGGCCTTAGCAGGCCCCGTCAAACATCTGTGACGTCACTCGTATTAATGCCAGAACTTCAAAATGGCGTCGCCACCAGTGTTTTGTTTTTGCTCGTATCCTAGCTTACAGAGGGTCTTCTGAAACATCGGTGTTTATGGTATCGTGAAAAGCTACTCTACTAATCTTAAAAATGTTGTTTTATTACGATAGCAATTACATGAACAGCCTCGGTGGGTTTTCACCGTCGGCGTCATGTCTCGTGTGAACTCTCAATTGATATCAACCCCCAGCGCGTAGTACCCCCTACCCGCGGGTAAAAGCACGCGAGCGGGGGGATGAACGCAGCTGAAGCAGAGATCAAAGGAGCCCCGGCCCACCTCCATCGCTCGGAGGGCGCACGCGATAACATCACCCCGCTCGGGAGGCCTGCGTCGAAGGGGAGAGGAAGCGCGCCGGCCGTCTTTAACGAGCATCAAAAGATGCAATAGGGTGGGGGCTGTAGCTCGGCAACAACTGTGAACTTCGCGCGGTAGCCATCAATGGCGCGCGTGCTATCTCGGCAGCCATCAGACGACCGGCGTACTGCGTAGCAGCGCCTTGATCGTGTGCTCCGTTCCAAGCGCCTCGCATACAGAGGGCAATGACCTCGCCACGCATTCGGCAAGCATTCTCAGATAATGAATGGTAGCGTATCATTGTCTCTGAACAGGAAACTGTAAAACACCTGCATCCTACCGCCACTCGCCTACGGTGCAAAAACTTCCAGGCTAACTAGGGGGCTCAGATTTAAATGGGGACGACGCAGTGAGCAAAGAAACCGGGAGTGGTAGGTACAACATTACGGGACAGGAAGAGAGCGGAGTGGGTTAAGGAACAAGCGCATATTAAGGAGATATTAATAGAAATTGAGAGGGAATTGACGTGGGTGGTCTATGCAATGCGAAGAAAAGACAACAGTTCGTCGTTAAGAGTAACAGAGTGGATCCCTAGAGAAGGCTAGCTTGGCAGGGGGCGGCAGAAAGTTAGGTCGGCAGACAAGATCAAGAACTTTGGGGGGATAAACTGGGCACTGTTAGCACAGGACCGGGATAATTGGAGATCTACGGGAGAGACCTTTGCTCTGCAGTGGACATAGACATTCCGATGATGTTGTTGTTGGTGATGATGATGATGACCTCGCCACACAGCGCTCAGGCGAATGCGTCTGACGGAAGAAACGCGCTCGTCTGACGGCGCTGTGCTGGGCCAAGCTTAGCGCGGTCGCGCAGTGTGAAGCGCGGGCCAGAAGACATCAAAACATCATCACTTAGCTCGCAGTTCTGCTTGGCCGTTGTCTCTACCGCCTGACCGTCACATGGTACTGTACGCAACTACATGCTTACTTAACAAGCCCACGTTCACTACAATATAGATTGCCCCTAAAGCTGCTAGTCTTAATTCGTATGTTATATCACGCATTGCTGTCGCATTCATTGCTTCGCCCTTCCGGCGAAACTGTGATTTTTTTTTCACTTGAACGCTCCTTCAAGCAGCGGGGCGCAGCCACATTTGTATGACCAGGTTTTCTCCGCAGGTGACGTGTTTAAGCTCACGACCAGAAAAATTCCTTCGCTTTCATAAGACAGTTTATTCATTTAAAGATAAAACCATTTCCGTTTGTAGTATATTGTCCAGAGCAAGACAACAAAACATGCTCGCCAGTTTTTGGGGTGTTCAACGTTTGCTTGCTGGCTGCCCTCCCGTTCTTGAATATTTCATTGGTTACCCAGTCGCAGAACAGTGCCTGCTCAAACAAATGAGAGCGACCAATCCTGAAAGCCTGCGCCTAAATCAGCCGCCCCAAATCAGCAGCGCGCACGAGAGCCTCGCCCCCACAAGGTTGCGCTATTGTATGCGTGCGTGCTTTGAACGAGGAGCGTCCTGTGCAACCCTCGATGATCTGGCTTAGATTATTCTGTTCGGTGTTTCCATGTCCAGCATTATCTTGATATTGGGGGTATCCGAATATTCGTATTCGATCCGTATTCGAATCTGCACACCGCTACTGGATAGCTATACTTCGTAAAGAACGTGAGCCTGCGGCGCCGCCTTCCAGCGAGCCTGCGCTTGGCATATGATCCAGTCAGTCGTGATACGATCGTCGTTATCTTGATAGTCGATCAAGATTGTGCGCTGGCGTCGGCGCCTTGGCGTTAAAGAGCCACTCCGGCGACTTTTCAGTGTCCACGGGTCTCAATGAAATTTTCGATATATGTTCTCCTCGTTACTGTAATAATATGTGCAAAGCCAAGCAGTTATAAGTCCTTTAGTTTTCCTGAAGATGAATTTTAAGAATTTCAGCGGATTTCCACCCGGGCTACCCTGTGAAGAACACTACTCTTCACGTCATTACCTTCAAGTTCCTTAACTGCAAAGGTAACAAAGAATACATGGTGTTGTGGCACACAATAAGTATTTCGTCAAAAGGAGAAAAATTGTGGAATACAAGTACGTCATGTGTTATTTTAAAGAATGCAAGGTGAAACGAAACTAGAGTAAACCATGAAAGATCCTGAAATACAGTAATAGTCAAAAGAAAGTGATCACTTGAAGAAGTACTGTGGAATGGTGCATAAGCTCCATTTTTCAATAGAAGTATTTTGGGCAATCAATTTATTTAATAAAAATGCAAGCGCGCGGCGCAGCATCTGTCGTCCATGTTCAGTGAGGCAAAATGGACTGCGCCGACATTCCTTGTTGCGAAATGGGTATACCATGGCATTAGTTTTCAGAAATGACATAGTTAGAAAAGAGTTCTCGCAATTATGCACAGACTTTTTCTTCCTCATACATAAAAAGTATTCGTAAAGTTTAGGCACTGGACTAATATTGAAGTGCCAAAACAGTCCACATATCAAGGAACTCAAAAGAAAGTCTTTCAAAACAACTACGATTCTTAAAATTTTGTCACACGGCTCATGGGGAACAGATACTAAATGTCTCATATCCCTTTTTAATAGTCTCGTGAGGAGCCGGTTAGACTATAGATGTGTTGTATACCAATCAGCACCAAAAAGTGCTCTAAAGATGCTCGACCCAGTCTATAATCTCGGTATTAGGCTCGCCACAGGAGCTTTTCGCACGAGTCCCATAACAAGTCTTTATGTTGAGGCAAATCAGTGGCCACTGCAGTACCAACGCGAGTATATTAGTCTTGCGTACGCACTTAAAATTTCATCTTTGCGTGAACATCCCTGCAGAGAACTATTGAGTGATACGTCATCTCAGCGTCTCTTTGACCATCGCCCATCAGTTCGGAAGTCCTTCTCTCTATTAGTTGTCGCCATGGCGAAACAACGTGAGATACCCCTGGAACAAGTCCAGGAGGATGAAATCAGTGAAGCCCCTTGGCAGCACACGAAGATACAATGTGACACTTCGTTTGAAAAGATTGACAAGCGCAGGGAGCCACAAATGGTCATTAGACAGCATCTTATGTTTCTGGTAGATAAATATCAGGGCGACGAATATTACACTGATGCCTCAAAATCAAAGAATTCTGTCTCTTGCGCAGCATTAGGGCCATCTTTTTCCTCATCAAAACGAATAAATCAATGTGCAAGCATTTTCACAAGAGAGCACACGCAGTAAACTTGGCAGTGGACCATGTCATAAAAGCAAAGGTGAAAAAATGTGTGATCTTCACGGACTCTTTGAGCTTAGTACGGGTACTGCAATCTGGAAAGCCGCATGATAGCCCTGTAATAAAGGCTCTTGTTAAGAAAATTTGCACAGCTCAGCGACGTCAAAACATTACTGTGTGCTGGGTACCCGGACATTCTGGAATACCAGGAAATGAGAATGCTGATGCACAGGCTGCGAAGGCTGCAAATAAATCGGAAATAGAAATAACAAAAGTACCTTACCGAGACATTAAAAGTTATGTCCGCTATCGACTTCGTCCGCTATGGCAAAATGACTGGGACAGGGAAACCGAAAACAAATTGCACACTGTACAACCAACACTTAGAACAGGACATTTTTCACGATGTGAAAGACACAATGAAGTCAGGCTCAATAGATTAAGAATAGGACACATACACGGTACACATTCTTATATTCTAACAGCTGGAGGCCCACCAACATGTTCGAAGTGTGGGGATGTTTTTAGTGTCTTACACGCAATTTTGTGTTGCCCTAGCACAGAAAGTTACCGGAGGAAACACTTCCCAGAAATCTTTAGACATAACGTACCCCTGCAACCTGCCTTTTTACTCTCAGACAATGCTATGTTTTCAGAAAAAGGAGTTTTAAATTTTCTTAAGGACATTGAACTTTTAAAATACATATTTTTTAAGCCAAACCTGCAGCCCTTTCCTCCGTGGTGAAGAATGGGCTCACAGTAGTCTTAATTGATGTCCTTGGCGGCCTCGCAACATTTGCACAGGCAAGTATGAACGCATGAGGCCGCCAGACTATATGTCCCCAGTGTACTTTTTGCTTTTAATCCTGTGTGACTATTAAATTTTAAGCGTCATAAAATTTTTAATCATATCAGTGACCATATGGGCCCTATACACCTATTTTATATTTATCGAGTCACGAGATTTTCATAAAAATATTCATTTCAACTTCATTCAATGTTTGGTCACTTTTGCGGATGTTTATCGCAAGCCGCATGGCACTCTTTGGCCTAGATGCCCTTGTGCCATTAAACCAATATCAATCAATCAATCAATCAAGTGCCAAAAAAGTTGCGCATTGTGAGCATCATAATCTACATTAGCAATGTGACGTAACGCTTTCTTTTGTAGTACCTAGCCGATCAGGCGCACGGTCAAGAGCATAACGGTGGTACTTTAGCGCTCAGATCGTCGTCCTTGGGTTCAGACAAGCTCGCATAACTCTACTAACCCGTCGAATGACATCGCCGCTTTTACGGGCACCAGCTCCATATTCCTCATGGCTTCGACGCTTGTGACGTCATTGCATACGCCGCAGAAGCATCTACCTGTTTCGGTTGCGGTTTCAGCACATCTCACATTCGGTTATTTAAAATTACTGGTGAGTGTCTGAAAAAAACTAAGCTACCCTGCCTGCTACATGACTGTCAGTGTCATTGGAAAACAGGGATATCAGAATATGGCGAAAAAAACCGCCGGAGTTCTCCCTTAACACTCTTGGGCTTACACCGTACCCCGGAATACGGGATGGCCTATACGGTGATGGCCTTTCCTGATTGCACAGTTCTTTCTGCCAGGGCAGGCCACTTGCGCCCACTTCCCTTTTTCCTTCCTTCCTGTCAAGTGCTTGGCCAATGTTGCTTGTCAAGGAAGGATCGAGGAAATCGGGGAGCACCAGGGGGGGTGGTGTTCCCTGTTCTGAGGTATGGTATATAGGCCACCTTAAAGGGCCCCTAAACAACCCCGAGGTCCAAACTTTGTTTTAAAGATATAACTGCGCTCCTGTGCGATGTGAACATGCTCCCGCAAGAATTTTGCGAATAGGTGCAATAATAAAGAAGTTACAGGGGTTTAAGTGGCCGCTTGCGTCGGTTTCGTTTTCTCGGTCGGCCTCCCCACCCTTCTCTGCAGAAGAGAGGGTAGGCGCGGCGCGCCGTCGTGACTCCGCCCACTTTTGACATGTGACATGACGTGAGCAATTGACGTCATTGACGCTTGCGCTGCAGCACCGGTCGCTCCGGCCAGCGCTGCTCCTGCGCTCACGCCGGTGGGATGGCCAGAGGATCTGACAATAGACGTTTCGACCAATCAACGAGCTGCAGCTACGCAAAGTTGTTCGCGGTAGAACTTGACGACACCTAGTATGCGAGCGCGACTGGTCAATCGCAGGAAAGAGGCGCGGGAATTGTTTTTTGAAATACGGCGTCTGTGTGGCGCGCAGCGCTGTCATATTCGCAGAATGTGATCGCCGCAACCTTCTCTATGATTGAGTTAGCTTGTTTGGGCGGCTTAAAAAAAGTTGGAGCTTGTTTAGTGGCCCTTTAATGAAATCGACTGACCCGAACACGGGTGATTGTCTCTAGGTACACTTTGCGCTATTTTTCTGGGTACTCGCCGAGCTCCCTACAAGAAAAAAATGCAAAAGAAAACTAAAATACTGCGTGCGTCATTTGTTTCCTGTCAATGCTTCAGTGTCCCTTTAACATTCTGGCGTAGAAGAAAATTTGAACTCTTGGCAAATAAAAGCTCTGAGGAACCTGTTTTGCGAATGCGAACGCCAGAGAAACATCACAATTTAACCTGTGTGAAAATATCACGAACAGTTTGTCAGTTCACGGGCTTTCCGCGTTGGAATAGAAGCTACCTTTAGCTTGATATATGAGTGACATTACACTAAAGTGCTAATTCGAGTGCGCGAACTCAAACTCGTTTTTTTTTTTCTTGCGATATACAATGTCAGCACCAAGCATCTCGTCTCATATTGTTTAAAAAATATGGAGTGAAACCCCAGTAATCACAAGAAGAGACTCAGTACTTTCGCTCGGCATTTCATTAACTGCAATGCATAAGGTCGCTTGGGAACGTCTACTTCCTGCTTACGCATATGTACATGTTGTGCGTCACGGATAAGCGTATGAATAAGACGTGCGGATGAAACTAAGAGCGCATATACTTGCCGCTGAATGACTCATTACTCTATGTACGTTTTAATCAATTGGTTGGGGCTTTATTCAAGACAATTTTCATTTGTCTTAGGACACGTAGCAAAAGGCTCGTAAGGTGCCTGCCTGACTAGGCTACGTCACCCAGACAGCAGCAGCTGCAGTGCGATCTTTCATTTACAAATGATGCTACTGCAGCACACTTGTATGAAACATTACAAGAGCAGTGAAGAATAAAACAACTCTTTTCTGCTTTTGGGAGAGAAAAGGAAAGGGCAACATAGCAAAGCAAAGAAGCAGTATTGTACGCAAGCGGAATTGTGTTTTCAGATTATGTGATACACAGCGCATAAGGCGCGAACAATGCATAGCTCAACGCAAGATCCTAACACTCTGGAGAAATAAATTATTTGATTGCTTTTTAAGTTGTGTGGGGGAGATTCCATTTTGCAATAAGCTCTACTCAATAGATCATTATTCAGCCGACCATACTTCTCAATCAAGCTAGACCTACACAGGTCATGCCGGTCTTGTCCATCTAGATGGGCAGAGTCTGGTAGACTTTCACGAAGCACCTATTTCGCAACCTCTTGCTTTCTATAAGTTGTAACTGAAGTGTACCACGTATACAATGCACCCATAGAAAGTCGGAAAGATATGTGGTACTGCTTTGATTTTGGTAAACATTTCAATTTGCCAAAACGTGTATGCTTATCTCACCGTCCCAGACTACGAGTGTTCTCGGCCGCCCATAACACGTGGTCTTGGACCATACACTTACCGGGCAAATCATCCTGAAAGTAAATAACCAACGTACTTTAAAACATCGTAATAAAATAATAATTCTTGGGCGTTTACTTGCCAAAACCGTGATATGACCATAACAGACGCCATAGCGGGAGAAGATCCGGAAATTTCGATCACCTGGGGTTCTTACTCGCACGGACATCGCACAGTACATGGGCCTATAGCATTTCGGCTCCTTCTAAATGCTGCCGCATCTCCTGGGATTCGATCCTACGACATTCGGATCAGCAGTGAAGTGTCATAGCCAGTGCCACTGCGGCGGATTATGATAAAATTAAGATACACTGAATGGTTGGGGGATAGGGAGGAGGGTTGGTAGTGGGGCCATGCAGACGTACAGTGTACCTTAGAATGTCTCCGGATAAATAGGACAGTTAGCATTCTCATTACACGCTGAAAGCTGAGAGGCTCCTCCTAAGGCTTGTTTTAAAAACAGGATTTCCACATTCGGTTCATTAGACAGAAGAAATCGAATTGTCGTTCTGCCATGGAGCCAGTCCCTTTCCATCACCGTCCTCTTTATCTAGACCAGCGTCTGCAGCTGGTCTTCTCCCGCTTTCTGCCGCACTGCAGATGAAAGAGTGGTACACATCCACCATACATTACCTCCGAGAGTGCTAGAATAATGTTGCATTTGTGCATATTTATGTTCACGCGTGTGGAGTAACCAGTACAGCTCTCATGTATGTTTCACCTCTAGGTGTAGGCACGCGGGAACCACACTGGCATCAGGTGACAGGGATGTCACACGCAAAGGCAACTTGTGACATCTGTTGCTCCTGCTGATAAGTTGCGTCCACAGCGAACCCTATTTACGCTATCTGTAGTACAACCGACCACACGACACCAAGAACAGCTCCCCTGAAGTAGGGAAGGCAAACACATGTGGGATCTTAATTTTGTGAGTGAAGTTTCGGCATGTTTGCTTGTGCTGAAGCGCCTTTTTCATCTGGAACCACGCACAAATATCATCTATGTGCCGCATTTATTTTAAACCACAAAATGTACCCGAGCATCCGTGCTTCCGAATGAATAGATAGTGGCTTGCTTATAGTCTTCCCATTGTTCAAGCTACATGTTTTCCATCCCAATAGAGTTAAAACCGTTAATTGACCACGTCCAGTTTGTGCCCGGAACGGGCGCTGTTGTTTCTTGAAGACGATAGTCTTTTTTGGGATACTTTAGCGCAAAAATTTTAATCTGTCTTTCTGTTTGTCAGTCTGTCGCACGATTCAGCCACCCGGCCAAATGTTTAAGACAGACCAAAATTTCTGCGTTCAAGTATCCCAAGAAAGAATATCGTCTTTAAAAACTAGCCTAATAATAGCGAGAAAAATTGTTTTCCGTTTTAGCGTCCCTTTAAGCCCATTTTCTATTCTTCCGTGAATTTCTTTTTTCGTGGTTGAGCTCTCTTGCTGGTGGTTGTCCTATATATGCATGTTCTAGTACCCGTTCTAAAACCCGGCTGCTAATATTGTAACTCTTGTTCCGTATCTATGTTATTGTTCATTATCTTTGTATGTTGTATCTTCATTTCAAATCCTATCTTAATACTTTCTTGGTCTAAGCGTTCGAGCATCTTTGTAGATCGTCGCCATCATTGCTAAAAGGCAGAATATCATCTGCAAACCTCGGGATCTTTAGATATTCTCTGTAGTTCTTAATTCCTTTTCTTGCCAACTTAGATGTTTAACAACTACTATGCATGTAGTAAACAGCATTTGAAAGGTGTGTACTGCTTGCCTGACGGCTTTCTTGATTACGGTCTTTCCGAAATTTTTTCTTAATAATTAATTTAGCTTATGATTATTTGTATATGTTAGGTCTTGTTCTCGAGAACTCCTTGGCATCGTAGTGCCTACGGAACCGCTGCTATTTATACCGGGTCGATTGCTTTTTCATAGTCTACAAATACCATACAGAGAGGTTTGTTGTACTCTGCAGATATCGCAGTTACGTGATTGACTGCATGACCTTAATCGGCTGTGGAGGATCCTTTCGTGAGTCCTGCTCGCGTTCTGTCCATCAATCAATCAATCGATAACTTTATTTCAGTGTCAGCCGACTATCAGTGGTGATGACCCTTGGTGGGTGCCTACAAAAATGCATTAGCAAGTCTCGACGGGGTTTCTCACTACAGAAACAGAAACGAAGGAAACAGGATAACATGTAACAAATTGTCATTTCCTCAAAACTCAAAAATTGAGCTATCTCTCTCACAAAATGCTGGTAACATGTGTATGTGAAGGTACACACAATAAAATAAATGGTCACTTATGCTGATGTCATTATGAAAAGACTTCTAGACGTCGCTGCAACATGCAGCCCCGGTCATCCCTGAGGAAGAAGTCGGTCGGGCTAGACCCGAAACGGAGGACTTTGCTCACTTCGGAGTTGTGTAGGCGTTTGCTAACTTTTCTACTCAGTAATATCTCCCCAACTAGAGAGAATCTGTCAAATGTTTACTCTTAATTGTACTGCGCGTATCAGAATGCATTCTCTGTGACATATTGCGTGGAGGTATAGGCAGTGGATACATTATGCACAAAACTATAGTCATCAGAGCTTGATTAACAAGTGATTGTATTATAAATCCGCTGAATATTTTTTTTCTTCTCCTTGTGCAGGCAACAGGCTTAAGTTCTGGTGCGAAAGAATTTATTCTATCGCGTTCCATGTCGGTAAAGTCCGTGTGCTCGAAATAAAGCACATCATACCAAATTTCATCTACTCATATTAGTGGACAACCACCATTTCGCGAAACTGAAATGCAGTACAGAAGGGGGTGTGTGTGGAAAGGGTGGTAGGTTGTGGGTGTGTTTTATTGCTCGGACCTTCGCCCTTCATGAAACCGTTCGTTTCTTATAGCCTTCTTTATTTGTGGCTAAAATAAATACGATCCTGTAAGCAGCGCTGCGCAATATATTCAATAAAGTAAGCACGACGCATCGATAGCATGGCTAATGTTTATTTATTGCCAGAGGCTTCGAGGCTTCCGAGCATGCACTCGTACCCTATACAGAAGTTTTCAGTTTCTTGCACTTGGACTTATAGAGTGTGATACTCTTTTCGCCACACAGACGGTTGTATAGTTTTCCACAGTGACGCGGGACGCCGTCATCAATGTGTTCCTCTTTCACCGTAAGAATGCAACCTGCGTAATTGTAGCGCAAAATGAGGAAACGAGCATTTTTAGGCACATTCAAAGCAAATATAGTGCAATTTGGCGCGTGAGCTGCATGGGCTGTAAGTCTTCCATATCGAGGAAATATTCATCGTCATTGTTTGAACCCTTAGAGACTTTCTACAAGGCATTGCATGCATGCCTTGCCATAAACGCAGTGTTTTCAATAATAACTACGTCGTTTAGTACTCTCTGAAGCCGTTACCCAAAGAAACTGTATAATGTATAGAACAAGCAACTTTGACGCATCAAAACCGGCGGTATTTGAAGAACCAAAAAGAAATTGAGGGTCTTCTTTTCAGTTGGTGTCTAACGTTGTGGGGATCGAGGCATGCCCGTCACCATTGTACGGTCGTTTGCATAATTCTGCCGTTCCCGCGCCCAACCGTTTCTTCCCCGTTCTGTCCATTCGCTATCACGCTTCATACTTCTTACTATCATACTCAACGCCGTGAAGTGATATGCTTGGAAATGATGCAGTGAAACGGCCCTGCAAGTCCTTTTACACCTGTCACGTGTAACAAGACATGCGGAGTCGCGTTCGACGGAACAGGGTCTCGTCTGGTAACGACATGGTTAATAAGCAGGCCACTGGCCAATGTCATCTAAAACAAAATGACATTTCGGGATCCGTCCGGGGCCCTGTTGACAACAGAACGTCGGCTAAGCAAAAGGTTCTCAAGTAGCATTGAGCGCATGACGCAAAGTTCAGGAATACAGGTGATTTAACGGTACAGATGATCTGTTGACGAGTAAATGTCAATGTCAATGAACTTTTTTTCCCTTCGTACAAAAGGAGAAAGCCGGGGCTAAAGGCTGGAATGCCTGACGAAGGCCTCGGCTCCCCTGTACAGTCTGGCATCAGTAGACACATACATATAACTGAAAATATAACTATCATGTAACAATATAATAATGCAACAATATAAATGAATTAACATAAGCAATATACCATTATAAACAACAATATAAATAAAGCATAAATATAAATGCAAAATTAGCTGCACTTGCAAGTGTCACATGTGAAAAACGGTGTGACACATAGAAAAAACCAGAAGCTATTAAATATTCCTTTGTTTCCTTTTTAAAAATTTTCAATTAAACATCAGAGTCCACATTCGGAGACATTTTACTAATAGCCGCAGTTACCTGATAGTTGAATTTTTGTTTGCCATAGTTCGTACGCGTCATAGGGAGCCGGTGGATTTGTTTACGTAAAATAACGTGCATTATCTGGCTTTGGCGTCATCCGCTTGGTGCATGCTGCAGAACCTGTTGCTTAGCCGTCATTCAATTGGGAAGAAGGGCAACGATCACGCAAGGTCATTTCCTTTTTTTTCTTTTTGGAATTGTTGAATGACTTCCTTGTCAACCGTAACAAGGCACGAGAGCGCGATTTCTCGTTGCTGACACAGCACAAGTCGGGTGCATTACGAAGACGTGAGTTAGGTTCCGTGTTTTTTTTTAGATGCGAAGCAGCTCTTTCTTTGACTAGCCTGTGTAACGCTGTCCCTCCGAACGCACAAGCGCGAGGCAACGCGCTTCCCTCGGCGCAGGTGTTGGAGCGGTGCCAAGTAGGTCACGCCGCAGCTGGGCGTTGACGTCACGCTCCCCTCGCAGGTGCGCGCGTACGTCACTCTCTCCCTCACCCGCTGGAGCGCCCGCAGCTGCCGGCTCCAACGCCCGCTCGCCTCCCGTGTCTGCGTTTCAAACAAACGTTTCCACCAGTAACCGCTACACCGAGTTTTTGCTTCAAACTGTTCTTCCAGCACCCGCGTTAGCGCCGTTCAACCCGTGACGCCACCCGTGCGCAACGCTGCTGCTTCGCATCCCATCAGGGTTCCCTTCGGGGAGATCGTCCAAGTTTTTTTTCTTTTTAGAGTAAAAGTAATCATTACAAACGCTATGAAAAAAAATAAGTATGTAAAGGCGTTTATTGAACGCTGGCGTAAGGGCCGACCGGTAGCTTGGTCAACGGCTGAAGTCACGAGCCCCGACAGCGAGCGGAGAGCACGAGCAATGCGCGGTAGGGCCAGGCGCACTAGATAACACTGGATAGGGGGCCCCACTATAGTGTTCCTTACTTTTCGCTACAAGTGTATGAAAAAAATAACTTTATAACAGCAGCCTCTAGGAATATGTGCTCCCGTATTCTGTAAACCGTGTTCCGGCTAATGCAACTTATGAAGGTTCAAAGTATCATTCGCGTTCCTTATATAGCTATGCTCATTTACCGCATATAAAAATGTAATATACAAATAAAATATCAAAACACAGAAAGTGCGTCAATATTCCAGAATTATTCCTCCTTCGAGAAAAAAAATTGAAGTATAATTGCTCTCCCTGAATGCTGTTGACCAGCGAAGGTGCTTAGAACCCTCCTGCTGCCTCCGATTGCATTTTCGCACGTGTCCTCGCGTCCTCCTTTTGCAGGTGGGTCGCACCATGGGAGTGTACGCTGCTCGCGAACTTTCCCTTAGGTCAAGAGAAAGGCAGCTCAGATTGCAAAACGGCAGGTTCCCTGTGTCGTTTTTTGCGAAGTCGAAAGCAGTATTTATGTCCCGTCCGTCCCAACATACCGCGTCTTCCGTATATTGGCATTATCATGAATACCACAAATACGCAACTGCACATACGTACAAATACGCAACCGGCGGCGCCCCTACGTCTTAGGCTCAATGTTACTACGTTTGCGATTTGCAGTACGGCTTACGCCTTCTGTTATGAAACTGTAAGATATGCGTTGTTCTTTTCGTACAACTAGATGAGCGCCCACGTATGTCGTGAGCGCTGACGAGTCATGGTAACAGCAAGCTGCTGACTACATCAAGGTCGGGGTAGGCGCAGCCATGCAAAACAGAGATTTAACTACTGCATTGTTGTGCACCTGAAATGACCACGCCGACTGTATGTTAAGCTGGCAGTGAAGGGCGCCGACACAGGGCACACCGCCATATACATTTTACAATAACCGTCGTTGGGTTGCGCCACGAGACTTCCGCTGGTAAATGTGTTCACATTGCGTCGCATACCAACTGTATATTTTATCATGCGAAGCTCTGTATCTATAAAGCGGAGTGGCGTAGTCAATGTTACCGTTTCCGTTTCCTGTGGGTATAGTAAACAAGAAGCATTTGCGTTGAGAATCCGTGGTCACAATGCGGTGGTTCTTCTTCTCCTCCCCTGCAAGTGCAGAAGAAAATGTAGGGGCATCAGTTAATACGCAGCTAAAAAGGACATTAAAGTGCAAAAACTTTTTTTTTCGCTTTAGTAGATGAGCTTTTCACAATAACAAAAGCAACAATCTCCCGTCCTTAATGCGTCCCCATCTATAGATTTGGTAAAGGCTTTCCGCGATGACATTGAAATTTGCGTACCAACGGCCGACACAAGATTTCGGTAGTGATCGCTCCCTCGTGCTTTCAAGTCGGTACGCCACCCAAAGTTACGGGCAACTGAACTTGTTCCAATGGTCAAGTCAATGGAGCTGGTAGTTCCAGGGCCTTAAAGATAGGTGAAGATGTCATCATGCAGCAGTTAAGTTGAGCGGTTAGATAGAAGTTCTGCGTGCTTGGCTCCACGTAGACATCTGTTTGAGCTGTCCATATTTTATTGTGAGAATGAAAGTCACCGCAAATGATATGTGGAGAAGGTGTGGCTGCGAGCAGAGTTTGGAGTCTCAAGCCGTCGAATGGTCTACCTTAATCCAAGTACACTCAATGAGAGTAAATTCTTGGTTGCCTATTACTGTTATGGCGCACACGTATTTAATGTCGCTATGAGGCTGGATATCCACCACGGAGGCCGTAATGCCGTTCCGGAAGCCTCTCAGCAATCTGCTGACATCATCTGGTCACTGTGAACGACGAAAGTGATACCCTCACATCCGAAAGTGTTCCCTAGCGTGCTATTCACAAATGTCTATGAAAAAGGATTTCGGAGAGGTCACATCAACTGCCAGAACTCTGAAAACTTTGAGCGAAGACAGCGAGAGTTCCACTGAAACATGATGCATCTTTGAAATGTAGTGTGGATGGTCACTTCAGGGGGTGATGCCGTTCTATGATGCACGCTACTACGGAGTGTAAGACGTCGAGAGCAACGGTTCCATTGTCAAGACTAAGGGTTAACATGGATAAGGGCTTCGAGGGCTGCAAACAACATTGGTATCAGTAAGCTTGTAAAGCCTTGTTCGGTGCTTCCGTGTTCTTGCCTTGCGTAGGTCTCCTCATCGTGCGACTGAGGCTGATCGAGGCTGTGGCCATTTCATGAGTATTGCGCGGCACGGTGCGGGGGCATCGGATGAGAAGGTGAGCCTGCGGCCTTCCCGCGTTTCTTTCTAGTCGTATCTGCATATGTATTCCCACATGCTTTTTTTTTACTTTGAGGTAGTGGTGTCTGGAAGAGATCTGTCGCATTCACGAAGGCCGCGTCAGGGCTAGGCGGTTGTCCATGGTGCCTGGGTGTTTTTTAGGGGCGAAGCTCCTTAGGGTGTGGGTCGTTCCCTCCTCTGTAGTAGTAGTATGTATGTAGCCAGCTCTAGTTTTATGAAGTGCTCACTAGATGGCGTGATGGCGCCGCTGTGCTCGCTTCATTCAGATGTATGGGAGTCTGTATGTCTGTCTATCTGTCTGTCTGTCCGTCCGTCCGTCCGTCCCTCTGTCCATCTGTCTGTCTGTCTGTCCGTCCGTCCGTCCGTCTGTCTGTCTGTCCGTCCGTCCGAGCGCTGCGGTGCTGCTTAGCTAGTACGTGAATTGATCAATAGATGGCGCGGAGGCGCCCGCTGCGTGCTCTAGTGTGATAGGAGAGCGCTAGATGGCGACACACAGTGTTTGTCACGTCTTTGGTGATGTACTGGGCAAGATTCACGGAAGATTCACGGTTTTTACTGATGAACTTCCGGAGCTTCGCCCACTCATCATCATTCACTCCGTGGATATGCATGGATTTTTTCTTGTGATTGCGCCATTGTACGAGCAAGTGCAGCTGCTTACTTTAGGATAAGTAAGCGCTTACCCTGCTTACACTAGGATAAGTGCAGAAAAACTCAAGGCTGGCCT
>CM023481.1:52949302-53050713 GCA_013339685.2 Hyalomma asiaticum
ACACTTGAATTCAATCAACCAAGAGAACAAGCAGGGTTCAGGAAAGGATACTCCACCATCGACCACCTTCATGTGATCAATCAAGTAATCGAGAAGTCCGCGGAATACAACGAACCCCTCTATATGGCTTTCATAGACTACGAAAAGGCTTTCGACTCGGTGGAGATATCCGCAGTTCTAGAAGCATTACGCCGACAAGGAATATGCGATAGCTACGTAAACATAATAGCAAACATCTATAAAGATTCTACAGCCACCCTGCTCCTCCATGGGAAAAGCAGAAAAATCCCAATTCAGAAAGGTGTCAGACAAGGAGATACAATTTCTCCAATGCTGTTTATTGCATGTTTGGAGGAGGTCTTCAGAAGACAAGAGTGGGACGAGACAGGGCTAAGGATCAACGGCGAATATCTAAGTAACTTACGATTTTCAGACGACATAGTACTCTTTAGCAATGATGGCGACGAACGGCAAAACATGATTGAAGACTTAAGCCGAGAAAGCTCTAAAGTAGGATTAAGGATGAACATCCAAAAAACAAAGATAATGCTCAATGACACGACGAAGAAAACGTGGCTTCATGATCGGAAACCAGACGTTAAAAGTCGTAGAAGAATACCTATATCTAGGACAGCTACTGACAGGAGAACCCGCCCATATAAAAGAAATCCACCGTAGAATAAATATGGGATGGCGCGCATACGGGAGGCATTCCCAACTCATGAATGGAAATCTACCACTATCACTCAAGCGGAAACTATATAACTACTGCATTCTGCCAGTACTGACATACGGGGAAGAAACTTGGAGAATTACGAAGAAGCTCGAGAGGAAGTTAAGAACCACGCAGTGGGCGATGGAACGAAAAATGATAGGCGTTACATTAAGAGATAGAAAGAGAGCCGAATGGGTCAGAGAACAGACAGGAGTCGCTGACATAATAACAGACGCTAAGAAGAAAAAATGGACTTGGGCAGGCCACGTGATGAGAAGGATAGATAACCGATGGACAGTTAGAACGACGGAATGGATACCAAGAGAGGGCAGGCGTAGCCGAGGACGACAGAAAGATGGGGGGACGAAATCAAGAAATTCGCAGGCGTCAGATGGAATCAGCTCGTACAGGACAGGCAAGAATGGAGAGGATTGGGAGAGGCCTTTGTCCTGCAGTGGACATAAGATAGGCTGCTGCTGATGATGATGACTCGGATGAAGAGCTTATGACGTTCTTGAGACCACAAGGTGTTTCCAGTGCAAGAACGATGATTTGTCGAATACAGACGAAGTCTACATGGGTGACGAGACGAACAGACTTTGTGGTCCTCACTTTCCCTCCAAACACTGAGCGTCCAGAAAAAATTAAGCTTGGCTTCACACTACACGAGGTCATCAACCACGTGGAAGTGCCACCAAGATGCTTCAAGTGTCAGCGTTTTGGACATATAGGAAAGCACTGCACTGCTGAGCAGCGATGCGAGCTCTGTGGAGGGCCTCATAATTTCAAGACTTGTGCCCGCACGGAGGGTTTTGTATGTGTAAACTGTGGCGGAAACCATCCAGCAAGTTACACTAGGTGCCCCGCCAGATCTGAAGTTCTGGAGAGGAAAAAGAGATTCATCACAGGGCCCAAGAGTCAGCGAGACTTGTCCAGCAAGATGACAGCTGCGGATGCACCTAGAGAAGAGGGTTCTCGCTTTGACTACACAAAGGACTTTCCTCACCTAAACTCACTTGACGACACTTCAAACATTTCCCCCAAGACAATCAAAATGTCTGTCACCATGGCAAACCAGAAAGCGATTTGGGAAAGCCACTCACAGCGAGCACCGGAAAAGACGATCTCGTTTGTGGAAGCGCCTGTGGCATCTGCACCGACTGAGGTAGCCACGTGTGATAGTGTAGCACCAAGGTCATGTAACCGACCTTATGTGCACACACTTTTGGCCCACACTAGGGACAAAGGAGACTCACCACTCATCTTCGCCGGACTGTGATCAAGTGCTGCGAGCCTTGTTCATGGCCCTACGGTCGCACATTGACAGGATGCCTGAAAGCTCAGCGAAAGAGTTATTGCAAGTAGTATTGGCTCCTGAGTGCCGCCTCGTCTTATGGAGACCCGGAGCAACCGGCCCTGACCAAGTTGCCAGATTTCATTTCTCGCCCCAAAGTGCCCCTATTAATGCAATGGAACTGTGCCGGTCTTCATTCCTGCCTGTCTGAACCAACGTTACTGGATGGAGGCAGTTGGAAAACTGCACGGGATCGCTACGGTAGCGGCGTGGCCTCTCGCTGTCTCCCAAAAGGTGGGGGCGCTGCGATCGTTTTGCGCCCTGTTCACGTGACGTGTTTCGCGTCGTGCGTCGTCTGCTCGTCGTCTGTTCCGCGCACTGCCTCCGAAGGACGGCGCGGCCTACTTGCAGCACTTCATATCTCGAGGAATCTGGTTAGCGGATGCCTATTGAGAGCTTCCCTGTATCAACCATTGCGTAGATGAAGGTGGACACAGCTTGGAGCTCGGCACGAAGTCTGAATGGTTCGCTTTGCCACGTGCTGATGGTGCTGACTGCATTCCACGGGTGTTTCGATGTGATGAGTTTGTGCTTGCCTGAAGAATTGTTGCTGCCAGAGCATAGATTGAAAATTCCTGGAAGACTTTTTGAGATCGCATTGCATGTGCGGTTCGTACATTGAGCGTTTTCTATAAAAGCATGCTCTCATTTGAGAGCGACAGAAAGCGTTACAATTGAAACAGTCGCGAATGCTAAAAATTTGCGCATGTTTTCATTTTATACCATGCCGCAGCATTTATGCTGCGGTGCGTTAGGTGTGTGGCTTTCAGGGAGAA
The DNA here is from genome assembly GCA_013339685.2 of Hyalomma asiaticum. NCBI lineage: Eukaryota > Metazoa > Arthropoda > Arachnida > Ixodida > Ixodidae > Hyalomma > Hyalomma asiaticum. Next base: position 52,952,148 of record CM023481.1, read on the forward strand.
TAACGTGATGATGTATATCTCATGAGAGAACTCACTGTTTTCTTTTTTTTGTTCCTTGTTCCCAGCACAGCGATCTGTTGCAGAAGAAAAAAAGGTAGAGGTACAAACAAATTTTAACAGGATGTCTTGTAACAGTCAGCATGTACTTTTGTGAATGCCACGGGCGGTTGTTTTCGTGAACGCCGTTGTCACCGTCCTGTGAATCGCGCGCTTGCTTTGATTGTTCGCGGCTAGCGCAGTTATCACTTTCTGTTACGACAACGCAAGCCGCGTTTACCTTGCATGTCACTTCGGGAACCGTGTCGACAATTCCTGAAACTTCGCATGCTGACGCGCACACTTGAGTAACTTGTGGAATTCCAGAGATAATGCGAGAACGCGTTAAGCCATGTGTATAAAAGCCGACGCACTGCGCCGTTTGTCAGCCTTTCCGTCTACCGACGACTGTTCACGCCGATGTTGCTGTGAATTGTGAATAGCCTTGTTTTGCTGGGCACAAGTTCGCCCAATAAACAGTTCGCCTGACGTCCCCTTGAGTCCTGCGTGCTTCGTCTCGAGTGCATCGAGTGTCACGATCACGTGACAGTATAGTTTGTAAATTCTGCAGATTCAACTAGTTATGATGTATTAAGTGCAAATATTGTCTTTCAGATTGGAAAACGTAATGAATGTGCACGACTAGGAACGCAGAATAGCAATTGAGCAGATATCCAAGCTCCTTCATCTCTTCATCACCTCCTAATGAAGGGAGGAATACAATCGAATTATAAAGAACGGCGTCATTTTAGCTCGACGTTCGAATACCTAAATTTAGAACCATATGGACACGTGTCGCCGGTAAGCTGGCTCTGTTCTACGTGGAACTCGACTGATAGGGTATCTGCTGCTGTGCCGATGTTCACTTGTGCACATTACAGCACCTAATTCACTGAGGTCTGTGCTCGTTGCTGTGCAATAGCTGTAAAATAATGGCGCCAAAGACGTTTGTTCAAGATTCTTAGTTTTTTTTTTACTTGATATCATTTGACTGTTAAATCACTGCATTTTCTTGCTGCATAGTCTAGAGAAGTCTGGCTTTCTTTTTTGCAGAAGACACCCTGCCAGAAGCACTCAGCTTGCAAATATCTCTCGTAAAAAAGTGCATTCTCAAAACAACGTATGCGTGTACAATCTCCAATGTCAGGGTGTCCTTATGAATTGAACAACCAACGCTTGGGACATCGCCGTCCTTGATGACACCCAGCGCATCCCAAAACATGTCGGCGCACAAGTGGTTTTCTTCTAGCACGAGAGACAGTTTTTCTTCGACGCGTTTGAACATTGTGTAAAGTTCTGTAGAGGGGTACTTGAGGCTTCCGCTCCTGATTTCTCTTGCCAACGTCAGCAGTGAAGCGGGGCACTGAGTGTTTGTTGATTGGATGCTGCTTATGCAAGCAACATAGTCGACGTGCTTCAGAAATGAATGCACAATGTATCCGCAGAGGTAATACACGACGCACTCCTATGCTGCTGGCAAAGCATATCCATGGTCCGGAAGCGGTGTTGGTCCCGAGTGGGATGCTGAACTTACTCCAGGCGAGCAAACCTCCGAAAGCTTCGCGCTGATAGTCTCCCGCAGGTTTTCATACGTTGCCAGTTGCTGCTTCTTTCCTTGCTTCATCGTCTCTTGCACTGTGGCTAGAATTAAAGTTGGCTCCTCTTGAACACCACGCTCCATACATGGGTAAGTCTTTTGTGCCACCAAACCAATGTTCAACTGTGCAGCTTTCTTTCATGGTGACTTCCATGATTTCAGCATTTGAGGCAGCCCTGTTTCCACGTTCAAACATTTCCGCGCACGTCTCACTTTCGCTCCGAAACACGGAGGTACTGTCATCTTCGGTCACAAGCATGCTTGCCGCATTCGTGCCGACATTTTCTACGCAAAGCTTCAAAGCATGCTCAGCACAATTCACAAAGTGTCGCGGTACCGCACCTTTGTTTATCCCGGGCCCCGCCGTCCTCGCGGAATCGAGACTGTTTGGCCATTCGCAACATGCTGGAAGGAGGTGAAAATGTCCGCTGCATCAAAGTGAAGGTCACAGATATATGTTTTCGGCGTAACTTCGAAGTTTGCGCGTCCTGCCGCATTGCTCCACTCCCTCAGCACATTCGGGTCTTTCGGTGGTTTGAAAAAGTGTCGCTGTACGTAGGGCACATCATTTGACGTTGCCGACGTTGCTGATGTGTATCCGCTCCGACAGCCTGGCACAGCACACCTAGGCATGCCGACCGTTCTGCCGAAGGGAGCGAAAATCTGCCGCGCACAATTGCTTGTTCGGAGTCACCGTCTGCTTTCTCTCCCGAAAGCAGAACCACGTAAACGATGTCGTCTGCTCTGGCATGGTTGAAATTTAATGGACAAGGTCTGTCACGAAACAACGAGTCGCACCTTTTATTAATATTTAGGTTACTTAACGATGAGCATTCATCTTTATTAGCAGCAGAAAAAAAAATATCGTCTGCAAGCTCACGCCGTGATAGACGCGTCGCTGCTTCGTCTGCTCCGCGCGACGCCGGCTGCGCCGCGGAGAGGGTCACGTGACGTTGTCGCAAAGCGATGCCAGCGACACCTGGAATGGGCGACGATCTGCGGCCACCTCCTCGCGCGAGTTTTCCAACTGTCCCCATCCAGTCACGTTGGTCTGAACTCAGTTTATTCCTGTACGATACACCTGTGCCTATCCTCGCCCTCTCTGAGGCCGGTCTGCCAAATAATCGGTCAGTTCCTGGCTACGTTGGTCAAGTCAACCAAACGATTCCCTCTTTCGCCCGTGGAACTACCACGCTGTTTTTCGAAGTGAAATACCAGACATTGTTCTGCCAGTTCAAGACCTTTCCTCCGCCACCATGGAAGTTGTAGCGGTACAAGTACGTCTAGGCAGAAGACACCTAAGTGTAGTGCCTATTTACGCAAGTCCCAGGAAGAAAGTCCCCATGAATTCCCTCATCAAAGATATTTGCTGTCTTTGCTCTCCTTCTCTGCAGAGACTTCAATGCTCACTATTCGCTGTGGGGTGACAAGATGGTCGACGCACGTGGAAGACAAATCGTTGATGCCATGGATGCAGAGAACCTGTGTGTGGCAAACGAGAAGAAACCAACAATCTTCAGACCCCCAAATTCCACCAGCGTCACTGACCTCGTAATACACTCTGCAGATGTTACGGTTTCATCGACGACAGTTCTGGATCGAATGGGCAGCCACCATTTCCCCATTTATACCAATGTTGCCAGATATTAAAAGAGTAATCAAAAGTATTCCCCTGTCATGCGATGGGGCACCTATCGCGAGGTTCTAGAAGAGTCTACAGGAGATCTATTTGCCGACATGCTGAGAAGCAAGATGGCGACTACTAAATTGACAAAACTGCCAGACCATTTTCCTGCTCCGGACTTAAAGCTACAGAATCTTTGTGTGGCACGGAGAAGAGCAGAACGTATGCTCTTGAGAAAAGAGGGCGATCCTACGCTGAAAACTGCCCTTAACTGCATCAATGCCATCATTCATAGGCACACTAAATGGCTAAGGCGAGAACAATGGGCTGCTTTCTGCACGAGCTTACCACCATAGCGATAATTTGGGTAATTATCGGTACGGTGGCTGGAAAGACTTCCCCCAAATGACCTTTCGAAGTTCTTGCTCGCAAAAACGCTTGCAACACTAGCGGAAGACTTTGCGGATGCCTATTCCTCCCACACATCATCCCAACCTATGGATCCCATGCCACCTGTTTCTCATTCTTTGATTGATGCCCCTTTTATGTTCCATGAATTGGAGTCAGCGCTCAGCGATTCACGAAGACGTGCTGTCGGCCCTGAACCTATCAGCAATCAGATGATCGTGAACCTGCCGAAGCCACGGAAAGAACTCCTTGCCACCTTCAGTGCCATGTGGAGCACAGGAGATGTTCCGGAAAGTTGGAAAGTTGCGTGGGTGGTGCCCATTTTAAAACTCTAGAAAGATGCTACTGCCTTATGCTCGTATTGCCCGGTGCAACTGACATCATGCGTAGCGAAAGTCATGGAAAAACTAGTCCAGATCAGGCTGAATTGGTTTGTGGAACAGTATAGGAAACTTCCATCATGCATGACCGGATTTAGACAGCGACTGTATGCTCAAGGCAGTGTTTTACATCTTGTAAGCCATACTGAACACCACCGAGAAGACCGGCTCTCAACACTTGCAGTTTTCATGAATATCTCTTAGGGCTATGACTACGTTTTGAGAGGAGCCATCATCACCCAAATACAGTGCATGGGAGTTACGGGCAACACTCTGCACTTCATAGATGCCTTTCGCATTGAATGCGTGTTATTCGTGCTTGCCTTGGAGACACTGTTACCGAGGAAAGACGCATTTCTCGAGGTGTACAGCAGGGATGCGTTCTTTCTCCCCTCTTCAATATTGCTCCGGCACATCTCCCAAGTGCAGTTGGCTATCTGTGCGCATCTGTCAGACTGTCAATATATGCGGACGAGATCTCCATTTGGGTGTCGGGTGCCGGGATACAGCCATAAACAACTGACACGTATAGCACAAAGAGCGATTTCTTCCATAGAGACCCACCTATCAACGATTGTCCTGTCAATTTCAACGGAGAAGTCATGCTTCATTCTTTTTCGGAGTTCTTTCCATGACAACAGCGAAAAGGCGTGCGATGGCATCTGAAATTGAGAAGCCAGCCAATCCGAGAGGCTACAAGTGTCCGTTTCCTGGGGGTGATATTGGAGAGCAAGCTGTCATGGCGAAAAGCTGTAGAATGCTTATACAGCAACTTCATGGCCTCAAGCTAGTCGCCGGCATGCACTGGGGTGGTCACCCAAGTGTATACTCGCTCTACACTCCCCCCCCCCCTTGTGACCAGCCGGATACGTTACCAACTGCCAGTGACAAGTTCAGCTGTGACCCAGTATAACGACTAGAGGTTCTAAACTGGAAAGGCATTCGCTTGTCCTTGGGAGTTCCACAAGCGGCCTCAAACAAGAAAGTCCTATTTGAGAGCCAATCTCTACCATTACACCTTTTGGCCTCTCAAGCCCTCTTGACCCAACTCCATAGACTGATTGAGTCCTTACCTAGGAAAACCCTAATCAGAAGGCTGAGAAATAGGCACAGGTCTCACTTCTATGCCGCTCTCAGTACTCTTGAGATGCTTGGTGTCAAGAGTCCCAAACGAAGACAACGCAGTGACCCGCCTTGGATGTTCGAAGACATCTACTAGCTATGCATCCCTGGGCTGAAATGCAAGCGATCAACCCCTCCTTCTGACGCATGGTACCGGGTGCTTGAGTATTTGTATGTTAATTAAAACAACGACCATCTAAATGTGTACACAGATGGATCTGTTAGTATGGACAGAAATAGCTGCTCTGCGGCCTACTGGTTTCCATCTCCTGGTTACGCATTATCTGGCCGTTTGGACAACATAGTCTCTTCAACGGTTGCAGAGAATGCTGGTATTGGTTCTGCACTACGGAAACTAAAGAACGGACCCACAAAACAAGCCATGATTCTCTCGGACTCTAAGTCGGCGATTCAACAGCCTTCTTGTAGAACTCCTCCAAACAAGTTCTGCCGACAATCGTTAGTGTCACTGAAAAAAGCGGCCCAACAAGGAATTAACATAACTTTCCTCTAGATACCTTCGCATGTTGGTATGAACGGCAACCAAAGAGCAGATGCCCTGGCCAACGAAGCACTTTCAAAGCAACCGACGATAAGAACTCCTGTTAATCAGATATTACCAAAACAGACAGTTCGTGACCATTGTCGTCCTTTATGGAAGCCACGACACCAGCCTAGTGCTACAAAAGGACTTAGCCGCGGTGTCAATTCTGCTGTACAGAGTCAGGACGGGGTCAGCATGCACTCCTGCGTGGTCTTTCAAAGTTAAGGGCGCTGCTTCGCCATTGTGCATGGAGTGCAATGAAGTGGGAGACATTGACCACTACATCTGGTCCTTAAAGCGCTTTTGCCCTGAAAGAACACTCACGCACGACATGAAGAAAAGAGGGTTCCCACACGCGTGCACTCAACAAATTATATATCCGGAAGGTACACGGACGGTTCGCAAGATGGTGTTCGCCCTGCTTATAACATTTCTCCAAGAGACAGGATTGAGTGCCACGTGGTGATGCATGCAACATGGACAGAGACGCTCGGGCGGAGCAATTGCCGGCCAGGTAGGCCAGGCTAACACCGCTTAGAGCCACATCATCATGACATCACGTCATTTTGTATACGTTGCAACTCTTGGTATTGTGATAACAATTATTTATGTAGTCAGAACAATTGCGCGAGATGCACATTTTCCACTTAAACATCATCTGCATATCTACGAAAGCATGCGGACAGCGCGACAGGAATTTCAATATAGCTGTCAGACGGCACGTGATGTCCAGCGGACGTCCGATTAAAATCCGAACGTCTAGTGCCCACAATTTGTCCAGATTTTTTCCTCGTTTGACGGACGTGCGACGGACCTCCACTGAATCTCTGCATACAGACGTCAGCAAGTGGACATCCACAGGACATTGGACGAACATGAGTTCTCGGATAGCAATAAAGCCAAATATTACACATTTCTGGAGCGCCATATCTATGGAGACATTTTTGACAGTGCCTCGGTTATGTGTAACTGGAAAACGCTCTTGAAGGAAAATGTCAGCATGCAAAAACAGCATTAAAGCTTCAGACAATGATCAAATATGCAGATCTACATGATACAGTGAAAATGATTGTCCTGCTGTAGTTACGCATCATTCGGATGCGTGATAAATATTCGTATGTATACTGTATTAGAGCACTGCACGGGCCCGGGCCGGCCCGAAAGCCCGGGCCCAGCCCGGCCCGCGGGCCAAGTCAGGCCGGGTAAGTAATTGTTTGATCGGGCCCGGGCCAGGATCGGGCCCATGAGCTTCGGGCACGGGCCCGGGCCTGGGTCAGGCCCAAATCAGGCCCGGGTCTCAATGTGTCGGTAATGGCGCATGTATGCTGTTTGGTTTTGTTTTTTGGGATTTAACGTCCCGAACCTAGTCAGGCTATGTGAGACGCCGTAGTGGAAGCCTTCGGGTAATTTAGACCAATACAAGAAATCTAGCATTTTGCCTCCATCAATCAGTATGTTACATGTAATTTCGGGAAACTGCCTCATATAAGTTCCCGCCATTACACTGAGTGAAGTACGTTACTGCGTACCGTGTATTAAAAGAAATGGTAGTGAGGCAGCACTGTGCCAAGTGCGAAGCAATGGTGCATTGCCCAGATTAGTGCATATAAGGTGCACCCATCGGTATCATAGGAAACGTTTCGAGTATGCAGCTACACTCGCATGCTCGCCGCGCCTGCTTCCGCCTTCGTGACTCCGTAGACTGGTCAACGCGACTCGTGAGTCATAAATACAAGAGGAGCTGCTTTTCCTCCAGTTTAAGCGCAAGAAGAGAAGTGACTCTTGTGACAGGCTCGCCAATCCACGCAGATGTACCTGACTTTTCTGCAAGGAAGGTAGTTGCAAATATTTATGATTTGGCAATTAGCGAATCAGAACTAGCATTTAACTCGGATGCTCATCATATCGAGGATGTTTTTGCTGATTCTCACGGCCACTTTCGTCTTCGTTACACTGATTACACCGCCCTGACGAAGACAAGTCCGCTTGTCGAAACGTTGGCTCCTGCGACATTCCCTGTTCTAAATCGTATTTTGCGATTTGTTCATCGATTACACTTCGTCAGTAATTCATAAGTTTCCTCATTCGTCGGAGCACAAGTGTTCTCATGGCGCTCAAAAACGTGGAGGCGCTCCTGAGACAGGCGTGAGCAAGCACCTAAGGAAGGTGATAATCAAGATGATTTACTGCAGTGCCCTTTGTTACAGGCGGGTGTATTGAAACCCTTTACCGCATAAATATCTGAGGGGCCCAGCGTCACCCCGTGTGGGTGAATTTTTCATCCCTTCAAGCTTACATCTTCCCTCGAACTTCTGGCTGTTTTAGATTTTAGCTGTTAAGTAAGAGACATCAAAACGCAAGACATGAGCCCCTCCGCTAGTCAAAAAAAAAACAAAAAAAACGTATGGCAGCTCTGCTGTTGTGAAACCTCAGGACGTGCGTAGCACGGGCACCCAGCGATTCCCATTCGTAGAGTTCCCACTGCTCCGTTGACCAACGCGTCAATGACGTCAATGTTTGTGGTAAGCAAGTAGGTTTCCCTAGCACGAGTAGAATTTCTTAGGCAGATTCGTTAAGTCGGTGTGCGACATGTGCGCTACTTTTTGTTGACTTCTATCGGCTTCGCTATCACCGTCTCGTGTTAAATGTACCACGATCCAAAATCGTGGCGCGGGTAGCTCGGTGCGTGCGCTAACCTAAGATGATTATAGTGGGTAATGGAGGTTTTGTGGTACCTATATACAGAGGCATAGACTGAGTTTTCTGTACCGCACTTGAGATGGTTAACACCCTACATCTTGAAACAAGCAGAAGGGCCCAAGTTCATTCATATGATGGAATGCATAACTTATTTTATTGACTGAACAGTCGATACCTTCTGAAATGCAGCCTATACTGAAGCAATAGAATATGCCTGATCCGCGTGAAATGTCCTTTCACGTGGGCGCTACCCCTCTCAGAAGTTTGCTTTTTCTCTACCGTCCGCATTTTCCTGCTCACCTTAGTCACTACTTTTTCCTTTCTGGCACACATCGCCTCCACCGTCACAGCCGCTAGCTGCAAGACTGCAACCACGGCTGCAGCCACAGACAGCCAGACTTCGCTCCCCTGTTCGCACCGAGGCCTCCGGCCCTCGGTGGCAACCCACTCTCCCGATAGTCACTGCGTGGGATCTCGCTCCGGACACCCGACCTGCCGCGTTCGACGGGGAGCGCTTAAGAGGCCACCGGCTAGTTAAATTCGGCGCTCTAATACGCAGTTATTTGGGAAGCCCTTAGCCCGGTCTTGATTTACAGTATAACACTTTCAAAGACCGAGGACGGCCACACAAAGGCGACGAGATAGGCATTTGAAGTGAAATAGCGAGGGCGGTATCTCGCTCGCTAACGTGTGTGGCTTCCTTTGACAGATCTATTGCACTGCGCGGTGGCGATGACTCGACGAACAAAGGTGTGGGAGAGGACTCCCTTCTTTATAGCACGAAAATGTGGCGTACGTTGGAGACAGTTGCCTACCGAGGAGTCGAAACGACAGGTTTAATAACGCTACTCAGCCTGGCAAATCCTCCCAGTATTAGTTAGAGCGCGTTTTTCTCCCTCTCTCGTTGCATTGTGCAATAAATGAAGCTTGCAGGATAAATTCTGCGCGATTTACTCAATAGTCTCAGCAATTAATGAAAAGTCAATTATAAATGTCCGCCGTTTTTCCACTTTATGTGGGCGTTGTATACTAGTCGTCGTTCTTTGGAATGCAATAAGAACATTGCATGGTTAGCACTGCGTGCTTGAGGCAGCCAGCTATGCCTCCTCATATATCCCCCTGCAATTCCTTCGCAGAACTGTTACGGGCGTAATTAACCGAAGGTAAACACAGTGCCAGTGCAAGTCGTGACACTGTCATAAGTTCTCACAACACTCTGCAGAAAATATATTGAGTGCGGCTGGTATCTTCACTATAAGAGAAGATCGGACAGTGCCTCGTTTATGCTCAAGGAATAATTGGTTGAATTAGGCCGGGTACGGGCCGTATTTAAAAACATCGGGCCAGGCCCGGGCCGGAGAAAGTGGCAGCCACCGGCATTCATCCAATCTGGTGCCACCTAGAAGGCCGCGGACGGCACACTAGCCAGTATATTCTAGGCACTATAGCTCTATACTTATCGCCCGACTATAAGACGCGGATGTATATCATCATGGTCGGCCTGGCAGCCCTTGGCGAGAGTCTTGAGGATTGAATAAAATGAGGTTCTGACACATTGCATTGCTCTTTTAAATATGAAATTCAAGGTTTTACTCACTTGTAAAGCTGAAACCTCTAAGAGCACATGAAATTTAAAAAAATGAGGAAGCCAATCCGATCCAGTGTCTAATCTTGCTTGCAGAGCCTTCCCGCGTTTTTTGGGACTCGGAACTACAAACGATTCCACGGTGGCGGCACACTTTCGTTACGCTTGTGTCTGGTTGGATCTGCATTGTTTTCAGTGAGTATTTCTTCTGAACTCTTTGGCCCGTATGCATAAACGGAGTTTGTCCTTATCGCCTGTTTTCCTTATCGCCCCTGTGACATTAAGGTGCATTTAGGGGACCAAAACGGTGATCAATGCGAAAGTCTATTGCAAGCCTTGTTTGTATAGGTAGTGCACTAATTTGTTCTTCAAGTATTATAATGGCATAGGGAAGACAAGGAAAATATGATAAGGTAGGAATATGTATATGAATACGGGCCTTCATTGCTTTAAATGTTCTGTCTCGTAAGTGCACCTTTTTTAATTGGCCGCGCCTATAGTGCCGGCAGCCGGCAGTTTATCCGTGCCGGCGCATTTCCTGTTATAGCTATTTTAACCGTGTCCGTGGTTCGCCCGTGTCACTGGAGGGCCCGTTGACATACGTTGCCGCTTCGCGGTGCGCCTTCGACGCTCTCACTATTTTGCTCGTGTCACTACTGCCAGAGCCAGGAGCGTTAGCGACGGGCGCCAGCGCGCCCGCCGCTGGCACCAACGCGATTCTGTTTTAAAATAACATTACGGCTCCTTCGGAGCAGTTATGTTAGCGTTAATAGTTCTTACAAAAAAAATGAAACACCGAAAGAAAAAAAAAATTCACGAAGGCTGCGATTCGAACCACAGTCCTCCAAACCACCAGCCAGCGCGGCACGCTAACCCACTACCCCACCTAACCATGCCGTTCTTCACTGAAAAAAATATCGAGGGGCCGGTGAGGCAGTCATCACCATGCTGCCGATAAGTCACATGGTCACGGGCACCCAATAGGCGGGAACTGCCGGCAACTATTTTGCTGGTCTGTTTGGCCGGCTGCCGGCAATATAGACACTACCTTTTTTTAATTTCCTGATCTGTTCCGGTTCAGTGCTTTCTCCCGTGGTTCATTGTAACTGTGTGTGAGCTTGTAGCATGGCGAGTGATAGAAAGCATATTTGTATAGCTGAGAGAGCTGCTCGGCAAACACAGCAGTTGTTCCGGCTTTTAGGCGAGCCCGCAGGTGCGTTAACTTAATTCAGCTATGAAAGGTCTACGCCTTTCTAAGACAGCGGTACGCATGAAAGTCCTGTTACGTGCGAGCACCATTCAAGCTCGTTCACCCCACCGGAGGATAGTACAGGCGCTACCGTCAGTGACTGCTCGCAGTACAACTTCACAGCTGGCGTCGCGTTGGATCTACCCACAAGCGTTGTAGCTGATGGCGACAGTAAGGCATTCACCGGATATCTCGGTGTCATCCGAGGCCAGCGCTGCAAGTTCCCATGGCAAGGACTATGGCGACAAAGACCTCTGTGGAACATTGCAAGCATAGGCCGTGAAACACCGTGTAAAGAAAGACTCGTTAAGCAAACTTTTGAAACGTCTGAAGCCGCACCACGCATACCTCCCAGTTGACGCTCGCACACTCTTGCGAACTCCGCGAGGTCCGTGTCTTGAGTGCCCCATTACTGACCTTGTGCCTGGCAGATGTGTTCACTTTGGACTTCAAAGAGGGCTGTTGCACACATTCAGTGGCTGTCACGAGTAGCCGCAAACTTTGGCTCTCGCTTTCAATATTGATGGGCTGCCACTAGCCAAAAGTTCCAATCTGCAGCTTCGGCCTATGCGGTGCCTTATTGTAAACTTTAAGAGGCAAGTGCCATTTTTAGTTGGTGCATATGCTGGATCGAGCAAACCAGAGTTAGCAAACATCTTTCTGTTGCCGTTTGTACCTGAGCTCAAGGGCCTACTCAGTGGTGGCATCACTGTTTGCTGTTGCAGCATTCCAGTGTGCGCAAAGGCATTCATATGTGATGCTCCGGTACAGTCATTTATTCTGTCGACAGAGGGCCACTCTGGCAACAGTGCTTGTCCAAAGTGCATGTGTGAAGGCACTTATAGAGGACGCAAAGTGGTACTATTAGACTCTAGTTGTGAAATGTGGACAGATGAAAGCTTCCGACAGCAGAGGGACCCTGATCACCAAAGAGGCACATCTGTCCTTGTCGATTTGCCCACTGACCTAGTAAAGGATATTCCGCTCGATTACATGCATTTGGTGCTCCTCGGTGTTGTCAGGAAGCTGTTGTTGCTATGGCTGTCAGGGCCACTAAGCACTCGTGTCGGGCCATACGAGCGAAGGTGCATGAATGAGACTAGTGGTAAGTTGCGACGCCACATTCCACAGGAGTTCTGAAGGTCAGCCACCCTGTAACTGAAGCTTCAGAATTTCGCTTATTTTCGTTTTACACTGGTCCCATCATTATAAAGTCAGCCTTGAGGTCTGCACTTCTTGTGTCTGCATTCTTCTTTGTCCATTCTCGCCAACACTGAGTTGTGTCATGAGCATACCGAGTATGCAGGAGCACTTCTGAGGCACTTCGTTGCACGATTTATAAATATATATGGGGAAGAGCAGGTCTCGTATGACATGCACTGTCTGATCCACCTCACTGATGATATCAAGGTTCATGGGGCAGTTGACATGTTCAGTGCGTTGCCCTTTGAAAACCACATGCGCCACATAAAGAAAGAGCTCTGCAAGCATGAGAGGCTGCTTGAGCAGTTGCGTAACAGGTTGGTGGAGCGATTACAGGTGCCAGTTATGGGTCACGAGGATGCCCTGAATTTGCAACTGTCCGAGCCCCTGAATGCAGGAAATCTGCCACCAGATTGTTCTGGCCCTGCATTTCACACAGCTAGGTGCAGTGGATTCACTGTGGCAAGACATTCCGGCAACAACTGCATCATGATTTATGGCCACATAGTTGTGGTTGAAAGTTTTGGTCACTGCAAAAATTCAAAAGAGCCTTGTGTCATTGGTCAAGTATTTTGTGAAAAGGAAGAGCTCTACACTGTGCCTTTTGAGTCTTCACGGATTGGAATCTTTGCTGTTTCAAAACTCTCAGCAACCAAAGTTTGGCCCCAAGGAATGTCAACAAGAAAATGTTGCTGGTGCTGCATGCAGACCAATTTGTGGTTTTTCTCTAGATGCATACATGTTGAATGTTTATCTTCATCAGGGGGACACATCATAAGTAACAATTAGGTTGTGAGGCACACTTCAGTGCATGGCATTGCATTCATTGCTGACGGTTCGCATGCTAAAACCACAGTATGATTATGAGGTGTGTTGCAGTGAAAAGCTCTGAAATTTCCCGCCGCCTTCAACACCCGCTAATGTGCACTGATGGCTCACCGTGCATGGGCCTCTAGCATTGCACTTCCATCAAAATGCAACCGATATTGAAGCCATGTCTTTTAGGTTAGCCATTTGCACTAGGGCTTGTAATAAGGTAGAAGTGCTGTGTAATGCAAACTATGGGTCTCCTTGCATTTTGCCTGTATTGGAATGAATACAACTGCTACAAGGATTCAGTGTCAGGACTTTGTGCTCAGCAGCAGTGCATTTTAACCATAGGGTCACCACAGCCTGTGCTCACATACTATGGAAACTGCTGCCTGGACACTTTGTTGCTTGTTTAATGCAAGAGGTTGAACCGTGGCCATGATATCATGCTTACAGATGGGGCATACGCTATTGTCGAATTCGTTTAGTCGGGCTGTCATCATGGGTGACAGCAGATACCTGCATGTGACCGAAGGCACCACTGAACAAAATCAAAACCATGATAAGGAAGAACCTCCCGTGCTCGTATTCATCTCCTTGGCATCGGTACACAGTGGGCGTGAAGGGACTTTTTGGTAAGTGAATTTACATACAAAGAAGCTTGTTGTGTAACTGTCTATAGGATTTATTGCAAATTGACCATGTAATTGAACTCCCACGCTCATGAATGACAACTTTCTCTTTGCTGGTACAAGTCTGAGCAAATTAAGAAATCAGCATTACATAAATTACCGCAGAAAATTGCGTACGGTGCACATAGCAGCCAACGAAAATACCTCAAAATTTGATTGTGAGCCTTGTAATTTAAATTATTAGACTCATAAAACGAAATTTCATGAGAATCAATCCATGCAGACATAACTATCTTTTTGTATTGCTTTCTATTGTATTGTATGTGAAAATACGCCCAATGTATCTTAAAGGGACACTAAAGGCAAATACCATATTAACTTGCATAACGGACAAAATTTTTTCCCCCAAAAACTGGAGCAAAGTTGGGGGTGCATTTATTATGCGGGGTAAATTTTACAAAAGCATTTTCAGGTGAGCGAAGCATTTAAAAACGCGAAAAAGAGGTGTTGCGACCTGTGGTAATGCTTAGGGCTAAGTATGCGACAAAATTTTATTTAAAAAGAAACAGTAATAAAGAGCTGTAGTGTCGGTACCATGCGACTTAGCACCCGCTGCGATTGCCTCAGTGTGACGGTGTTTCGCTTCCGTTTAATGCGTGGGCTTTCCCACTGTGGTGTGAAACCGGAAAAATTCCGACGCTACCGAACGCCCCCCCCCCCAAACACAGAAAAAAACCAACTAGCGGGATGCAGCGTTCTTTGCCGCGCATAGAGTTTCTATATTTTCTTTGTCGGGGGGGGGGGGGGGGGGGGGTCCCACCTGTAACGAGGCCACGATGCACACGATGTGTCATGGCCTCATTACACGTGGCTTCAACCAAGGTCGCTACATTGTTGATGCAATCTCTCAGATGCCCAGCACATCAGTGTTAGGTACCATTCGCTGGTGGCCTTAATGGGAGAATAGAGGTTTGATGCGACTGTACATAAAAAGGCCGCACTGTCACATTTCTCTCTCATATCTGTGCTGAGGCTGTGTTGTACGCATTACGCATCGAGATTTCATTGTGGAAACCTTGGAGATCATGCCCCGATCATTCTTGGGCTTGGCTGTGCCAGCCTGTGCAGCACACTGCAACGAGCGACGTGATAGCATGAATGAATGCAGCAGTGCGAGTAAATGATGGTACCGCTGGTTACTCGCGGCTATGCGTGGCAACGTGCACACTTTATCTGGGCGCTTGATTTTTGAATTGCCACTCCGAATGGCTCCCGAACCACAGTGTGGCCATTTTCTCGGGACTCCATGGTTCAAAGTGGGCGGGTGCATTTATTATGCAGGAAAAAAAGAACATCTGGAATTTCACTACTAAAGTTAGGGTTGCATTTATTATCCTTATATTGTAGAAAAGTTGGAGTGCTTGTTTTGTGCCACGAAGGCTCCTAGATTGAACAAAAATCGTACTTTAGTGGTCAACATGCTGTAAAAACTACTCAAACCACCCGCCTCGAATGGCCCACTGATGTAGACTTGCCATTTTTTCTCTTTACTCACTGACAGTTGAGCCAGCTGTGCGAAAGGCAGGAGCAAGCATGAGAGAATGAGGGTTTAGCTATGGTTAGCGTACCTGGGTGGTCCGCCCTGCCATGCAAAGACGACATTGAGGCACTCTGCAGCCGCGGAGAAACCGGCCCCGTTGCATACCGCTTTCTCATCTACATCACCACGCCCATTTCGCAGAAAATCCTGCAGGCACAAGCTGTGTTGCGCACTTACGTAAATTTGCTCCGCCACGGTGGTCTAGTGGCTATGGTACTCGGCCGCAGATCCGAGGGTCGCGGGATCGAATCCCGGCCGCGGCGCCTGCATTTCGATGGAGGCGAAATGTTGAGGCCCGTGTGCTGTGCGATGTCAGTGCACATTAAAGAACCCCAGGTGGTCGAAATTTCCGGAGCCCTCCACTACGGCGTCTCTCATAATCAGAACTGGTTTTGGGACGTTAAACACGACATAAAAACAACAACAACACTTACGTAAATTTCTTGAAGAAAGTAGCAGTGTAGATAATACTGACATTTCAGACGTTCTCAAGCACCGACCCACTACTCTAACAAAAAAAATTGTTTGCCCTTACTGTCCCTTTAAAGCGGTCCTGAACCACCCTCCGGGCTTGGTGAAAAAACATATTTTACGGCTTGCCTACGCTGTAACGAACATCTCAGCCAAATGCTGTAGTCATCCGCGAAGCGTAGCGTTCACAAGCGGAGCACAAAGCTTCCACTTCTTCATGAGCCCTCAACTCAAAAAGCGGCTTCTCCTCAGGCTCTTTGAATGTGCTCTGTTTCGTCATAGAGCATTTACAAGGAGCGTCGCTGTTATTGGCCGGTCGCAATATCTTCCGGTCGCAAGTTTTCCGGTCGCAATATCTTCGCTCCTAACAAACCGTTCTGAAAAATTCTTTCGGCTGTGAATTTCTGAGAGGCATTCAATACACACCCAGCCGTTTTCAGAACCAAGCCCGAGCGGTGGTTCAGGACCCCTTTAAGTTATTGCTATGACAGGACACCCTAAGTGTCATCATACCACGTGTGTTCTGGTCTTTCCCCCTTTATATTCAGCATGTGGCCACCACCTTCCAGACCAGCACCTCCATCATTTAGTTTTGAAAGACATATAGCCATTTTTTTGTAACAGTGAGTTGATAATCTTTTTCCTTTGACATTTAGATGTTAAATGCCACCCAATTGCTCACATATGCAGAGCTAAAGTTGGTATGTTCCTTTTTGTTTGAAGTTGTAAAGTTTGTCATATCATTCTCAGCTTTTAGAATTCCAGCGTCAAGTTCTGAGAACTCTGAATATTATCAAGCTGACAGCCGAAGAGCTCTCGAGCACCATGGATCGCTCATTTGCCTGTAATAGACCTGCCGCAGCACCTGCTCCACTAGTGTCGGGTCCCTTTGACCTTGTGGATGCCCTGCTTGAGTTTGAGGTATCACTCAGGAGAAGGCAGATCTCCGGGTATGGAAAATTATTCGTCAGCTGAACTCTTAGTTGTCTTAAAGCTGCATTCTTGATAACGATGGAGTTTGTGAAATTGCATTAACTTTTAGAAAGTATACATTTTAATTTAAACTGCGAGTTAGAATAACTGCAGAAGTTTGTTTTCTCACTTTGCTGCAAATGTGGATCAAATTGCTTTTTTCAAGGTGCCCTGGAATGTTAACAAGGAGTTTTTAAATGCTATGCAAATTCAAAGGAAAAGTTATCGTGATGTCACAGGCATCGTGACAGCCTTCCTGCTTTTTAAGAATTTGCTTATTGCAGCGAAGAGGTGCAAAATAATGTTCAGATGTTGTCTACCGTATTTTCCGGTGTATAACACACACATTTGTATAAGACGCACCCCCCAATTTTCGCAAGCATTCATGCAAAAATTGATATATAAGACGCACCTATATTCACTTCGTAACGTGGGGTTGAGCGAGCATTGTAAAATGCCGTACTCAGGTTTCCGAGCGCTAGTCCATAAGAAAACTTCTACTACACCAAACTTGCGAGAAAAAATAATGCACACCCACTGAAACGTTCCGCATGACTGCAGGAAAAACATTTTATTCGTTGAAGCCCTCAAAGTCCAGTCCTCCGACGCGCTTAGCGTACAGCTGTGAAGTATGCTGAGGACTACGGGAACCGGGCAGTGGGCCGTCATTTCGACGTCACTGAGAAGGTGATCCGCACATGGCGACAGTCAACTCCTAAGCTTCAGGTCATGAAGAGTGACAAGAAAGCTGACCGCTGCAAGAAATTATGATGGCCAGTCCTTGAGGGACGTCTGCGCTCATGGATACTCGAGCAGCGTGCCCAAGGTAGGGCGACGTCAATGGTGCAGCTGCGTCTCAAAGCGCAGGCACTAGCTAAGGAGATGGGCGCCATTGATTTTGTTGGCAGGTCGTCCTGGTGCTCCAGATTTATGCGCCGCAAAGCACGGGTGATGAGGGCCCGCACAACCACGTGCCAGAATCTGCCAGCAGACTTCAAGGACAAGCTTGAGAGATTCCAGGCTTTCGTTAAGAAAGCCATTGATGATGATGGCATCGGCAACAGCCATATAATAAATATGGACGAGGTGCCACTTACGTTTGACATTTCAATGGAAAGGACTGTGGCACCTAAAGGTGACAAGTCCGTCACCATCAAAACTACCGGCCACAAAAAAGCGCACTTCACGGTTGTGCTCGCATGTTGCGCCGACGGGCAAAAACTTCCGCCAGCGATAATATTTAAGCGGAAGACGATGCCGAAAGAGCCCTTCCCGCCTGGTGTCGTCATAGAAACGAATGTGAAAGGCTGGATGGACGAAGAGATGATGGGCAAGTGGCTCGAAAAATGCTTTTCTAAGGGACCGGACGGGTTCTTTCATGCGAAGAAGGGGCTCCTCGTCTTGCATAGCATGCGGGCGCATATAACGGAGCTCGCTTTGAAGCGCATCAAGGCAAAAAACTGCACCGCTGCGGTTATCCGAGGCGGGATGACAAAAATGCTTCAGCCGTTGGACATCTCAGTGAACCGCAGTTTCAAGGCTCTCCAGATATGTTAGGGAAATACGCTCAGCGCGGACCAACCGAAGAAATGAAGTTGCAAATGGCGACTAGCCCAACTCGTGGAACGACAGCGTGGCCGGCGTGGTGGCCAACGCCTAGCTGAACCCATCGCGCACCTATCGCCATCTTACGCCAATTTCACTAACTGAGTACAGCTCACTATGGTGCAGCCTCTGAAACTCGCGCAGCTTCAGTGAGCTGTGAACTCGCATGACAACATATTTTTTTTTTTACTTTTCCGTTTTATGCACTTTGGTTTTGTTGTGGAACTGTAGGTACCGGCGTGTTGAATCTAAGTTATTATAATTATGACGCATCATTCGTGTCGGACTGCTCCAGTCGTTAAAAAAAGGACTCATCAGCATCAACACGTTTCTCTCAAAGGAACTACAAAAAAAGTACATTGTATAAGACGACGTTGTATAAGACGCACCTCCGAAAATTTTGGGAAAAAACCGCGTCTTATACACCGGAAAATACGGTAATTCTTTTTAGGAATTCTTTTCACAACTTGCTATTGGCTAACTATTCTGCTCATCCAGCACATCTTTTAAGTATGTCAGAAAAATGTTTTAGTAACCCTTATATCATCAAACAGCAGAAGAGTGATAACATTCATGAAATAACATTGTTCTAAAATGGTAAAACATTTGTTTTCATTATTTTCATATGTTGCAGATCAGCAAGCTTATGCATCTTGGCGGAAGAAATCCCGATGCTGCTGTGAAGCGCATGCTTATTTATGCTTTTACTGGTAAGTTGGCTGCTGACTTTTCTTCACGTGGCAAGAAGCGACAGAGGAAATTTACAGAATTGAAGTTGTGCCCGCACCTGTTCAGTAAGTGGCATATTCTCTGCACTAGAAGCCTGGTACTGTGAATGTTGCTTCTTTTAAAATGCAGCAGCATTCTGAGTACTGCTACCTTGTGCATTCTTTGTGTAAAAGTTTAGTCTTGTGCAGCTTGCCCCTATACTTGCAAGTCAAAGGTGTTGAGGTGCAAGAAACAACTGCTACAGTTCCTTAGGTATGCTTCTGTTAGGGACAGGCAATCCATGTGCACATAGTTTCCTACCACTTAAGACGTCTTTCATGCAACTAAGCATCTTGTGCAGTGTTCTTTAAGGCAGTATCGCCTGTTATTGTGCACTCATTATCCCCCCCCCTTCCTATGTGCCTTTTCAAGAATAACTTTTTTTTACGTGAAAGTATTTTCATAAAACCCTCTATGTTTTGACACATGAAAGGGAAAGTTAGCATCCACCCGTTTGTAGCAAAAAGCTAGCTACGAGGGAAACTATAACAACTAGCACTCATTTCTAAGAAATCTGTATGGATTTTTTTCTAGCTTTGCTCTACAGTTTGGTGGATGCTGATTCTCATAATAATCATAACACTGGCTTGAAATTCCACAGGACTCATTTGCTACCTTTTGACTCAATACTCAATATCTTTGAAAGGGACATCACCTATTCTCACATTTACTTGTGTGTGCTTCTAAATAGTGTGGTACTTCTGACAAAGGGTCATATAAGAGCATGTTAATTCTGCAGTAGGTGCGGTATGGGAGCATATTTGAGTGTAATTTCAGTACTGACCTTGCATTGTTGAATGAAATTCGTCCTTTTTCTGTGCATGGAATTGGAGTATGGTATCTTTTCAATTATAAGGCAATCAGAGACATATCAGTTTCTTAATGATCATTGTCATCACTGTTTAACTTATATTACATTTTAAAGCAATTGGTCAAATCTCGCTAATTCGTGTATGCTTAGTTTGAGGACATTGAAAATGACATTGGTGCTGGCAAAGTTGTGTACATATTACTATAGGGTTAATGCCTGGTAATTCGAACACACTGTACCCTAACGGTGCTCTTACCTGGCCTTGAAATCATGTCAGCATTTCCAACCAGTGTTAGTTTGAACCCGCCATGGAGAAAGATTTATAAAAGACCTAACACCCTGCTCAAAGCTGCTTTGCATGATGTTAATTGAGTCGCTGCCAGACAAACGTGTTCAGCTGTGCGGCAAAGATTGCCATGTATATGTACACGAGTTTACCGTTCCTAATAATCTCACACAAGCTTAGTGTTTGCAGATAAAAAAAAGTGAAGCATAGTTCATCTTCCTAAGTGTGAAATTTATTCTTCTGGCAGCTCCTTTACTTCTGTGACCCAGTTTTTCCTCCATTAAGCTTACTTTTGCATATGTCTTGATTGCATGACATTTCAAGTGTGGTTATCTTGACAAATGTGGTGCAGACCAAGTTGCTTTACAAAATGTTCAGTTGTGTTTTTGGCGCCGCTATTTTCCTGTGTTGGGCTCATAGGAACTTTTCCCATTCAAGAAGCCGCTGGTCACACCCTTATGTTTACTCTGTCACAGTCCTTGAACACACGAAAACCATGATGCACCTACCTTCAGCATGCACGAGAACTTCCATTTCACATGCGCTTTCAGTGTGAAAGCAAATCATCAGCATTGCTAACAGATACAGTGCACACAGTTGAGATCGAGCACGAAATGATCCTATGCAAACCTGCAACACAATGTGCCCCATCGCCATTTCGCGGATCGCAATGATACTTCATGTCAGCCATCTTGCAGGAGGGCTGTTGCAAACACGCAAATGTGGTTTGGATTTTCTTGTGGTTTCATTTCATCTCATAGTCGGTTTTAATGCATGGCCAGTTATGTACTCGTTTTGTCAGAGGAAAGAATGTGTGCATAACATTCCAGTGAATGCACATGTGTTATTGAGTGTCCATTGTTTTATAAGTATGCATGAATAAATCTGGAAGTTCCAACTTGTGCCACTGCAAGGAAGTCCTCCATTCGATTGTCTTTCTCTAACTCAAATTTATTTTATTTCAAGCAAGGTTTTGAGTCCCTTCAAGTTCAACTTATTGAGATCTGACTACGGTGGATGCCCACCTTCATGAAAGTCTCAAGTATGGCCAAGTTGTGTAATTAAAAAAGCCAGATTCATTGAATGGTGGAATAGTTAAATGCAAACTGGAAGACAATCTAACCTCTTTTAATTTAGCACTCTGCAATATTCCTATGTGCCAGAGCTGGTGATGTTGCTATGTCACCAGCCGAAGTGACATCTTAAGAAAGACTTGAAAACAAAAATGCCGCCAAGATGTCGATGTGTATGGCAGACCACTCTCTCATGGCAAGAGTCATAACAGTGCTTGTCTAGCCTGTGAATTTAGCACATAAATGTTCCAGTAATAAGCTCTAACTTGTCTCATTTAATGCCTGTGTCACTTTGTTCTACAGCTGCTGTTAGGAAACGTTCCCAAACAGCACAAGGGATGGTGTGGAGTGCAGTGCAAAATCATGGCTCCGTCATGCGCCAGAGAGGGCTATCAGCAAATACAGCAGTGAAATGTGAACCAGGTGTTGTGAAGGTAAGCCGTTTGCAGATTTGCGCTAGGGAACTAAAAAAACTAATGGAATAATCACACCACTGTAGCTGAACTTGTTACTTTATCCAAGTGTTTCATGAGCATAGGCTTGAAGCAGCTTTCAAGCTTGAAATTATAAGTGGATTGCATCCAAAGTTTGAGAGATAAATTGGCAAAAGACTAAATCGATCTTTTAGGTGTATTCAGTGTACGCTTTCAAATCTATGTATGAAAAGTAGACTTAAATGTGATTTTATGGTCTGGGTACACGGTAAATCTTATGAATGCTTTAAAGTGAGTCAAGTACAGTGTGGTCCTTTACAAAAGGGAGATTGCGAGCATGTGGCCTCTGTTCTGCGGAGACTTCCTGCAGCGCTGATCAGTGGAAGCAAAAGAAATCACTTCCACACACCACTGGGCAGTACAATCGTCGATCAGGGAAAAGAATAGCGCTGTCGGCTGTACCCCTTCATTCTGCCCTCCCCTAGGCAACACCCCCCAAAAGCCAATTCTTCACATTTCAAACATAAGCAGCGCAAACAATTGGGCATGGACGTAGAGTGACTGGACAGGACGAGCACTGTACTCCAACAATGTTTATTGAAAACAGCATGAGTTGCACCCGACAGGTCTGAAAAAAACCTGAGCTCATGCGCATTCATTTGTGCAGGTGAGAGTTGCTAATATCTCCTGCTTAACAATCTAATTTACTGACTGCAGTGGTGCTGATGCACATGTCACCTCTTTGATTGGTAAAGAACACTTCACAACACTCGCGAGCTAATCTATCACTGCTTGCTCGTTGGAATTTCGATCCTATCAAACTTTTTATTGAATATGTGATGTAACAAGTGGGTGATAGCAGGAGAAGCCGACGATGAGGAAGAAGAGGCGCGTGGAGTGGAATAAAAGCATGGTGCAGGAACCACGGCACGGCTCCCGTTTCTAGCGTCACACGAGTCGACAGGATGATGACCTGGCCGTCCCCGCGTCAGCTTCACGTCATCAACGATGCCGTCAACACAATGCTGTGACTGAACGTCGAGCACAGAACCAGACATCTGCCCTGTACAGTGACTACATTCATGGCAGCATCATCGGCAGACCTTAGCATCCCTAAGTACGCAGGATCAGCGGATGATGGACACGTGGAGGACTGGTTGACCTCTACGAATTCCACGCCACCGCTGCATCATGGTCAGAACGGGAGATGGTCGCCAAGTTCAACGACTACGTCACCGGTGAGGCCTTCCGATATTATCTGACATCTTCCAAAACGATGAAACATGGAAAAAGATTAAAGGGGAAATGATCACCATATTTAAAAATACCATCAAGATTCATCTGCAACTTACCAGACAGAGATATTTAAGTTCAGTCGACACAATCACAAGCAGTCGTCGTGCGGCATCGGGTTTGCGGAACATGGCCTCATATTAGGAATTCGTCGACGGTTGTGCCATGTCATAATTCGCCTGAGTATATGAAACGCATTCGAACACCGAGCACGAATCTACAATTCCCAACAGTGAACCGAAACCCTGCCCCCACTGAAACACATCGAAGCCATGTCCCCAAAAGGCCCAACCTCCCACCAGCCTTCCGATCTGATGAAAAGTCGCCAACATCTACCTCTTCGCTTCACTGTAGTGCTGGAGTCATTACTCAACCATCGCATGCACTTAGTTCGTCGTCTCGCACACGTGGGCCACCACCTTGCTTTGCAACAAATGCCTCTTCTGTGGCTCGCAATGCCCCCCGCATGCCTCGCAGGGCTATTACGCCCACGGTAGACGGGCTTATGAGCAGGGAAAATCCTAAACCGTGTCACAGTTCTTTCATGTTGGCTGACGAGCTACAGGACCTTAGCGCAACAGTCCCGAAAAGAGCCATGCCTTCTCATTCAAAGGCTGGCCAAACCATGTCTTCTGCAATAACAATCATCGCTGAGCCGCCGGAAGATCGAAGCGACATGGAAGCACCAATCAACACGAATCTCAACTATTCAAGCAAAAAGGCACTTATCACTCCTGATGACAGAGAGAAAGCTTACTCCCACCCAGCGCATTGCGCGGAGGCCACCAAGAGTGCATGTTCTGTAGACGAGGAACACTATTCGTTTCCATATGAAACAGCCGAACTACTCACTGCTGAAACTCTAACTCATGCGAAGTCTCTGTGGAACTCCTTTCAGACGGCTTCTCATAAATGACCACAAACAAATTCAGAAGCTCCGAGTGCACTAAGCCCCATGTATTGCAGGGTGAACGACATCCCTCAAGCATCTGGAAAAGCTTTCGATAATTTTGACATATTACCTTCACTGCCCTGTGGTCCTAAGAGGACTTTACTGGGAACCACCAACCTGTTGGACACATCGAGCTGTGTAGAGAATCTGAGCTTGCCTGAAGGAATGTCACATCAGCGACAGTCGCAGCAAAGCCAGCGACAGCAGCAGCCCCAGCACAAGCAAATTGACGAACGCGAGCAGCCACGACAAAGGCACCTACAGAGAACGACGAACACAAATTTCATCGAAAGCTCAATTACGGAATACAGAGGGATGCCGAACAGCAAGCTTTATACACAGAAGGCCACTTCATGATGTAAGCAGACTTCACAGAATGGGAAAGTGGCCGAGATACATTCTACATCGGAGACCAGGGCCGCACCTACGACCAAAGCAAGCATGACAACACCACCAGAAATGACGAAAAAGGCATAAAACTACCCATTCTACTCCACAGGAACGCAATCGTCGCCCCATCAGCTTCAGTCGACGAGCACGAAAACTGGGAGCACAAGTTATCTATCGGTCACGACAACCAGTCCAGCACCCACGGCATACGAACTGCCGATGCAACAATGTGTTCCAGTATTATTCACCTGTGACCTTTCTGCAAGTTGTGTCCTCATTATTACCGATGTGTTGGGCATGCTTACGTCGTCCGCAGCGCAGCAGCCAGCCTCAGCCGCCAAAGAGCTAGATTTCTCCGGACTGCGTCACCCTCTGCTCTGAAGCTTTTGCAAGTTTACGGAACTCACTTGGGACATGTGGAACTATCTGCGCATTGTGATTTTTCCTTTTGTGTGTGTTTCCTCTCCTTGTTCTGTTTCTTTTCTACTTTTACTGCTTTTACTTCTTTCGGGGGGAGGGGGAATCATGTGACGTAACAAGCGGGCAATAGCAGGAGAAGCCGACGATGAGGAAGAAGAGGCGCGTGCAGTGGAATAAAAGCATGGCGCAGGAACCACAGCACGACTCCCGTTTCTAGCGTCACAAATATTTTTACTTAGACAGTCGTCTGAGATGAAGGGGCTAAAGGCAGATGCAACTGCCTAGCAAAGGCACCCCTACCCTACCGAGAGTGGAAAGCCACGTGAACATAGTGCAACAATACAATAACACCAAATAATGACTCACAGCTGCAGGGACGGCAATGGGGGGCCACATTCAAGAAGGAGATCAAGTAATGATCTTGCAGTGATCTTTCATGTTCGCGGGCACGTGCGTTCACGCAGCACTTCGTCTGACCTACGTAAGTTTTGCCACATGAAGGCGGAATTTCGTAGGTGACCACCACGGCACAACGCACGTACTGATTTGTGTGACTTTTACCACAGCCTGAAAGTGTAGGGCCGCTACTTGTTACCCTGGACCACACCTTGCCCAGTTTTCCAGGGGCAGAAAACACCATTGGGACGCCTAACTTATTTCCAACCCTTTTGAGGTTATGGGACCCCTGTGAATATGTAGGATCACCACTGGTTTGGCATTGCTACGACCTTGTGACCGTGGTGTCCTTTTTTCTGCCCTTAAATTTCTGTAGCAGTGCCTCTGTCACGGCACTCAAAAGGCGTTTATGGAATCCTGCTTTGTGGAGTCTGCCTACTTCTCCCTCAAAGCTCACCTGCATCATGTGAGGGCATGACGTGAGGAGCACATATTCTAGGGAGAGGGTGGCAACCTCCCTCTTCCCCATTTTTGACAGCGCCAAATAAGAGGGAAAAAATATTTTTTTTGACATAGGCCAGTAGCACCAGCAAACACGTTCCTCTCCAAACTAGATGTGCAGGTCTAAAGATTGGAGTTTCTTTTGTTCTGGCAATTCGTACGTGAAGGAGAGCCTTTTGCCATTTTGAATGAACTGCTGGACAATCCCCATTGCAATTTCCTCATAGCAACCGGTATTTCGTTTCTTTTAAAGAACTAACATATTGTCAATGTACCTAAAAATCTTTAAAGGAGTACTGACACAAATTTTTGACATTCTTGTATTATTGCTGTGAGTGAAAGCACTGGTGTAGAGAACCCTGAAAAGAGTATCATGGTGCCTCGCAAGGCAATGAATGTATTTTTAATACGGCTTGCTTAAAAGCCCGCTTTTGGTTTCCATTTCGAGGCGGCGGTTCTCAAGTGACGTGTGAACATAGTCGGACATACGTCTGAGTCACGTAGGGACAGCAGTTCGTGATAGCGCCGCTGCAAATCTTTCGTCTGTGGTCAGTTACACGTGGGGCATGCAAATAAGGACAATTTCACCTCCGTCCAGTGACTCTGACAGCGATTTCGGCGATTTTTAATAGACTGTACTCATACGTCATCGTAATGTCCATTGCCTGAGGCTGGCTTGCAGTGCTGGGTGACGAAAACTTTAAACCAAACTAAAATATTTTGTGCGTGTTTTCTGGCTTTCGTGTGTGGAGGGCGTTAACAATACATGTCTAGAAAACGCAAAATGTACATTTTGAGCCGTCGCAAAATCGTGTCAGTACTCCTTTAAGGCTGTACCCTCGTCAGTTATTGGTCATCAGCACCACTTCATTCTACCTGCGTGCCAGTGAAATTACATTGTTAAGCAGGAGATGTTAGGCACTCTTTCATCTGCACGAATGAAGGCGCATGAGCGCTGATTTTCTTCAGTCCTGCTGGGTGCAACGCGTGCTACTTTCAATAAACATAGGTGGAGTACAGCACCTGTCTTATCCAGTCTCTGTGTTCGTGTGCAATTGTTTGCACTGCTTACATTGGAAATTTGAAGAATGCAAGACCCGGGGGACTAGCCCCACAATGTTGTGCTATACCAAAAGCCTACATACACAAAAGCCAACATAGTTCCTCTGTGTGCCACTTTCTGGTGTTGTAAGCAGCCGTGGCAAAGTACAGGACACATGCCTGTGTGTTCCACATTATGGCAGCACCATGTCGCTGCGGAGGCCTGCCAGCCTCATTAGTTCTAGGGTGTATATACTACACTAACAGCGCGCCGGCAACGTGCACTTGGTGTATGCACCAGCAGTGTGAGTGTGCGCTGCAGTGTTGCAATGATGCTGGTGTCTGGCGTTATGGTACTCATTATGTCAGACAAGGGAAAGGGACTCACATCAATCGTTGCGTGCCTATTGCGTGGCCAATGGGCAGGGGCGGTTGAAACTCTTTGGTTTGAGAAACTGCAACTTTAACGAAGCCTTAATGCAGAGCTTGGATATTCGTCTACTAATGATGAGGAACACTGTTTCAGGGTACTCTTAAGGGGCTTGACACCGTTGAAGGGATGGGACGCTTACCGCTGCTGTATTTCCAGGTTACGTTCCTCAGTGCTTGGTCGACGTGGGTTCTTGAGCCGGGGCCGTGCGGTCTTGGCCATGAAGCTCCGCTCCCGCTCCTAAACGTACACGGATGGTCAGGGCTGGTTCCTTCGGGTACCGGCGGCCCGCGCCACGATTCTCTCACGGACGCCATCGCAGGATATGACGTCGGATACAGCGGCCAGCCAGGCACCACCTCGGTTACGTTCCTCAGTGATCTGCCTTTGAGGGTTCTCGAATATTGACCGCGCTGTCTTGATCAGGCAGTTCCGTTTCCGAAAGTGCAAAGATGACCAAGTTTGGTTCCCTCGGTTACTGGTGGCTGGCAACACGGTTCACTCCCAGACGCCCTCGCAAGCCATGACGTAGGATATATAAGCCAACCAGGCTCCTAGTCGGTTGGGCACGACACCGTTGAAGGGATGGGACTCTTACCGCTGCTGTATTTCCAGGTTGGTTACTTCAAAGATGCTTCCTGTTTAAAATGTAGCCATTATTGCCTTGTTGCAGTGTCATGCCCTACCGACTTGCGTGATAAGTTGTTTCGTACATTGCTGTTTCTTTCATGCCTGCGCCGGAAGTTTGCATCGCTGTTGTTGTTGCTTTCAGGTGACATTGAATTGTTGCTTTCAGGTGACCCTAAAATACTTCCTTGTGGTGTGCCACAAGGAAGTATTTTAGGGCCACTTTTATTTTTGATTTACATAAATGACATTGTACACTACACAGACAACGCAACGTTTGTATCGTACGCAGATGATACGACAGTTTTTATTACAGGGAGCTTGGAAACAGAGATAGAGGTAATGGCTAATAAAACGCTGTCTGACATAGACTCCTGGGCCTCGGCGAATTTATTAAAAATAAACCCTTTAAAAACGCAAGTAATTTTATATATGCCTAAAGGAAAAATCTCGACAAATAAGATGAATTTATTTCTGGGCTCTCAGCAGTTAGATATGGTAGATTCCGTTAGTACCCTTGGAGTATATTTTTCAAAGCACTTAACATGGAATGTACATATTGATAGCCTGCACTCAAAGATGTCATCTGCCATTGGTGTCCTTGCACGTATGCGATGTATTCTTCCTACTAAGGTGAAAGTTACGATATACAATGCGCTGGTATCATCTTTGTTACAGTATTGTAGCATAGTGTGGTGTACTACCGGAGTGACAAATTTGCGCAAGTTGTATTTTTTACAGAAAAGAGCCATACGACATATTGCTGCTGTACACTATCTGTCATCTACAAAACTTCTTTTTCCAAAATATGAAATTCTTCCAGTATTCTCTTTGTATAATTACAGGCTGATGTTGTGTTATAGGGAGTTTATTAAGCATGGTACCAATACCATAATTAATCTTGCTAAGCTAAATGTAAACCCGAGTGTTCGACTGACCAGGCACAAAGAAATGTGGACTGTACCCACCCCTAGAACTGTTTATGATGAACAATCATTGTCCTACAGGCTGCCGTCCCTACTAAACTTCTTAAAGCACGAAGATTTTGATCCTTCGTCCAATCAAAACTGTCACATTAAACACTTCGCCCATCGTATTCATTTTTCGGAATAATATATATCTCGGAATTTTGGCCATTCTTATTATTGTTGCTTTTCATGTTCATGCCACTTCATGACTATACATATAAACTATTCTCTCTATTTTCAGTGATTTGTATAATAATTTTTCGTATTACTTGACGCCATGTTAAACTTGTAAAGTGTATTCTGTATTTTACGTTGATGATTTGTCCGCCATCCTGCTGCATTGCCAACTTGTAACGGGGTCGGGACCTCGTCAAGCTCTCGAGCTTTTAGTCCTGTACTCCTCCTATTGAAAGGAAATAAATTGATTGATTGATTGATTGAAATCCCGGCCCTAGCGTCGAGGAAACACTCGCAATCGTTCTTGAAACAGTGCGTAGGCTTGAAGCGGGTCAGAATACAATAATTGGGGAAATTAAGGGGCTAAAAGAAAAGCAGGATGCTACTGATAAAGAAATCAAAAGCTTGACAAAGAGAGTGGTCACTCTGGAAGCAAAGCTGGTTTCTAATGCCCCTCCTTCTTCCAACTTTGCTGACGGTGCTATTGGTTCTATTTCTGATCAACTTCAAGCAGTAGTGTCAAGGTGTGATGACGCGGAAAATAGAATGTGACGGTGCAACTTGTTCTTTGGAATTCCTGATGAGGACAAAGAAAGCTGGGAAACTTCTGAATGTAAAATTATCGCCGTATGCACAGATAAGTTGGCGATCCCCACTACCAGTTCTCAGTATGAACGTGTGCACCGGCTGGGTAAATTTGCTTCAAACAAATGTAGGCCGATAATTGCTAAGCTTACGTTTTTTAAGGACAAACAAGCAATCCTCGCCGGTGCACATCGGCTGAAAAATACTGGCATCTCCATTAGAGAAGATTTTTCACAAGCTACACGGCAAGCACGCAGGAAGCTGCTTCAGTTTGCTAGGGAACAGAATTGTCCTTTCAAACTGAATGTCGATAAACTTCGTATCGATAATACTACATATATCTATGACACTTGTTCTGACACCGTAGCAACCGCTAGATAGCTGGTTGCCGATGTACGCAGTGCTAATGTTCAGCAGCCATCTACTTCATGTTCTCCTTCACTTTCAGTATCATTTACTAATATTCGCAGTTTGTTACCGAAACGTGTCTTGCTTGATTCGCATCTTGACGACAGTCAATCTGATGTTCTATTGCTAACCGAGACTTGGCTTCACGCTGACATATGCAAAACTGAGCTATATCATGCTTCAAATCAGTATGCCATTTATCGCCATTACCGGGCACAGAAAAAGGGCGGCGGCGTGCTGTTAGCCATCAAACGAAATATACCTTCATTTCTGGTTGATACTGACACTCCCCTTGATATAGTCTGGGTCACCTGTCCTACATTACCTGGAAAATTATTGATATTGCCCACCTTCCTCTGACCGTCTTTTCGTGTCTGAGCTTCACAAAAGTATTTCCAGGGCTCTTGACCTGTTTTCCACCAGAAAAATTTACTTATTTGGTGATTTTAATTTTCCTGATATTAATTGGTCTCACATGTCTTCTGCAAGCAGTATGTCAAGTGAATTCATCAAACTATGTTTTGACTTCAATTTCACCCAGCTTGTCTCAGAGCCCACTCGCGATACCAATATTTTAGATCTTATTCTGACAACAGAGCCACATACCATTGGTCCCGTTGTGCAATTAGATGGTTTTAGCAATCACAACCTTCGACAGTTTTCAATCAATATACTACTAAAATTTCCAGGTGTTCAGTGCAAGGTAATCAGGGATTATAGCAAGGCAAATTACAATCAAATGAACGTTGAACTTGATGTCTTCCTACACAATACATTTCTTCCCTCATTCGCCAACAGATCTGTTCAGGATAACTGGAATTTCTTTAGAAATATTATGGCGCTCCTCATAGATAAATATGTTCCACTAATAACAATCTCTAACGACAAATCCAACCCATGGTTTAACAAATCGCTTAGATCGCTCAAAAATAAAAAGAAAGGTTATATGCCTCCGCTAAAAGGTTATCATCCTCTAAGTCATGGTCTATGTATAAAGACTGCATAAAATCTTACTGCCTTGCGATTAGCGAAACGAAAAATAAATATTTTTCTGCTGACATGTCTTCGCTTTTACGCAGTAACCCTAAAAATTTTTGGCGTGCTATTTCGCCTGACCGTGGCAGTGACATTGTTTCATTACATAATGGCGATAATGTTCCTGTCTCTGCATCTGAGTGTGCTTCAACCTTCAATTCGTTCTTTTGCTCGGTTTTTACTAATGAAGACCTTTCTTCAGTTCCCTGTGTCTCCGATCTTGAGTGCTGCTTCATGTCTCCTGTCAGTGTTACTGTTGAAGGCACATCTAAACTTATTCACGGTCTAAAGGTGTCCACATCCTGTGGTGTTGACAATAATAATTCCAAGGTACTTAAAAACACATCCGCTTCGTCCAGTGAAATTTTATGAAACATTTTTCACCAGTCCTTATCTACTGGTCAACTTCCCTCTGACTGGAAGATAGCAAAGGTTATTCCGATATTTAAAGATGGTAACAAACACTCACCCGGTAACTACCGCCCCATTTCGCTAACATGCATCTGTTGCAAGCTGCTTGAACACATCATCACCTCCCATATATACAGCCATCTTGAGTCAAATAACTTCTTTCTAAATCAGCATGGTTTTCGGAAAGCATTATCTTGTGATACTCAGCTATTAGAATTTACGTCTTATTTACATAACAGCATGAAAGTAATAAAATTGTTGACTGCATCTTTCTAGACTATGCGAAAGCATTTGACAGAGTTGCCCATTGTCGCCTAATAGCTAAACTGTCTGCACTTAGACTCAACTCATCAACATTACCTTGGCTTCGAAATTTCTTATCCAATCGACAGTAGTTTACATTTGTCAATAACTTCAGCTCGCCTACTTCATTTGTTTCATCAGGTGTGCCCCAGGGCAGTGTGTTAGGCCCTCTTCTTTTTCTGGTTTATATTAATGATTTGCCTTGTAACATTTCTTCCTCAATTCGTCTTTTTGCGGATGACTGCGTTGTGTATAGAACTATTAACTCTGAAGAAAACCACGTACGTTTACAAAAGGACCTTGACTTAATTAATCAGTGGTGTGACCATTGGCAAATGATGCTTAACACATCCAAGTGCTGTGTACTTTCACCCGTAGGAAATCTGTTTTTAACTTTCCATACTCTATCTGTTCAGCTGAAATTCCCCGTTCATCTACTTAAAAATACCTTGGTGTTCATCTTTCTTCTAATCTTGCCTGGTGTACTCACATCGACAAGATATGCGCGAAAGCAAACAGAACTCTGGGATTCTTGCGCCGGAATCTGCATCATTTGCCATCAACCATTCGGCAACAGGCCTACCAAACGTTTGTACGCCCTCAGTTGGAATACGCTTCGTCAATCTGGTCTCCTCATCAACAATATCTGATAAACTGGAATCCATCCAAAATCGTGCAGCCCGCTTCATCACTTCAATGTATAATCGTCGCTCCAGCATCACCCAAATCAAATGCGATATTGTCCTTACTAACTTGGATTCCCGCCGCTCTGTCACCTGCCTATGCCTCCTCCATAAGTACTACTACAACTCGTGGACCAGTCGTCTCTCGCTTGACATTCCTTCGCGTACATCTAGTCGACTTCATAATCATCTCAGTTTCAGACGCATCTTCGGGAACACACAGCCATTCAATAATTCTGCATTGCCATGCGCCATCGCACTTTTGATTAGCCTTCCTGATGAAATTGTTTCTTTGAGAGATCCAGCCAAATTTCGTGAGCAACTGCAAGTTTATATGTGCCCTTAAGGGGGGACCCGGCTCTTAGAGACCGAAAATTGGCCAAAAAATCGCATTTTCAGTCTCTTCATTTTTGCATTCCCGACATGTTTCTGCACCTATCTTCAAATTTTGGATCCACAAAAGTGCATATTTCTTGTGTTATTGTTCTATAAATATGCGATTCCGCGAACGTTGCCCCTCGAAATTGGGACAAATTGCCTCGATTTTGACCGCGCGTAGCTCGAAAACTACGCACTTGGCCGCCACCATTTTGGTGTCGTTGGAAAGCCCGCGTTTCTGGTGCTATTTTTTATTCGCTTAGCCACCCTGTGCACACTCCGCGAGGAAGAAAAAGGCTCGCAAACATGGGGCCTAGCACGTATTGCTATTAGTCAGTCCACAGCATGTGATCCGAACGGCGCGCTCTGGTTGGTCTATGTGCTTGGTTTCCGCGCCGCCATCTTGAGTGAGACTCGGAGCCGCGCCTGGCCAAGCCGCCATTTTGCAGAGGTCGTTTCATTGCGCTTTCATTGCTTTCATCGCGTTATCTTCGCGCTTATCGCTCCAAAGTTCGCCATGCCTGGCGGGGCGTTGAAGCACCACACGCTGAATCAGTTCGTGCGGAAACGAAGAAAGAGAAAAGCGCGCGGTGATAACGTGACATTGCGCCGCATCGCCACGCAAACGGCAGCCGTTCACGAAGCACCGCCAGACAACAACACCGTGGATGAAAACGGCGCCACCGCTTAGTCGAGCGTGAGACCGTTTCATTTTCTCACACTGGTCGCGTGAGGGTAGATTAGGTGCTCGTAATAGAGGACATGGCACGGGACATGCATGCCGGCGAGAAAGCTACGATGGAGCGGCTTGCATTGATGCCGGCGACCACGCGGAAGATCGACAACTTCAGCCGACTAAGTGCTGCGAAAACAGTGACTACGGAAGCTGCAGCGCCGTACACCATCGTCGACCCCGACGTTGTCAACGATCTCTTCGAGTCTCCGCGTCGCTATGGTGCCGAGGTGCAGTAAAGCTTGTACGTGGTGATCGCGAGTACGGTCTCGCGGTGAAACTCAGTGTTGTGCGACAACTGCGGCGACATCGCAGCCACATGGAGCTCACATCGCACAGAACGGTCTCAGAAGAGCAACCCAGAAAAGCAGTCACAAAAAACCACAAGGACTCTGTGCATCCAGATAATGCACCTAGAGTATTCTGAATGGCACTGGCAAGCTTCGCGTAAAGTTTGTGTCAGTAAACACTTTGTCAACTGTTTTTTCTCGTTTTCTCATTATTGCTATTTTGGTGCTTTTGCAGTTTTGGAGGAGTAATATCTTGGGTTCTAAATGTGCTATTGCTAAAATTTTTTTTGCCAGGATGATAAACTAGTATAGAATGAAGTAAGACTAAATTTCACAGAGTTATTCTGAAGAAAATTTTACAAAAACAACATTTACGTATTAACGTCCAGCTGGAATTTCACTCTTGAATGTTTGACATGACATAACTTTTGAACAAATGGGTTTAGGACTTCCATCCTTGTTTTATTTCATACAGTTTTCATTCCTGATCATTGATATGCTGATTTACCCTGTAACTGACTTAGTTTAGGAAAACTTCTTCCTCCCAAAGGGACAGATGAAATGTCTGGTAGCTTAAGAACTACATATTGTATTAAGAAAATAATTGCATACTTGAAATCAGCACACAAATATACATTAACTCAGCAAGTTTCACCAAAATTGAACAAGAAGTTTTGAAAAAAGTTGTAAGTGCAGGGTCCCCCCTTAATTTTGTATAAAGATGCTTGTTTTCTCATTTTGTATTTTGCTGCATTTGCTTATAGTGTTTCTTCTCCCTTCCGTTGTACAATTTTCTTTGTTTTCTTCGATATAATTTCTTTTTATATTTTATGTATTGTGATTTTTTCTGTAACCCCCCCTACTCAATGCTCCACTGGGGCCTGTAGGGTAACATGAATAAATAAATAAATAAATAAGCACCCATTACGAGAACCAATATTTGTGGGTTCCCCTGATATAGTTGTTAGCCTCAGTTGCACTGGGTGGTTTTGGAGCTGAGCTCCTGTCAACATTTCTCATCAGCAAAGGTGGTTTTGGCATCTGTACATCCAAACACCCCTTTTTATTTTAATTAGCAATGGATCTTGCTATCTGGATGGTAAATAACTTGTATCTCCTGAACTCATCATTTTAAGCATTTCTTTTTGGCAGGAGAGAATTAAGGCTTCTTTAGAGTGCCTCCGTGTGATTTAAATACAGGTGACACCCAAGTCTGTTTTCTTTTGAAGCAATTTCATTATTATCATCAGCCTGTGTAGGCCCACTAGAGGGCATAGGCCTGTCCCATCGATCTCCGATTATCCCGCTCCTTGCAGACTTGTCCTTGCACACTTCTTGATCTCTTTTGCCCACCTAACTTTCTGCCGTCACCTGCCACACGTGCCTTCTCTAGAAATCCACTCAGTTACCCTCAATGACAAAATTGTTATCTTGTCTTTGCATTACATGCCCTGCCCACGCCCATTTCCTCTTAATTTCTATTTATGCCTTTAACACGTGTTTGTTCCCTGAAATTCATTAAGTGGGGTCTAACTGTAGTAACGTGCAGTACGTTAGATCGATCCTCCAAAATGGAGGCATGGTCTCCCTTATGTGGAATCATGTAAGGCATTCTTTATCACATACATCCAACAAGAAATTACTTGTTTTCAGTTCCTCGTTTGGCTGTGGCTCATCGGCATAGTGTGTCAAGTTTTTCCAAGCCCAGAAGACACACTTGGTGTATGCCTCTGCAACAGCTGGTGTCTGCCCGATTGGTGACCAAGGTAGGGGCCTAGCCGCCTGGTTTAAAGTTGCTGCTACTCTCTACATTATTGTGCGTAGATATGCTTTCTACTGATGCACGTTTTGAAAGAAAAGCACACCGATTTCCAGAAGGTTTCATTCTTTTGGGCTGGGTGTGAAGTGGCCTGCTAAACCTCGGTTAGCTGCACAGGCGCTCCACGAGTTCTTCAACCCTATGTCGGTCTTTTCATTGCCTTTCTGTACTAATGTGAATGTTGGCACTATCGTGTGTGGTATGACTTGTAATGCACGGGCACGTTTTGTTTTGTATGCTGTTTTTGACAATGTTGAAATTGTATTGCACATGCTATTACATTTTGTTGCCCTTTTCAGATACGTGCAAGTGCCACAAACGACATTTTGTTTGACAGCTGGCACTGCATAAAGCAGCAGTCTTATTTTATAGATCAAGGTTTTTGAATATTAGTTATTTGCTTGACTGACTTGGTCGCATTTCAGTTCTCTGGATGGTATCCTTAATACTGATCGTGCATTGAAATGTCTAGATTCCTTTTCCAGGGGCCTTCACCTTTTAGCTGCAGCATAAGAATAATTGCACATCCTTTTCAAGTGCTACATGTTTTAGGTTGGCTAGTTTTATTAAATGACATACATTGTGTTTTAAATACCAAACTAGTGCTCAAGGGTCAGCACTTGTGCTTTTCCTGGCAGTTAGTGCTATTTGTGGCTATGAGTTACATTTAACTGATCATTGTTATGCACAAGAGCCCAGGTCAGTGGTGAAATGTTGCATATTTACATTAGTGAAGAGTGTGATTACTAAGGCAGCTGAATCGCACCAGCTTCTTCTCTATTGTAGCTTATCCAGTTATTAGGTGAAAATGTTGATAGCTATGTGGATAGCTCTGCCCTCATGGAGAGGCCAGTCTTTGTGCAATGATGTACGGGTATCAACTCCAACTGTTGGTGTGCCGTGGAATGTAAGTGGCTACAAGGCAGAATGCGTAGGAGTTTTCTGACAATGTCTGTCTTCGCTATGTTCTTTAGAAAATTGTTCACTTGTCACTGGCTTTATTTCACTCTTTGTGTTGCGCAAGTCTTGAGTGGTGTTGAAATGCAAGAAGTGCCATTGTACTTTCCTCCACAGTGCATTTTTAAGCGATGGACAGCTGTGATATAGTGCGACCTGTTATCAAGTTTACATAGAAGAGTTGTAGTGCTCAACACAGATTCATGTTATTTTATTTGTGTCATGGCTCCAGTGCTTTCTCACAACTGCCATTGTCATGTCATTAGCTTTTTTCAGATGCTGTGAGTCATGCCATGGCCATTTTGTTGCTGGCTTCATACTTGTTAGGCATGCACCAGGTAAAAATGACGTTGGAATGCCACAAGTACTGGTTGAACTCTGCATTGCAGGACATTCTCAAATAAGGGAGGACATAAATTGTGGGACCGAAATTAAGACTTGGACTCTACGCTCAGTTGTACAGTACACGATTCTCCATCAAAGCAGAACCGATTCCAGTCCTGCTTTTTGACTGTGGCAAGGTTTAAAGTTCCAGAACATGTCAAAGTTAAATTAAAAACTCTTTTATTATTGCATGTTTCATAGAGCATGTAGTATATTTCAGACACAGAATACCAATTAATAAAATTTTGAATACAGTATTGTACTAACCGCCCATGAAGCAGGGCCTTATCAGTTCTGTCCCCGACAGCAGCTAGAAGGACACGGATTGAAATGTCTCCTAAACCCATGTCCACCCTTGAGAGCTATAATGAAGTGTCACCTGTGGTCAAATTCCCTATATGTATTCTATAGTGGCAGTTTGTTTAAGCACACCTTATTATTTTAGTTGTCGCTACTCCAGTTGCTGTGTGACAACTACTGTTTTCATGTCATTACCTTTATAGAGTAGTAAGTAGCCTTGTTCAGCCACTGAGTCATGCGGTGACCCTAAGCAGGGCTTGATTTCCACTAGTCTGTGTATTGTAAAACTTTCCATTCCTTCATGGCAATAACCAAAAGTAGTCTTATAAGCTTGACTCATTTACAAGTTATAGCATATTTTTAGTGCACCTGCATCTTATTTTTTTTAGTTATGTAACAGCTACAATGCTGTCTGACAACTGCTGTTTTCATGTCATCACCCTTACACGGTTTCTCTGTCTTCTAATGACCCTGTGTGCTAGCTTCATATTTTTCTATTTGTGTTCTGGGTAAAGTGATGTTCAAATGGCACAGTCAAGTTCCATCAAATTAGATCATACTGTGCAACATTCTCAGTTGACAGCATTAGGTCTTGCCTTTAGTCATGCTCTGTGTATGCATACAAGAGTTGTTTTTAAGTGCACTGTCTTTTTCATGTTGGTAGCTTTCTGCACCCCCTGAGTCAATGTGGATTCAGCGTCTGAATATCCAATGGGACGGAATGTCCAACCAGACGGAATGTCCAATAGGTCACGTGACAGGCGAGACGGATTGTCCAATGAGTCTGAATGTCCAACTGAGACGCAATGCCCAACGAGACTGAATGTCCAACCAAGAGGGAATGTCCAATGAGACGGAATGTCCAACGAGGCTGAATATCCAACCAAGACGGAATTTCCAACGAGGCGGAATGTCCACAGACACTGGATGTCCAACGTAACCACAAGAGCAAATGGCTCGATTAAATAAGAAGTAGTGAAATGTCTGAACAGCCATCTCCCGCGTATACACCTGAAAGTGTGCTTGATTGATGGGTAGTGTCGCGTTTCCACAGGATGCATAGATAAGTTCTGAGTGTCTTTTCCGCCACAGGGCGATGTCTTTGTCGATAGTAGGTGTTTTTGTTGCGTATTTATCTACTTTTGTGTCCTTGTTTGCACACTCCACATTCTTTAACGGTTAGTTCTTACTAACTTCCACCCCCAGTTGAATTTCCGTGGAAACACGTTGCTCTAACTGTGATTATTGAAGTGTTAATTTTGACAATATTATCTTATAAAACTTACACTTTACAATTACCGACACAAAGCTGATGTGTAGCAGAATTCACAAAATCAAATTTATATCAATGACATGATAAAAATCCATTTAATGAATACTGCACATCTCTATGCCTCATTTTGAAATTGGCCGTAATATACTTGAAAAATAGCTCTTTTATTTTGTTAATGGCATATTAAAATGTTGATTGTTTCAATTAAATTGAGTCATAACTTTGCAGGAAGACATAAGTGAGTGACGATGGTACATACCGTAGGCAGGTACTTGTAATCACTAGTTGTTCATTAGCTATGCATACTTTTGTTAAGATTATTACAATAGTTATTGTGTACACCCACTCCTAAAAAAGGTAGCAAAGAGGCTGTAACTGCAGAGTCCCCATGACAACTTCACCACGTTTTCCTAAAATTTACCGCTATGGAATATATTAGAGGTAGACAGCAGTTGTCGTTGCTGTATAAAATGCCAGGGCTAGTAAACGTCAGTGCTTGTGTACATGAGGGCTTCACTACTACGTCTTACTGCCAGTAGCATATTGTTCTGTAATTGTGACGGATGTGCACTAGTTCAATTTGCTTGTCTTCTAGTAGGATAAAACGTAAAAAAACATCACAGTTTCAAACAGAAGGGCGAAGCAGTGAATGCGACAGCAACGCATGATATACGATGTAAGACTAGCAGCTTTAGGGGCAATCTGAATTGTAGTGAACATGGCCTTATTAGGTAAGCATGCAGGTGCTTAAAGTACCATTTGAGGGTCGAGCGGCAGAGACAACGGCCCAGCAGAGCTGTGAGCTAAGTCATGCTGTTTTGATGTCTTTTGGCACGTGCTTCACACGAAGCGACCGCGCTAAGCAGCGTGCACTTTGAGCCATCGATATACTTGGCCCATCACAGCGGCATCAAGCAAGTGCACTCCTTCCTGCACTCGTAGAAGCATTCGCGTGAGTGCTGTGTATCGAGGGCAGTGTATACCATATGCGAGACGCCTGGAATGGAGCACATGGCCAAGGCGCTGCTACGCAGTGCGCAGCGCGTCCGATGGCTGCTGAGGTAGCGCGTGCGCCAGCGATGGCGACCGCAAGTCCAGTGTGGCTGCTCGAGCCAGACCCCCCTCATTCACTCACGCTTTTTCAAGCTCGTTAAAGACGGGAGGGGCATTTCCTCACCACTTCGACGCAGGCCTCCCGAATGGGGTGATGTCATCGCAAACACTCCCCGAGCGACAGATGGGCCGGGCTTGTTTGATCTCTGCTTCATCCGTGTTCGGGGCCCTGCTCGCATGCTTTTACCCGCGGGTAGAAGGTGCGATGCCGGGGGGTAATCACTTTGGACTTCATATGGGATATGACGGTGGCGGCGACGGCAAAAACTCGTCAAGGCTGTCCATATAATTGCTATCACAATAAAAAAAACAGTACTTGGCACCAAAGGCAGACTGACTGCTCGGGCCAGTGTTACTGCGCCAGCCAATCATAGAAGCGAACAATATAGACCTCATGCAGTCTTTTAAATAGGGCATCGTGAGTAATTCTGTCATCAGTTTCTTAATGTATTAGACTTTCCATGGGACACTCTAGGCAAATGAGTGAAAACAAATATTCACTTACAATTTGATTTTTGCATTTCTCCCTTTATTCTTTTCACATGAAGTCTGAAGTAATAACTATTTGCAGCTTCGCAAGGAACAGTGGCTGGCACTTATTAAGGCATGGCCAGGGCTCCATGGCATATTTAAGTTGCATCCGAGTACAGAATAACAACTTTGTGCAATGCCGTGGCATACCTATATGCAAGCAGTAAAGTATAAGAATCTTGGTCCAAAACGTTTATTACTTATGTATATTCATGCATACTCGCTGGCACAAAGAGTAGGTCCATAAAATGTGCTAAAGTTGCTGTTAGTGTACGTGTTGCGTGGCAGCCCTTACATTAGACAATTTTAGTTTGTCGGTAGAGTCATTTACGGTCACGGATACCTGTTACCGGAACTGTTTATGACAGTGATAGCAGCGACAATAAGCGGTGCTTTGCTCACATACAATGTATTCGAATTTTATTTTAGTAGCGAGTGTTCTCGCTAAAAAAATAATAAAAAGTGATGTATGTTAATTATTATCACACGGAATGCTTCACAATATAAGGAAAGCAAAAGGTGCAAGCCACAGTAATTTCAGCGTCTCCGGTTTGGCTCCGCATCATCAGATGTCTGTACCATGCAGTGCCGCTTAATGCTGCTGATTCCGTAAGCTTTTACGGCAAACCGGTATCGCTAAACGTAATGATGTCTACGGACAAACTAAAACTCCCGATTCTGTACGTGTTTGTGTATTTATTTATTTATTTTCAATACTGCTAACACCAATGATAGGGGTTCTAGCAGGGTGGTACAAAACATATAACAAGGTTTCTTAACACACACAATTAATTGAGACAATACAAAATAATTCAACTGACAATAGCAACGTGAAATGTCAAAACTTTACATTGTGAAATGAAATGTAGACAAGCCTTTGATGATACAAAATACATCAGCGTTACAATTCAAGGAGAGCCTGAAATTCATCACTATCGACTACCGTTACTATGTGTTTATCGAGTTCATTCCACTCAGTTACGGTTCTAGGAAAAAAAGAGTATTTAAAAATATTGCTCTTGGATTTAAATGGGACTAATGAGTATGGATGTCGTTGCCTTGTAGAATAACCTCTGGAAAATGAAATATAGTCTCGTGTTTGGCTTTGTAACTTACCCTTGACAATTCTGAACATGAACTTAAGGCGAGCGATCTTATTTCTTACTGTTATACGATTTAAGTGCTTGGTGAAGTAACTGAGTAATAGATGATGGACCGTAACTATTAAAAATAAATCGTACAGCCTTACTCTGAACTCTTACCAGCTTAAGTATGTTCGTCTGTGTAAACAGGTCCCAAATAATATTTGCATATTCTAAAATCGGCAGTATTAAAGTTTTGAAAGCGGCGAGTTTACAATGGTAGATGCACTCTAGAGAGACCTCCTTAAAAAAATTGAGTTTAGACACAGCCTTATTAGAAATAGCAGTGATATGACTATCCCAGTGAATGTTGTCAGTTATAACGAGACCTAGATATTTGTATTCATTGACGCGATTTAATGTTTTGCAATCGACTGTATATGTATATAAAAGAGGATATTTCTTATTACTTATGCTCATTTGTCGTAATTCACAGCCATTTGCCACATCCTGCACCAACGCATCACTTTATCTAATTCGAAATTCAGTGTATGTCGATCAGCAGTTGCGTTTATCTCACTATACAAAACACAATCGTCGGCATATAGTCTTATTTTAACGCCACTGTCGTCCACAATGTTGTTTATAAAGAGAAGGAATAGCAACGGCCCCAGAACTGATCCTTGGGGGACACCTGAATCAATAGGCAGCTTTTTGAAAAGTGTTCATTAAAACCAACATACTGTTTTTGAGAACTCGGGTATGCTTGTATCCAATGACAAAGTTGTGGGTTTTTCAGTACTTCCCAAACTTTCATAAGTAGTTTGGAATGAGAGATTTTGTCGAAGGCCTTCGCAAAGTCTAAAAAAACAGCATCTATCTGTGACTGGTTATTTATAGCGAGTGCAAAGTCATGGACAATTTCAAGCAATTGTGTTGTTGGGGAAAAACCACGCCGAAAACCATGCTGAGCTGCTGAAAGTACTGAGTGCGACTCCAAAAAGCCGGAAATGTGTTTATGTATTACGTGTTCTAATAACTTGCAGCATGTACAAGTCAAAGCTATTGGGCGATAATTACTAACCAATTGTTTATCCCCATGTTTGAATAAAGGCTTAATTTTGGAGAGTTTCCAATCCTCAGGCAGGACTCCACTGAATAATGATTCATTACAAATTATTCAAAAATTTCGAGGACCATTCAGCGTATCTCTTTAAAAAGGCATTTGGTAAATCGTGTGGGCCACAAGATTTTCTTACATTCAAGTTTAATAATTCAAATACGCCAGCTTCTGTGATTTCCAGATTTTCAATGGCAGGCAGGTCTTTAAACTTGCTAAATGTGGGGATGGCTTCGTCATCACAAGTAAAAACAGATGCAAAGTGTTCGTTAAATGCATTGGCTATTTCTGTTTCATCTGATGTAGAAACTTTATTTATAACAAACGTGTCTCTATTGGATGACTTCGGCCTTATAAACTGCCAAAAATGAGATGGTGATTCCTTCATTATGTTAGTTAACTTTACATCGTAAAAATTAAGTCGTTCTATTATCTTTTCTTTTAATTATCGAGACAGATCTGTGATCAGAGATGCTGTCGTGTTGCTCTAGTGTTTTTAAGGGATTTTCGAAGCCGAATAATTTTTCTCCTAA
This sequence comes from Hyalomma asiaticum, assembly GCA_013339685.2. Classification (NCBI taxonomy): domain Eukaryota; kingdom Metazoa; phylum Arthropoda; class Arachnida; order Ixodida; family Ixodidae; genus Hyalomma; species Hyalomma asiaticum. The sequence continues at coordinate 52,995,191 of CM023481.1, forward strand.
TGTGGATTACATCTCGTGTAATCCAGGGTTTCGACGTATGTACCTTCTTTTTCTTGAAAGGAACAAAAAGCTGTATGCACGCATGTGCAGTGTTCTTATACTTTAGCCACAGAGCGTTAACGTCGCTCAAACCCAGATTAACACTTTGGCAAAGTTCGTTGTAGGCTATCTCCAATCTGTCTATGATGGCTGCATCTTCGGAAGAATGAAATACTGGCACGCGTGTGTATTTAACATCAGTTTTGTACTTCAGCGAATGAAGCTCAACGAAGACTGCCATGTGATCTGAAATACCTGTAAGCACCTGGCAGTCAATTTTTCCCAAAATATTACCATTGATGAAGACAAGATCGAGGATAGATTTACTATTGCCTTGCACACGAGTGTAATCACTAACTAGTTGCGTTAAATCAAAATGGAATGCAATGACAATAAGCACTTCATCATTAATGGGATCAGAAGTTCCCTGGATTAGAAGTGTGGTGTAAAAGACTGAGAAGCATAAAATAAAATACAGAAAGCCAAATAATTGCATGAGCTTGCTTCAAAAAGCACACCATGTGTTACATTCGAAGTCCTGAAATAACGAAAGGGAAGGAGGTTAAGGGCTCACTTTTTTTGTTAGAAACAAGTTGTTTCAATAACTTGGAAGTCCTGGTATTTCAGGAGACAATAGCGAGCTTTAGCATAGCAGAAAGCAGTAAACGCAAAGATTTAGCATTAGCGTGATCAGTTCACTAAAGCGGCGTGCAACCAAACCAAATGCGAACGTTAGTGGGGGATCATTTAGCTTAACAATGCAGGCCAATGTCTCGGCAGATCTTAAGCGAGCATTCTAGGTTCGACTGACGCCGCCATCTTGTCAAACGTACGGGTCCCTTTGCGAGCATGATCGTCGAATGCTATGTTCCGAAAATAGTGTAGACACGTAAGGGCTTTGGCTATGTTTACATTCTGCTCATGCGTGGTGTGTTATGCGCTAACGTAACGCTAAATGTCTGTGTTTGTTGCTTTCCGCTATACTAAATCTCGCTTCCTGTTGCGAAACAACGTGCAGGTGCCCAGATGTGTCTGCCTCAACGAATTGATCATCACCATTCACTTGCCCTTGACACCTTTCGAAACAATCGAGCAGAGGTTTCCTTTGTTCTTCAGCTAAAAAGTAAGTATGTAACTTCCGCTAGGTCGCTCAAGGCCAGCTCACAGTGAAGCTGGCCAATATTTACTGAAACAGGTCACTTGAGTCGCGTGATTTTGGCCGGAACATGTCATGTGACATTTGTTACGCGATATTGGTGGGAACATGTACTGTGATCACCCAAAATCAAGTAACGCAGTGTCACGTGGCAGGTTCTCGTCAAAATCATGTAACAAGATGTCACGTAACATGTTCCCAAGAATAACGTAACGAAACGTCATGTGACATGTTCTTGCCCAAATCACTAACGAAATGTCTCGTGACATGTTGTCCAAATCACATAGTGCAATGTCGCATGACGTTTCCTCCAAAATCACGTAACGAGATGCCACGTAAATGTTCCTTCAAAATTATGTAACGAAACGTCACGTGATATGTACTTGCCCAAATAATGTAACGTAATGTCGCGTGACATGTTTCCGCTAGAATCGCGTAACAGAAGGTAACGTGGCATATTGCCGCCAAAATAATGTTACACAATTTCACGTGGTATTGCATGACGCCTGAAAATTACGGCTAGCTTAGACAGCCTCGCTGTTAAAACTGGCACGACGCAGTTTTTACGGTAGCTTAAGCTGCTTCGCTGCTAAGAACTACTTCGCGTCTACTCCATGCAGAAGGTGGAGTAGACTACAATGCAGTGTGAGAACCTATGGGTCTTGTGACAACCGAGAGGGAACATCGAATGCGACAGAATGTCCAATAGGTCACGTGAGAGACGAGACGAAATGTCCAACCGAGACGGAATGTTCAACGAGGCGGAATGTCGAACAAGACTGAATGTCCAACCGAGATGGAATGTCCAACGAGACTAAATGTCCGCTATTGAACATTCCGTCTCGTTGGACACTGAGGCTACAAGCGGTCAATACGTGACTGCAGCAAGGCTTGATTTCCACAAGTGTGTATTGCAAAACTTTCTAGATCTTCGTGGCAATAACCAAAAGGACTCAACTTGTGTTTTATTTACAGATCTTGTTTATACAGGAAAAGTTTATAACAATAATTAAGTGTTGTTTCTTCAGAGGATACTTTTTCGAAGTGCTTACTTGAAAACAGCAGCAATCTGACTATACATACATAAGTAGCAGTTAAAAAGCTCAAAAACAGACATGCATTCACGTAATTACGTCGATCAGTGCGCATGAATTCGGCCTTGAAGCTGAATTTATGCATATAGTATTGCTTTATACGTGCACAATTCAGGTGTGGCAGGTTAAATGACTTTTGCCTGCCTGTTTTGAGCAAGGTAAAGGTGTCATCATGCAAGTTTTGGACCCCACAGGCACTTTCGGAAAATGTCCGAATAACCATTCTGGGATGTCCAACGGACGTGCCCTGCAATGTTTGCGGGTCTGGCTGCGGACCATCCGCTGGATGTCCAGCGTACAGTGATGGTACCGCTGCGCCAAACTGCGCCAAAGCGCGGAAGCTGCTACGTCCTGCTACATTTCCCCAAGATTTGGGGAACCTGCGCCAACGCTGCACCCAAAGGGATAGACCGACTATCAAAAACGAAACTACAGCTACGCGACGTGCCCCCGTTGACAGCGACATCGCGTGCTAAATTCCACATGTTATACATAGCAAAAGCTCGTTTGGACTCTCGTTAATTCAGATAACTTGGACTTATTCTCTAGTCTGGTCAAGCATATGTGTTACTTAGTGGCATGAAATGCTCGGTAGTTCGGTTATAACTGGCGGTTATTTTGGACAATCCTCGAAGCGCGCTTAGTCCGTATCTCTGCAGATGTGCGACATGAAAGAGTGAAGATGGCACGAGCGTGCAGCGAAAACAAAGCGGCGCATTAGATCAACCATCAGCAGCAGCGTAAACCGTGTTTACTACAGCATGCGGCATCACGCTACACTAGACGCTTTGCTCAATTCTTTTTTTATTAAAAAGTAGGGTTGCCTACTATGACTGTGTTTATATAGTGACTGAGGGTACATCCGCTGCTGCTGTGGCAAGCTATAGCTTCGTGCCTGCTCGGCGCGCGTGAACTGTGTGAACGCTTCTCCATGATAGTGCCTATAGCGGCCACTTTGTTGCACAGCGGCTGCGGGAAACAGCATTTTTGTGTTTGCTGTATCTTTATTTTATTTGCAATACTGCCAGTCTCTACTGAGACCATAGCAGGTGGGCACTATGTACAGATACTATGAATACTCATCATATGAACCATTCAGCAATACATACAAAAAAGTAACGTCAACTTTGCTCATTATACATCTGCAACTTACAATACATAACATATAAACAAAATACGAGTAATATAAATGGCAGAGGAACATTAGAAACTGAACACACGACTACATGCAAAATGTACAAGTACATATGCCTGTTGCATGAATGATGCTACTGCCAATTTAACATACTAAGATATTTTTTCAATCTCTGACTCAAACTGAGCCAGTGACTCAGTGTTAGTAACGAGCGGCACTAACATATTCCATTCACGAATGGCAACCGGAGAAAAGGAATGTTTAAACACACCACTGTTGCATTTGTACTCTACTAATGTGTTTGAATGTTTGTGCCTAGTAGCTTGAGTTTGTGAGTAGGAAATAGAATTTGAAATATCTATTTTATAATAATTATGCAGGAGTTGATAAAGAAATTTTAAACGTGCTTGTTTTGCTCGTGCTTCTAGCATAGGAAGTCCAGAAATACCTAGAAGGTTAGTGGGCAAGTCGTCGCGTTTAAATTTGTTGTAGATGAATCGTATGGCTTTCCTTTGTACTGCTTCTGTTTTCTTTATGTTAGTCAGAGTATGAGGAAACCATACGGTGTTTCCGTATTCGAGGATCGGCCTGACAAATGTTTTGTAAGCTAGGAGTTTTGTTGACAAGGGTGCCAGTTGAAGTGATCTGCGAAGAAGAATTCCTTTCGAATGGTGTGCTCCCCATCCATGACTACGTAACAGCGAGCTGCGTAGCTACGCTTCTTCCGTGGCGGCTTCGGCAAGCAGTGGTTTCCTCTTGATAGCTCGCTTAGGCTGCTTAGGCCGCGCATGCCTTCAGAGCTGCGTGGGTGCCGTCCACTATCACGGAACTGCCAGCTGTGGTGTAGGCGGGGTTCACCCGAGAAAACTCGGAGTGCAGTATTTTTGTGCTCAGACCGCGCGCGTGCATGGGCGCTACGTATGATCTCGTCGCCAGCGACTACTGTCACTGGAACACCGCAGTTTTGGCACTCCATAATAGTTTCGGTTTATTTTTCCTTCACGCGTGTCTTCGGAGCCTGCATGCAACAAATGCGTCGCTGGTGATCACAGTTACTTCTGCAGAAGAAGCGACGTAATTTCGTTTTCACTCGGTACAATGTTATGAAGTTACATGGCAGAAGCTGTACTAAATAAACAGCGATTTTGCCGCGTTCCGCATGCTGGCATCGAACGCACCGGTTACAACAGCGATGGATGAACGGTTTGTTGCCGCTCAATTTGTTGACAAAGAAAAAAAAAGAGGATGGCCGCTAGTGCGTGGTTATTTTAGTGGCAGTGGCAGCAAGGGGTGGGGGCTAAACGCTACTTTGCGGTTAAACTTAGGCGCGGGGTTCTTTCACCGCGGTGACTACAAGTAGATGGTCACAAAATTAAGAGAAACGCTTCTTTTACACTGGTGTTATGAGAATTAAGAACAGGGATTCACTTATTCATTCGTGAAATCAGAGTGCATCTATATGGCAGACATTTATTTTCTTGGTACTGTTAGTAATTCCGAAATTTTTCTGCTGCCCTTAAATTCCATTTAACGAGCAAGGACGATTAATATTTTCAAAAGGAAGTGGAGACTGCAGAACATGCTCACAGGTGCTGAACAGATCGTTTAAAGCGAAAGGCCTTTGGTGAATTTCAAAGTGCACTTCTTTTTTAGCTGGAGGCAAATCTCAACTAGTGGCAGCCATTCAAAACATATCTTTATGGAATAAAAAGAGAGATAGAGAGAGGGCACACTCTTGTGATGTTTCTTTCGTGGCTTTTAGCAATATTCTATTTAGTGAGAGCATTAACATGAATTTGTAATTTTGTAACTGCACTTCCCATGTATTAGACTCGGCTCGCGCGTTTCTCATGCATAGTTGCAGGCCAGCAGAAAAGAGAGCTGTGTCAGGATTTTTATGCTTTTCTTACACTGTACTTGAACAGTGCGCAGCACGCACATCACACTCTCTTTATCAGTTGTGCGCAATGAAGGCAGCTTGGGTACGTTTTGCAATTACTGTTGTCAACACCTGCTCCAGAAGGTAGTTTTGCTGCTACGAAAAGCAGTTTTGCCTGCTCCAAAAGCTGCTCCAAAGGGGCTTAGGCTGGTAGCCTAATGTCCAATGAGGTATCTCCCTCGGATGTCCTGTGGACTAAAAATGCCGTCTTGGTAAATATGTTCTTCATGGAGTCATGTTGGGCCATACCAATTTTCGTATACATCCCACTAACGAAACAGGCGGCAGAGCATCAAGACAGTGTCGTGTAAATCAGGCCACTCATGACATGTATGTCATGATTTTTATGTGATGACTTGTTATTTATATTCGTCATGCAGTCATGTGGCATACTAGTTTTCGTATACATCCCATTAACGAAACGGCCAGGAGAACACAAAGTCGTAGGTTGTTGGATAGCTAGATAGATAGATAGATAGATAGATAGGCACGCTCAAAGTCGCTGAAGTTGGCTAAGAAATGCTTCGCATTTAAAAACATTCGGACTCTTTCTAATGGCCTCTACGATGCTTGCACATTAACAATACATTTTTGCATATTTCTAGCAACTATTTTGCCTAGGGGCTCAAAACGCAAAGAAAAGCGAGTGTAGTATCGCGGCCGACGGCCGATACCGGAGCGGCCTCCGCTCACGAGCCACTGCTGCAGTAACCAACAACCTTTATTGATGATGTGCATGTGTATATATACAGATGGCAACAGATGGCAGCCCCATCTGTCGTGGCGGAATGTAATTACAATACAACATATTCCCTTCCTTATTTCAGGTGTGTGGGTTAGTGGGTTACTCAGGTTAGTACTGTTAGCAAACACTTGTGAGAGATATGTACAAAAGGTTTCAAACATATTCACTTAAACCTTGCGCACAACAATACAAGAAAATAATTTTCCAACTGATTAGAAATCACGAAAGAAAATACTGACTATAGATAGTCTAAATATCTGTTCAGTGGCCTTCTTGCTCTAGGCGGTTGCACCCGACGTGCTGGTGGCTCGTACGGCGAACCAGAGGTAGCTTGCACTTCCTCCTGACCTGGCACTTGTTGCAAAGTCACTGCAGAACTGTGCTCACCACCCACGGGCATTGTACGCGCTGTCACTCCTGGAGTAGTTGATCCAGAACAGTGATGAATGGCTGATGCTTGCGCCGGTGTGCGAGGTGGCGTTGCCGTATGCCCAGTATCACTCGTATCACTCAGAAGTGAAGGCGTCGCTGAATGCCCAGTATTGCTCTGGGCTGAAGGGGGGTTCTCAGTCTGAACATGTTGAGGCGGCATCTTGTCCATCTTTGATGCGTTCCATGTCTTCCCGTCATCAAGACTGAAAGTGGATGGTCCCTTCTGTTCCATAACCTTTCGAGGATGGCTGAAGGAGAGGTCCCCCTTGAACCCAACAGTTGGCTTCCTGACGCGGACCCTGTCGCCCACACCTATGTCAGTGTTCTTTGCTGCCAGACGCTTGTCAGTGTAGATTTTGCTGTACGCTTGCTTCTGCCTCACTCTGTACCTCAGCTGACGAAGTTCTTCGATTGGGTCAGTGAAGAATGACGGAGATGGGTGACCAACAATGTCTAAGCGAGTCTGAGGCAACCTTCCATGGAGAAGCAGTGCTGGTGCAACCCCAGTGGTGGCATGCGGTGTGCAGCGGTAAACCCCTAAGTACTCCGTCACGGCTTCATGAAGTGTTTTGTGCTCCAACAGGGCCAACTGGATGAAGTTCTTAAATACACGGTTGAAGCGTTCAACCTGTCCATTCGCCTGACGGTAGTATACTGAAGAGTGTGTCAGGCGAATTCCGCGCTCTTTGAAAAATCGGGCGACCTCTCGGGAAGAGAACTGAGGCCCATTGTCGGCGACCACTTCATCTGGGTACCCCTCCCGAGAAAATACTTGAAGCAAAAAGTTGGTGACTGACCTTGTCGTGACCTCTCTGCTGAACTTCACCTCGGGCCACTTGGAGAAGTAATCAACTAGCGTGATGGCGTATCTGCATTCCTGCGGAGCTTTCTCGATCGGACCAACGATGTCGATGGCCAGCTTCTGCCACGGACGGTCAGGTAGTGGGACAGGTTGAAGGGGAGCAACAGTGGTCTTCACGCTCTTATCTGCACGTTGGCACACACTGCAGTTCTGTATGGCGCCTTCTACTTGCCGATCCATACCGGGAAAAGCGTTGTCGCAGGCGTGCCTTCGTTCGAACTATTCCCGGATGCGTTTCATGCGCTATGGCAACTACCTGATGCGAGAGAGACCTTGGAACAACAAGTCGTTCTCCACGCAGGAGTAAGCCATTGATGACAGAAAGTTCTTCCCGCACAGTGAAGTACGGCTGAGCTTCCTTTGAAATGAACTTGTGCGGGGGGCCAAGACGCCATCACGTAGCCTTTGACGCCTTCCAAGGTGGCATCGTCATGCATGGCCTGCTCAAATTCCTCTTTGGCAATGAACAGCGGCTCCGCGAGGAGTACGACCTCTTAGTGTCTTGCTGTGGCAGTGCAGTTTACTCATCGATGGCAGCAGAAACTGGCAGGTGCGAAAGCGCGTCAGCAACCGTGTTTTCCAACCCTCTCTTGTACTCAACCTTGTAGTTGTAGCGAAGAAGTCGTTCCGACCACCTTGCTATCCGAAACGGTTGTCGCCCCGTTCCCTGGGTAGACAGCAATGCCATTAGCGCACGACGGTCCGTCTGTTGCGTGAAAAGTCGTCCCCATAAGTACACATGCCATTTTTCACATGCCCAGATGCATGCTAAAGCTTCACGCTCAGCAGTAGAGTACCTCCTTTCGGTCTCGGTCAATGTTCTTGATGCAAATGCAACTGTGTGAATGCGCTGGCCGTTTCTCTGCTGCAAAACTGCACCCAAACCGTACGCAGAGGCATCAGTACTGACAATGACTGGGAGTGCTGGATCGAACATGCGCAATACATTGGGCGAGGCCAGAAGCTCTTTTACCTTCAGGAAACTGGCTTCCGAGGCTGCATCCCAGTCGAAGGGAGTGTCCTTGAAGAGCAGGCGCCGCATAGGCTCTACTTCAGTAGCAAGGTGTGGAACAAACCTTGCGTAGTACTCGATGAGGCCCAGGAAGGACCGAAGCTTGCCTGCGTCAGTCGGTGTTGGGGCATGGATGATTGCGTCAACCTTTGTTTGAAGGGGTGCTATTCCTTCAGCACTGACGCGATGTACGAGAAAAGACAGTTCCTTGACATTGAAGACACGTTTGTCGTTTAACTTCAACCCCGACTTTGAAATGCGCTGCAGGACTTCTTCGAGGTTTCTCATTGCTCTTCCTCAGTCTTTCCGAACACAATGATATCATCGATGTAGCAAAGAACGCCTTTGCAGCCTTGAAGAATTCCAGTCATTAGCTGTTGGAACGCTGCAGGGGCAGATGCGAGGCCAAAGCAGACCCTCTTAAATCTGAACAGTCCCTCATGGGTAATGAACGCTGTTAAATCTCTGCTGTCGGGATGAAGAGCAACTTGGTAATATGCTGGGGCCAGATCTAACTTCGAGAAATGCTGTGCTCCCCTCAGGGCATGCAGAAGCTCTCCTGTGTGGGGCAGTGGGAAGTTGTCAACCACCACAGCCTTGTTCGGCTCTCAAATCAACACAGAGTTTAATGGTTCCATCTCCCTTTGTTACTGCGACTATTCGTGACACCCACTCAGATGCGTTGACCCTCTCGATAGCGTCGGCTGCTAGGAGACAGTTTCAGTTCGTTAGAGACCGACTTCCTCACGGAAAATGGTAGGCGTCGAAGTTTTTGTGCAACTGGGGCCACCTGCTCTCTCAACGTCACCTTGTGCTGGACACCTCTGGCAAGCCCCAGGCCCGGTGATGCCAAGTGGGCGAACTTGGCCCATAACATGGCAGGCATGCCAAACTTCGGAGGACCCACCTAACTGTTCCCAGCAGTAGTTTGTGGCTGCTTGCTCTCTTGGTTGCCTGGCCCACTGTGGGCTTCAAAATCCGCGGGCGTCTCAAAAATTGGTTCGATGGCCGTGTTCAGGCACCAGAGTTCAGTGCCTAGAATCTGAAGTCCCAGGGCTTGCACGGCATCGAGACCAAGGAGCGACGTTCCACTGCAGGGTGACATAAAAACCCACGGAAGCTGCTCGTGTCCTGTACATCACTTCGGCTTGGAGCAGGCCCAGTACGGGGATCTTCTTGCGGGAGAAGTCTAGCAGGGTTGCACTGGGGCTGTGAAGCTGCACGTTGTCGCCAAACAAGCTTCTGAAGTGATTCTCTGCCAGTATCGAAACCGCTGAACCTGTGTCAACAAGGAACGTAATGGCCTCTGTAGGTCACGGCGAGTCAACGGCCCGGACCCTGACATCCACGTGGATTCCGGTGTGCTTGCCGGCACGGACAGTCAAGATGCTGATTACGCTGTCTTCATCTTCATCACGGCGAACCTCGTGAACTTGCGCCGGCCGCTGTCCCCTACCCCATCGAGAACTCCGGCAGACATACTTGAAATGGCCGCGGAGCCCGCACGCGACGCAGGTCCGGCTGCGGGCGGGGCACCGAGAGCGGTCGCATCTTTCTGCGCCGCAGTTGTCGCACCCTTCGCGAGAACTGATGAACGGTGCAACGGTAACATCGGGCGTGCGGAAAAAACGGGAGTTCGATGCGTCGTTGCGGCACTGACTTTGGGGGCGTATCGCGTTCCAGCGATACTGGCGATCATCTTGTTTGCGTTCACCTGCCTGCGCCGCGACCGCATGAGTTCTGCGCATGTTGCTGCCAAATGCGCTGCACTGGCTTTCCGAGCTATTGTGCCTCACAAAGTGCTCGCTCGCGCAGTTGCGAAATTTCTACAGCTCGGTCAAATGTCACCGAGTCGCCTTCAAGCAGCAACTTTTCTCGCAGCCGTGGGCACGAAACTCCGGCGACAAATTGCTCGGCCAAGTTTTCGTCAGCTACAGTGTCGAAGTTGCAACATGCTGCTAGCTCATGCAGCGCGAGGGCGAAGTCGGCGATTGACTCACCGGGAAGCTGGTGACGCTCTCGGAAGCGGTGCCGTTGGACGCGGACGTTGACAGTGGTAGTGAAGTGACGGGCCAGGGCCTCGACGGTTGTGTCGTATACTTTGGCTGCATCGTCTGTCCCCCTCTGCTTGGTGGTCGTTGTGGGGAGTGCGTCGAAAATGCGTTGGCCTTCTGTGCCGAGGCAATGAAGAGGATAGCTCGACGGCGGGCCGGTGGTAGTTCGTCGGCGCCGGATGCCAGGATTTAGTTTTGAAAAAGTCGATACCAGCGAGGCCATGGCACCGCTGGCATGCCAGGTGTGGTAAGAAACGGTGGTGGGGGCGTTATTCTAGCTCCAGCGTCCATCCTCGTCGCCAATGTAGTATCGCGGCCGACGGCCGATACGGAGCGGCCTCTGCACACGAGCCACCACTGCAGGCTAACCAACAACAACATTTATTGATGATGTGCACATGTATATATACATATGGCAACAGATGGCAGCGCCATCTGTCGTGGCAGAATGTATATACAATACAACAGCGAGCACGCTTTTCGAACCCTCCTTCTATATGCATACAGGCCCAGATTGCAGCCGTTTCGCTTGTGTGTTTTATATTTCGCCGCTGGTAGGCACTTGTATAGAGTTTCTTGGAACTATGATTGAGTCAATGTACCGCCGGAGCATGTCACCCCTACGCGATGTGTCCCTCAAAGATACGGTGGATCATACAGCCGTGGGCCTATTATTTTGACGATGGTGCTGTCGCAATGCCGCACTTATTTTGTTCTCAGGCACTGCAGCTTCACTTCTAGCTACGAGAGCGCTACTTAGGCGATCTCTTACGATGGGTACTATCTCTCCATGACGCGTGTGCAGAGATTGATCCCGGGAAGGCCGGTTACATGCGCCAGGTGCCAAGATTGTTAAAAAAAATGCGGTGCAAGTCCCAGCGACAGAGGCGGTGCCGCTACCGGAAAAAGGCGGCCAACTCCAGACTACAGGAAGAGTAAGTACATACACTTCATGTAGCTCCCACATGACAGACGAAAGTGGCGAAAGCCGAGAACATTGGTGGTCCAATCACGAACCTCCGGCAGTGAAGTATCATGCGAATGTAATTTGGTGTTGGCTGCAAAGGTTAACGTTCGATCGCGTGTGGGTCATAATCACATACCGAATGCGGCTGTGAGTCACACCTGTTCTTGTATCGTTAATGGGGCCTAACGACGAGGATGTCATGTTGTTCATGTGACGACTTAATCAGTCATGCAGTGGTACCCTTCCGTGCCGAGTTTCGTATATACCGCCTGACCCTCGCGAATTTCTGATCTAGGGGTGTGCAAATATTTGAATTTTCGTATAGTTTTCGAAGAGTTTGCTATGCGATTATATTTAACCTAACTTTTATCTCTAATCTAACCCATTCCCGCATGAAGTATGCTTCACTGCATTACATTTGAGCACTGCAGCGAAATAAACACTTGTGTACTGCAGCGAAGTTAACACTCGGGTACTGCAGCGAAGCTAACACTCATGTTGGGTCGGTGCCGCGGCTGTCAAGGACGCCAGCACCGAAGAACAGTAGCACGTCGTATTTTGCATACATATCAAAAAGTGTTTTAATTTCACACACCTACATGTGAGTAGCATACTTACTCGCGTAATGAACCCACCCCCCACTTTGGTCCTAGAAAAACAAAAGCTTGTTTATTGTATTTATAGTTTTATTTGATTTCGGCATGATTGCTAGTGTCTTTGACGATAGAAACAACGTTAAGTCACGCCATTATATTTGAAACAATGACTCAATAAAAGTTAAAACATAACTTAGCAACCATGCTGAACAATTGCTAGCAGGGCGAGCGCTAACAACACAGGTCAAAATTTAAACGTCGCGCGTTTTTGCGGGGAGCGCCATCTGCCATCAGTAGAAGAAACCTTCTTGCTTATAGCGCCACGCAAACACAGCGGCCGCAAAAAAAAAAAACAAAGTGCAGCGGTCATGCCGTGCACTCGCAACATGAGACTGCTGAGACGTTGAAGGAAGAAGTTCCTACTTTCCCAGATTGGGAACACCGATCCGACTGCACTTAACTTTGGCATGCTGCGAAACAGCACAGTGGAATTTAAAGGTGCTAGAAGTGTAAATGTGCGGACAATGGGCGCCGAAAAGCAGGGGTGCACGGTGATGCTGGCGATAACAGCTGACCGCAGGAAGCTGCCACCGTTCATCGTCTTCATGAGGAAGACTCTTCCCAAGAACAGCCTTCCCGCTGGCATCCACGTCCGTGCTCAGGAAAAGGGCTGGATGTCGGCGGAGCGGATTGTGGACTGGTTGGAGACAGTTTGGGGACGACGACCGGGTGCTCTTCTTTTGCCGTCGTTGCTCGTCATCAACAGCTTCCGTGGCCATCTCGAGGAGGGCGTCCGGCGCCGCATGAAGGAAATACGCACAGACATTGCCGTGATCCCCGGTGGCCTGACGCCCTTGCTGCAGCCCCTTGACATTTCGATCAGTAAACCTTTTAAGGACAACGTGCAGCGGCTGTACACGGAGTGGATGGCTGACGGCAACCACGGCCTGACTCCTGCAGGTAAAATAAGGAGGCCGTTCATCGAGGTGCTCTGCAGCTGGATTCTGGAGGCGTGGAGCAGATTCCGAGCAATATGATCGTCCGCAGCTTCAAGAAGACTGGCATTTCGAACAGCCTGGACGGCACAGAAGACTATACGCTGTGGTCAGACGACGATGCGGCAGCAGCAAGCGACATAAGCGAAGAGGAGAGTGACGGCGATAGCGGCAATAGTTGCGAGTAGGAACGCCAAAAAGTGGCCGGTTGGTGGCATCACTACAACAATTTTTTTGACATACATTGCGCACAGGCTCTTACATTTGAAAAGGTTAGGTATTAAAAGCCAGTTTCTGAACGCCATCATGCGAAATTTCAGCTCTTGTAACTACCGCAATTTTTTTTCTCCCGTGTAAGGAACCCTCCCCCCAACTTGGTGTGAAATTTCCTGAAACAAAGGTGGGTTCATTACGCGAGTAAATACGGTATATATATGGGCAAAGACGCGCCCTGAAAAGCAATTTTTTTGTGTGTGTAGCGTCCTCTTCGTGGCAAATACGCTTCCTTCGCTGTCAACTCGTGTTTTCCGGCTGCCTAAGCTTACAGTACATTAGGATTTGATTGAACAACGATGCGCTAGCAACCACTGTTTGCTAGCATCGAATCACGTGATCATTCAGTGCACTCAATCCCCGAGCTTCCAGAGTCTGGTGAGCCAGTTCTGCTTTCTGTTTCCTGTCGCCATCTGCCTGCTTGCATGGTCTTATTTATGGCAATGGCATGACATCGACTCACTATGGTAGTATTGAAATCTTAAGGACAGCAGTTAGCAACAAGGCAGATGGACCGTCCAACTCGATATTACTCCTCCAGCCAGTCACAGAAGCAAACAAGGTCGCCTTCACGCAGCCGTCACGCACGTCATTTTGGCGTCAGTTGAATAAAAAATTAGACTATTTATGTCCCACTTTAAGAAAGACCGAAAGTATATAAATTCATGCACTTTTAATTTTATTTTTTGCAGTTATTGCTGTGCCTTTTTTTTTTACGTGGAAATTTTGAAGTGCGACCTATTTGGAGCCATGTGGAGCAATAGTGAGAGGCAGTTATTGAGGGTTGCGAGGCGCCTCGCTGCAGACATGAGTTGTATCCAACTGTAGATATACACAGCTGCTTGAGGCTTGAGAACACTGTGTTTGAGCAGGAATACAGTTTTGTGCAGAATAGTATGAGGGGAGAGGGGGTGTGGTTGGAGGATTTAGATTCTCTTCGCTCTTCACGGAGGTGACCTATGCAAAAGAAAGGAAAAAAAGGTCCGTGAGAGAATATTTCCAGAAATGGTGATAGTGGACCTAAAATTATGAATTCTGCATAGGCTATTAAAAGTGCACTTATGAAAGAACAGCAATGTGAACTCAGCCCCAGCTCAAGTAATGTAAAAAAAAGGGTGGAAGGATTAGCACATTATTAGATTATACAGAGAAGGATGTGCCATAGTTACAAACGGAGAGGCCTCCTGTGTGCATTTAGAAGGGTATAATTTGAAAAAAATGGTAGCATGTAAAGATCACAATGGCAAAATCTTTTAAGAGTGAAGTATCAAGTAAGTTTAAGAGCGGCGTTATCAGAGAACAGTGAAGACGCAAAGTGGTTTTGGACTAGTCAGTAATAGAGAAATATCAGTTCGATATAGCTATAACTAGAGCGATAGAACTGCCAAAGAGATCACCGATGTCTGCTTACCTTATGTTTTAACAGGAAAGTGTTTTATGCCGGCATCCTCCGCGACTCCATCCGTCACTACCGTAACGAATAGGGTGCAGTAAAATAGACATGTAATAACAAGAAAGAAAAACACTCAGAAAAACTTCTTTTCATGCGCTGGGAATAGAATTCGCAGCCCCTCACTCCACGACGAGAGGTTGCTGGTACTCTGCCACTGCGCTAACACCGCACAAGCTCGGAGTTGTACGAACGTGCCTTATATTCTTTCTTCTCATTCGATTTTGACGCTCTGGTAATGCTCAGCACGCGCGCATCGAGCACATTGCCTGGAACAGTGCCACCATCTAAGGGAGGCAAAGTGAATCACTGTAGCTTTACTTTGCCATTCCTGGATGGCGGCACCATTCCAGGTGCATTCCAAAGTCCGCCTTGATGCATGCATGCGGAGCCGAGCGGGCATCGGAGAGAAGCATGATATGGAAGAACATAGCTGCGTTCGTTAAGCTTCGGGCATATATGTGCCAATAGCGCAGTGGTAGAGCACCGGTCACTTTTTGTCTCGGTTAGCCTTCCCCCGCTGACCACTCTACGAGTGTGATGGCAACAAGAACGCTTCTGCGTTAGGCGCCCAAGCACGGTAATGATGTTGGCGGGTCAGTTTTGGTGCAAGTAAATATGATCAATATGTTAGTTGCGTGGCATTTGCTGTGTCGTATTGTGTAAACTACTTCAGCAACCACAAGGGGTTGGTACCTGATGTTTAGGAGTTGATGCCCTCACAGCGAAACACCAACAGCTTTGGGCAAGTTTACCTCGATGTAACAACAAACATTCAACTGCTTATTCACTTTCGTGTTATACCATTTCCGTTGCTAGAGGGATCAGCCACGTTTCTTCTGAATTCTTTTTGTTGCAGGGATCGCACAAGGGCGAACAGTGACAGCAGTCGCACGCAGTTGGGCGAACATCACCCATCAGACGTAAGCATTAGCCAACAGGCAACCAGCGCATGCTCCATTACAGTTATCACTGTCGGGGCATGACATCACAGAAGAAAAAAAATATGAGGCGGTGTCGCGTGAATTAGCTATAGCCTTGGCAGGTCAAGCACGATGGCTCTCGGGTATTGGGTCCCTCATAGTTGCCGGACACCTCGAGGTTCTTCGGAAGCGGTAACCTTTAGTGGCGATTCACCGTGCCTTATCCTGCCGCTTGCCTACCATGTGACTAGGCCCATTTCCGAAGACTTCATCATTTACATTGTTTCCTAGGCTTCAAGATTGTCATGTGACACCCTCTGGTAGCTGGTTTTTCTTTCCACCATACGTAACATGGATCGCTGTTTTTGTTTTGGTGGCAATTAGAGGCACTCTCTGCCGATTTTTCTTTGACCATCCAAGGTAATGGCGATTGTGTGTTCCTGAGATGCTCCAGTAACACGCCAGATAGAAGAAATGCTCAGAAAATGCAAATATAAATCTAAAACACTAAGAAAGCAACAGCGAAATCGAAAACGAAATTCATCCTAGCAGTGCTGCCTTTGCATGACGTCAAACGAGTCAAACCACCTTATGCGCGGTACGTCGGTGCATGCTCCCCCGGCCTGTCGGTAATGTCGCAAAGCTCTCTCATGGCCTTTGTAGTGTGCCTGCAAAGAGAGGAACACTAGGCCTTTGAGATTTGGAGCGCACCGGCTGTTGACACGCGCAATGATCGATGGCCATGGTACGGTACCGGTGTGCTTCCGTCGCTCTTCTTACGATGACGTCAGCACAGTGTGGCCAATAAATCATGAGTAGCCAAGTGGCCGGTTTGAGATAATCAGCAAAATTGATTTGCGAGCAATCTGCGCATCTCTCAAAGTCTCTATTGTTGCGTAAATGACGGAAAGTGTGCCAAGGAATGTACCCAACGGATTTCACTGAGATCCATTCACCTTGAAAAACTGCCGAATTGGCCTTTAACGCGAATAAAGCTGCAGGGGCTAACGTGAGTTGGTGAACCTTCAGCAGTGTTTCCATGTAGCTCGAAGAAGGCTGATCTTCGAAGAGGGCCAGCAGCGAAGACAAGGCGATGTAAAGAGCAAATAGAATTTTAATGCATCGCTACGGGTGATCGGGGCACTTCAAAGAACTGTACGAAACACTGCGTGCTGCAGCGTGCCAGCGCGGAGAGACCACTGTGGCGCCACCTCCCTCCCCTTATATAGCCTTATTCCTAGAGCGTTTCGATAAGTTAAAAAAAGACTCCGGGGATGGAAACACCCGCCGTGCGTTACCGCGACGTGTGAAGCCGGCGTTTGCCTATATGGTTGAGCCTTAAAACTTGCCAAGCTGACGAGACACCAGTCCCAGTTCAAGCATTTTCAGTCTGTTAATGTAAGTCGTAGACTACCTCTAATGTAAAAGCACGTTGGTTTGGTTTAAAATATTGCCAATGGCTGAGCAAGTCACATGACCTTGCATGCAAATTGTCGTGACATTCAAGTTTCATCCAAAAGCCAATGCGAAAAGCAGGTACACTGAGCTGCATCTGTCTAGCAAAACTGACCACGTTAACGGTGTCAGAAGAGTGCAGGAAATGCTCTTTTTCTTGTGCAAAAATGTCACTCGATTCCTGCGCTGAGATGGGGGACACCAGCTTCACCTTGAGGAGAAGTTTTTGACTCCAGCATTATTTTTTTTAAACCTCATGATGCATACCGCACACACGCACAACTTCCACGTGTGACGAACAACTTCGCGCACGCTGGCTGGGCGGACACCTCATTGTGTGTTGGCTCATTGTGCGAGGTGCGATTCGTTACAGTTGCGCCGATTCATATCCGTGCTCACGTCAATGGACTTTTTTTAGCACGCTTGTGCTTTCATTGGGGAATGCTCTACTGGTAGCAATATTTTGAATGCTCGTTTGTCGGCATCTTGTTATTCACGGCAGCTCTCTCGAACCCTACGGGGTAGCGGACCTTCCACCGAAGGGTTACCTCTTCCTTCACCGGAACCCCCTAATGCAGTCGGCACCACCTGCCAATATAAGTCACGGGTGTGGATCCCGTTGTTTCAGTGCTCTCTATGGGCGTGCTTCACTGTACCACAGTAGCATAGCAAGTAAACGTTAAAAAGTTGCCGGACGCTTGCGCTTCCCATTTAAGATTGTACAACATAGCGTCATTGGGCTCCGACCTCAACGCCTAGTCGTAACAGAGCTACCTTTCCTCGCACATACAAATTGCAGTAGTCTGAGCCACCATGTGTGGGTGTCAATCAACTTGCTCTTTTCGATTTTTCAGATGGCTTTTACTTCGAGAAATTGAATTTTCTTCAGCAATGCACTTTTGGCAATGCGTAGGGGCTTGCTTTGTCGGGTGCCTAAGGAAACACGGCGGTAGGTCAAGGTGGTTATTTCCGCCATGGATGCGGGCAGCACATTTTCAGCAACACGAACGCTGTCCGTTGTCGTTTTCAGACCAGCCATTCCTGTCGCAGAAATATTTCTTTCCTTCTTTGTTGGTCGTCTTCTAGTGCTCAAATGGTCAGGTAGGAAGTAGAGTATAGACTGTTTCACCAGCACTTGCCATTCTCTGGCAACATTGTGCGTTCACCCGAAATACGCCCTAGAAAACTTCCTGTTTACTTCACTTTCGCGTGTTTTCTGCGTGTGTTGGTGGCTCCGGCTGGTTGTGTTCCAATGTTTTCCAATGATAGAATTATTCCGATGAAGTGCTCACTACTCGTCTGCTGCTGTATGGTTTCAGAATGCAGTCCGCGATCCGGAACTAATTTTCTATCGCAAGTCAAAACCCGACAGATGAAGCAGAAAGAGCACTTGGATCCCAGCGACCAAACGAGAAAATTGGACTTGCACGAAGAACGCGCCGATCTACCCTGCTCACTTCTTCAAAGGCAAAAAAGCTCAACGCATACTCCACTGACACAGAGGCGATGTTTAGACGTTACTCTAAGGTCCCCAATTACTAGGTGCACGACGGACGCAGTCATATTTGACCCATATGACATAAGCACGCTGATGCCTGAAGTGGATAGCAAAGCGTGAAAGATGGCTAAGATTGAAAATTCAACGTGAAAGTGTTTCTTGTAGTTGGAGCCTTATCATACTGTTAGCAGCAACACTCGCGACACCAAAGCAGCCGCGCTCAACATGGATCGCCGCACAGTGCACGTAGCGGTGCCCATGTGTTGTTGCCCATTACAGTGACGCCGTGCATTTGCTTCAGAGCGACTCCTGCGAGAGGTCTCGCATTGGTGAGAGAAGCTGACTCATTGCCTGTCGTCTTGCCGCCAATGGACATCGTCACATCCTGGCTAAATTATTGTTTGGTATGAGCGCGGACATGGCGGGTGCTCAAGGGGGTAGGTCTCGTGTAGGGCGGGTTAGCTTGAAAGTTTGATTCATGAACAGTGTACTCGTGAGTAAACCGTAGTAGTTTGCATCACTCAGCCACACCTGACGTCATCACATAATGAGTATGTTTCATATTTCAGTCACACCGAATATGTATTTCAGATAGCGATTGATTCCGATCGACGCCGATCTCTCAAAAAGTACCTGGTGTGACACAAGCACAGTAATAAGCGTCC
Source organism: Hyalomma asiaticum (assembly GCA_013339685.2). Lineage (NCBI taxonomy): Eukaryota > Metazoa > Arthropoda > Arachnida > Ixodida > Ixodidae > Hyalomma > Hyalomma asiaticum. The sequence goes on from CM023481.1 coordinate 53,014,481, forward strand.
TATCGTGATGTGTCCTAAACCAAAGTTTTGAGTGTGTTAAATAGCCCGTTTTAGGCAGCTTAGAATGTGTGTGATAAAACGTAGGTTACACGTTCCGTACACAACTCACCCCTTCTTATGTGAATAATGGATGTTCATTATTCCGAACTTTTTAAATGGTGTTGTCACAGTAAAGTTAGCCATTGAAGAAAACTAGGTATGCTCCATCAGGCTCGATTTGCTCTCTGCTCGTTGCCTTTTATTATCATTTTATTGCTGTTCAACAAGCTTGTCATAAAACTGAGCAATCGTGCTTACCTCTCACAATCATTCCACAGTTAACATAGCTTTGCTCAGGAACTTCGGCTGACATGCGGTCACTACAGATTGTTTGTCAATTCATCATGTAGCTGCCTTTAGGCACTCTTCTCGCCACTGCAGTTTCTGCTTGTACCTCTCTCATGATACATCGTCAAGTGCCTTCATGTGGTTGCAAGACATCGCTCTAAACACATCTGAAGGAATGCACCAGAAATAATAGAGCAACCAACTGAATCGCAGCAGGTAAACACTGTTGAGACCGTTGAAAAAACTATTACCGGAAGTGCCGTACCAGAAGTCTTCTTGGGCAGACCGTTCAGCGCATTCCTGCTTGTTTACAGAGAAACAGTCTATAGGGTGACATATTGTCGGGGTGAAGCCGAACAAGGAAGGGAGAGAGAGAAAGAAACTCCTATAGTGTTGGGCTGGTGGTACGATGCTGTTTCGCTAATACAACATTTCCATGCTGGTTGTGTGCTCATCGTACAGGTATGCCAGCTAAGAGTGTGATGCTCGTAACAGGTGAAACAAAGAGAATAAAAAAGTGAGAAATGGCAACATGATGCTTGATCTGTGTACAGTAAAAGCTCATTAATTCGAATTTCACGGGGACGCTCAATGAGTTCGAATTAAACCGAATTCGAACTAATGAAATTCATTCAAAGAAACGGCGTGAATTGAGGTCTGGTTGCTTGAAATCAACAGAAATATTTATTGGCGAAAATAATCCGTTATGACTTTCTGTTTCTTTTCTTTAAATGCGATGGCCATGGCTTTGTTCTCCAAAGTGTGAATGTGTCGGAAAGAATCCTCTTCGCTTTCCTCGAAGCTAAAAAAGAGGCGCGTGACACGCATTGCCTCCAATAGTTGTGAAGCTGAGGGCCGCGTCGGCGCCTCTTCCTGTTCGTCGTTCTTATCTGCTTCGACGACGGGCTCTTCTCCGCCAGTCACCTGCGCGATGATGTCATCGTCGGTGATGGTGCCGCAGACCACTGCACTATTATCTACGTCAACGTAGTCATCGAAGCTGACATTGTCCAGCGCATCACGCAGTCCGGCAGGGATGACCTCGGCCTCGCATTCTGTGCCTGGGCTTTCATCAGTTGCGCAAAAGCCACTGTGGCGGAAGCAGTTGGCGACTGTTGTTGCCGTCACCAGATCCCAGGCATGCACCAACATATGCATGGCCGTGAGCAGCGTCACATCGTAGTCTTTCATACTGGCGCACAACACCAAACGCTCGAGCATGTGGCGCCTGTAGAAACACTTCAGGTTCCTAATGACGCCGTGGTCCATTGGTTGCAGGGCCGCTGTTGTCCACATCAACCGCGTGCGCCGAGCAGTTGTCCACTATCAGAAGCACCCGTCTGTTGGCCAATTCAAACTTGTGGTCGAGCTTGATCACCCACTGTTTGAAGATCTCCCGCGTCACCCACGCCTTGCTGTTGGCTGTGTATTCCGCCGGCAGCGTACGGATATTTTTGAAGCAACGAGGCTTCAGGGCCTTCCCTATGATGAGGAGGGGAAGTTTTTCCGTCCCGGTCATATTTACTGCGACCAAGACGGTAACGCGTTCTTTGCTCCGCTTCCCGCCAGCACAGTTGTCACCTTTGTAAGTCAGGGTTTTGCTCGGCAGCAACTTGTAAAATAGTGCGGTTTCATCCGCATTGAAAATATCACGTGGCGAATAGGCATTAAGGTACTCTTTCAAAGCATTGCTCTGCCAATTCGCGCACGTGTCACCATCCACCTCTTTACCTTCGCCTGACACGGTGCGGAACACGTTCTCGTGCCTCTCCCGGAAGCGATGGAGCCAGCCCTCCGGAGCTTTAAAATCGTCGATGTTCAGGCGAAGCGCGAAGTCCGCTGCCTTCGCCATAACGATCGGGCCGCTCAGCGGGATGTTCTCACTTCTCGTTTCTTTGATCCACATAAGCACTGCGCGCTCCAATTCCGGGTGCTTCGCCAAACGAAGTCTCTTGCGACTGCTGGTGAAGGCATCAGTCGCGTAAGCCTCCTCAATCGTTCTCTTATTCTTAATGTAAGTTGAGAGAGTGCTTTTAGGGATCCCATGTTTTCTTGCGATTTCTAGTTTGCTTGCCTTGCCAGCATCCACTTCACGAAGGGTTTCCACTTTCTCCTTGAGTGTTTTTGCACTGTGTCCTCTGCCGCGAGAAGTCATAGTGAACTGCGGTGACGCTAGGCCCAACAGACGAAGGCGACACACGACTTCCAAAACCCACGACACAGCACAGAACGACTTCGCAGCTCTGATGAACCCAAGGCCTAGCGACCGAATGTGCCGGCACCGGAACAAAGTCGACAGAGTTGAACAAACGTCTGCAGCACAAACTGGACAGGGAGACTACAGAGTACGTCCGACACGGAGCACCACACGATGCGAAGAAAGAGCGCGGATCACGCGGGGACGCCACGCCGGCCACACCACACATCCAGGCACTACGCTGAGCGCTCGCACCATCTATTGTTACACCAAGAAAGCTTGCAGCGCCGGTATGAAACACCACCACACGGCGGCGCGCAGTTCGAATTATCGTTAGAGGAGCCGATGCGCGCATGAACTAATGAGTTGGTTTACCCATAGACATCTATGTATCGCGACCGGACCATGACCGTCAGTTCGAAATAACCCGAAAGTTCGACTTAATGAGGTGCGAATTAACGAGCTTTCACTGTACTTTTTACGTGCAGTCGTGTTATATAATTTGGCACAGTCGACGGAACGAAGCAGTATGTGGGTGACTTTCCCTCTGGACAACCGCAACGAACGACACTGCGGTGCTGAACAAATATCAAGTGGAGGATGAAATTGCCGTTGAGCTTCCTCATCATGAGTGAAGCCTCGGTGTAGATAGAGGCACTTCTGAAGCGAGATTGTGTAAAAGTCAGCATTCCACTGTGCATGCTCAAAAAGCTGGTGTTGGCATCGCTCAAAAGCACATCTGTGCTCCGCCAGTCTTATCCGATGAGTTGCCGGCAATGCTGCGTATCATTACACGCCAACAGCAGCAAATTTCGCAGCAAGGTGCCGCTATAGACTCTCACTGCCGCATTAACCCAGCGAGTAAACCACTCATCACCATCCCGAATAATACATGCAGATGCATTTAACGACGCATCCGACAACCCAGAAGTATGGATAGCTTTCTATGAGCAAGCTGTGAAGAACAATGGGTGGCTATCTGATGAAGATTTGGTGATGAATATGAGACAGTTGCTAAGCGGGGTAGCAAGTGGCGTGATTGGCGATTTTCGGCACAAGAACCTGAACCATGGTTCAAATGGAAAGAAAGCTTTCTTGTGACTTAAAAGAATCCGGTTGAGCGGTGGCATGAGGCAATATTTTACCGCTTCAAGTATGGAACGCAACTCGAGTATTTCCTTGAGAAATAGCGCCTTCTTCGCCTCGCTGAACCCGGATTGTCGCAGTTGTCGCTTATTTCGCTTATGATTCATTGTCTACCTAGAGACTTGCAACGGCATATTTTATTTAACGCCCCGAAAATGCTCGAAATACCTCTAGAATAGCTTAAGCTGATGCCACATCCCTGGGATGAATGAGGTTTTAAAACCAGACAGGGTGTTTTGGAGACGCCATACACCGGTCACCTCGACGATAATCATTCACTTGAGTTGGGATGTGTCGGCTCAGACATCGGTGATAGCATGACTGTCGAAGAGAAGCACATGCATTGGAAAGATGAACATAATGGTACCCAAAAACATACCAATCCAAGAAACGAGACCGTCCAACTTGTCTCATTGAGCTTATTGCGTACAACTTGATGTGAATGGTCAGACTATGCGAGCTCTTGGAGACAGCGGTGCTTCGATTTCAGTTATCAAGAGAAACCAAGCAAAAGCCGAGGACATATTCAGAGGCAGAACTGTTGTACTACGGGGATATGACGGCCGTGAAAAGAAAGAGTGAATGGATATGCCTAACCCTAAAGTACGAGTCGCAGTCTGCAGAAATTCTGGCACTGGTAATAGAAGGCATCGAATATGACTTTATGCTGTCTCGCCCAGACATGAAATTGCTGAAGATTAATATACACTGGGAAGACACGGTGTCCGTGAGCCAAGGTGTGTGACCTGTAGAAAAGAGAAAAGAAATTCGGATTGTAACGAAAGCGGATGATATTTCTGCAATGTATCCAGAATTATGCTGTGCCGGAGCTTACCCCACCAGGTACAACAAAATTTGAGGTCCCGTTTCATCTGTATCATACAACAATAGTACGAAAGAAACCGAGAAGAAGGTGTGGCTGAAAGAGGAACTCGGAAAACACTGGAAGCCAGTGTTATCCGTCCCTCTGTGTCACCATATGCATCGCCGATAACCATAGCACCCAAGGAAGATGGAAGCCTGCGACTCTGCACGAACTACAGAGCAATTAATGACCAGACGCATCTCATTCCATATCCAATGCCTAGAATAGATGGAATTATAGACGAGACAGGAGGATGTACCTGGTTTTCAAGGACAGACCTTTGTAAAGGCTTCTGGCAAGTACCTCTGACAGAAGACACCAAGAAGTACACTGCCTTTGTAACACCATTTGACATCGAGTACAACTGGCTTCCTTTCCGATGGAAGAACTCGCCAAGCTGCTTCCAGAATAGGATGAATGCTGTTCTAAACCCCTTCATCGGTAGCTTCTGCAATGTCTACGTGGACGACATTATTGTTTATTCTAAAAGCAAATTTCTTCATCAGCAGCACTTGGCACACGTGCTCTCGGCTTTGTCAAAAGTGAATCTAAAGGTCAACTTTAAGAAGAGTGAATTCTTCAAGAGGAAGGTTACCTTTTGGGTAGAGTACTGGATGGCAGTACGAAAACCCCCAAAGAGGAATCTGTGGACCGCCTCGTAAAACTCGCGAAACCATTCGACGTCCACTCACTACATGTGTTCGTGGGGCTGGCCTGTCATTTCAGCACATTTATTCAGGACTATGCTCTTAAAACTAGATGCTTGACTTGACTGACACAGAAGGACGTACGTTTTTGTTGGACAGACGAGTGTAAAGCGGCTCGTCTTATCTCGTCAGATCCTGTTCTTCGACTTCCAGATTTTGCTTTAGCGTTCAAGCTGAATACCGACGCATCACACTACGGAACGGGAGCGATACTTTAACTGCGAGATGAAAGCCAGCCACATCATCGCCAACTCTGTGTAATTGGCTATAACAGCTACGCGTTTAACAAAGCAGAAGTCAATTACACGACGGCTGAAAAAGAAGCATTGGCTGTTTAAAGACTATTCGGTACTTCTGTTCTTATCTGGAAGGTACTAAATGTAAGTTATACACTGACCATGAGGCACTAGCCACGTTTTGAAAATTGCAGAGCCAAACGGAAGAGTTGCACGGTATGGTGGCGAAATTACAACAGCTCGACTTTGAAGTAAGCCATCGCCCAGGAGCTTCAATGAAAGACACTGATGCAATGTCGAGACTGGGGATCAGTATTGCTGATATCAAATGGGAAACCATAAGTACTACAAAGCTCTGGGAAGGTACAGGAGCTCTGCAACTAACACCAACAGGAAGAGTCGCAGTGCCTCCTTCACTCGTCCCTAAAATTGTCAACCTCTACGACAACAGCTGCCATTCAGGAGGTCACGATGGTTTCTGGCAGACTTATATGAAGCTGACAAAACGGTTTATGTGGCCCCGCATGAAAGAAGACACGAAAAGTTATGTGCAATCGTGTCATGAATCCCAAAGTAATAAAGTTCAGACAGTCGACTCAGGTAATGGTATTACCAGAACGCTCAAGTGTCACCTTTGAAGTAATTCACTTGGACTTTGCTGAACTTCGAAAAAAAATCTGAAGGTGTGAAAAAGACTTGAGCCTTCCTGTTGTGTGTGGATGAGTGCACAAGGATGGTGGCAGAAAAGCCGGGTAAGGAGGACGCAAACAGTGTTCAATCCTTTCTATGCCGAAAGGTGTTTGAAAATGTTAGAGTATTGGTAACCGACAACAGACCTGCCTTTCGGAGTCGTCAACTGAATGAATGGGCAAAGCAACGTGGAGTTGAACTTAGGTTTATGGCACCATATCATCCAGTAGCTATTGGACTGGCGTAGCGAGCTATTCGAGACATCAAGCAGTACTTAATATTTGCCCAGAATTCCCAGGAGGATGGAAGTACTGCCTTGAAGTGGCGGTAGCACATCATAACCAGTCCTACACAACGGCTCTGGGATACACACCACTCTTTGCTGCGACTGGGAAACCAACATATTTGCCAGCTGACAAGACTTTGGGAATTGAAGCAACGGTCTGTCTCACGGAAGACCAAAGAACTCAAGAAAGCGAAGTTAAGTACAGAGAAAGGATGAAAACGAATTTCGACAAAAAACGGAACACGACGTTACCAACAATAGAGGTGGGAGACTTGGTACTGGTTTGAATAGGATTGCCAAACTCTGGGCTGAATCACAAAGGGCCATTTCCTGTTGTCAAGACAGCAAGACAACAGGGACATTTGAAGACGGTCTGGTATGTGGGACCTAACGGCACCATCGAGTCAGCCTCAATAGCGAACGTTTTCAAATATCATCCCAGGATGGATGTAGACAAGGGAGGGGTGAGTGAAGAAAAGAGAATAAAGAAGTGACAAAAGCCGACATGATGCTTCATCAGTGCACTTTTTACGTGCAGTCGTGTTACAACAGTATCATTTCTTGTGGATATCTTTTGGCAACGAAATGATTGTATGCCTCTGGATTGACTAACCATGTGCATTCCACAAAAATCAGTGGTGGTGTTTTCTTAAGAGTGACCCCGTGAATCGACCGTCGAAATAGCCGCGCATTGTTGCCTTTACTGCAGGTAGTGTCTAGTACCCATTGCTTTTCCTATGGGACCATAACTGGAGGAATCTGTTATTGCATTCTTGAATCCGCTACTTCGCCACCAGGTGCGTCGAGTGGTTTGACGTAGTTCAAATTTAAATTCATTCGCAAGATAAAGAAATAAATACGGAGAACTCTTACTGTTTTAAGCAGTTCAGGTTTCCATGATAGCACTACCGGTTGCCCCGCCACGGCGGTCTGTTGGCTATTGCACTCGGTTGCTCATCCGAAGGACGCGGGATCGAATCCCGGCCGTGGCTGCTGCATTTCGATTTAGGCAAAACGTAAGAACCGTGTACTGTGCGATGTCAGTGCGAGTTAAAGGACGCTCAGGTGGTCGAGCTTTCTGGAGCTCTCCACTATGGCGTTACTCATAATTATATTGTGGTTTTCGGATGCAAAAACCCCGGAATTTGATCAAATCATAATTCCGGTTGTGCCAGATGGCCCATTGTGCATGGTTGAGAGGAACACTCGTCACTCCAGAGCGCGTCGCTCACCATAAGGAGCCATCGTGAGTTATGTTGCAAAAATGTTTCGCCTCGACTGATTACAACTGTGCGTAGGAACACACGCACCATAAGGTTCATTCCTGCGCAGTTCTCTGTCGGCTGACACTTGCGTGATGCAGGATGTCGCCATAATTGATTTCATCGTAAGCCCTACAGTGTCATGCACACAATAACCGATTTTTAAGCGTTAAAGGGACCCTGCAGCACTATTCAAAAATGGCCGGAAAACGCTGCCAATCAGTCATGCAGGCTCCTGTGAACATGTCGGTGCACATATTGTACTACGTGCAGGAGGGAACTAGCTGTTTGGTTTCACAATCCGTCGAGTGGTTGCCTGCTCTTTCAACAGTACACGTCATAATCAGTCGTCATGGTCATAGTCGCGTATTTCAGCGGTCTTCATTGTGTATCGCATAGGCATGTTTCCAGTCGGGCCGCCGGGCATTCGGCCGGGTGCCGAGGCGGCAGCGAGCCACACCGGACGGGGTACCATGGCCGACGTCATGCGGTCAGGCCGACCAGCAGCACCCACCCAGCCGGCGACATCGTCTCGTCCAGCGGACGCTGTCGGACGTCTTACCGACCGGCAGCCGGTGATCAAGCCAGTGTTCAGGTTTGTGTACAACACCGCTTGTTATAAGTGAAGGGCTCCAAATTTTCTGCTGGTTTTTATTATATATGTGTCTCATGGTGGAGGTGTCATTGAAAGAGTTGACAAAGAGCTCAAATATGGGTCAAATATGACTGCGTCCGTCGTGCACCTAGTAATTGGGGACCTAAGAGTAACGTCTAAACATCGCCTCTGTGTCAGTGGAGTATGCGTTGAGCTTTTTTGCCTTTGAAGAAGTGGGCAGGACAGATCTGTGCGTTCTTCGTGCAAGTCCAAGTGTCGCCGCTGGTGATAGAAAAGATGTTACGTGACCGTTCCAAGCACATAAGAAGACTGAGGGGTTACATCATAGCGTTACATCATGGTGACATCATCGATGGCGTCCTGACGTACAAAAGCTTCGTTTATCATAAAGAGGTTCTTGCAGACAATTTAAATTTATGGTTTTACCCCAGAAAATGTCGCGTTTTTGGTAGGGGTCGGGGCGCCTTCAGGCCTCCGGTGTACCATGAATGCACGCTACAATCTACGCCGACTACTTTCCTTTTATTTATTTTTTTACGTTTGTTTAGGCCCCACGTTAGCTCAAAACTGCACCGCATGAGTGACGGGCCCACGTGTTCTGTGACAGGCAGATGTTTCCGGGGAACTTGGCATATCTTTTGCACCAAGGATGTTGAAGCGTATGGTTCGGTTATGATTCTGTTCGACTGCCAGCTCCTGTGCCCGTATTTCAATAGAGGCATAACGGAGCAACAAGGAAAAAAGCAAACTCGCTGTTCTTTGTGAAACGCAGATTAAAATATGAGTCCTCGTATTTGTTTTAATCTTTTCTATAGGTGACATCATTCCACTAAGCGTAGCTACAAAACAATAAAAAGTATCATGTACCTAATTCAGATCAATGATTCATCAATTGTACGGAGTGCAACAGATTGTGCTTAGCAGTGGTTAAAGGCACGTTAAATGCTTTGTTACTGTCACGTACTCGGATCTCGGAGGGCGAATACTGAGCGTTGGAGAGAGACACGTTTGGCAACGATAGCATTGTGAGCACGGGAAACCAAACTTTTATGAACACAGCACACGGCAAACCAAAGATGAACAAAATATATACAAGCCGAAAATAAACTAACACTGATAAATGCCTACTAATCGAAATTTAACTGATTACTTTAACAATACTCTTGAAACTCGATTCGGCGCAGCCCTTAGTCCTAAGTCAGGCCACACTGACTCGGCCGACGCGGTCACGACTAGCACATGTGGAACGTTCTTACTGGTGTCGGCGCTGCTCTTTTGTCGCTGCCAGAGTCCGCTGCCAGTCTGGAACTACTTTGATGACTCCAAGTTGTTGCCGGCCTCCCTTACGTCGTCCAGAGGGTACCGCCTGCTGCCGTAGCCGATGTCCGGTCTCAGGTGGTTACGTGGCGTCTCCCGAGTTAGGCCTACCCAGAGGCCTAAGTACAAGTACGGTCCTCCGCATGACGTAGCGACGTGACGGCCCGGTGAATTGCTGCTGGCCGACCCTTGAAGGGGGATTGTTGACGGTGCATCCGGAACCGGCGGCTGCAGAACCTCCAAGGAGCCTCGCCCGAACGTAATCGACGTCCACGGCCACGCCAAGGAGTGCCAGCGTCCCGGCTCCCGAACCGAACACCTCGTCCCGTCGACAGAGCGTAGCTGCCGATGCGTCCTTCCTCAGCGGTCGCCACTCAGATAATTGCCAGCTCAGTGCTTCCCGCAATTTTGGCAGTAGCTGTTGCGGCTGGCGTGCATCACCTAAGACTGTGTGCTTACCCTTTCAGGCGCAGTGGTTACGCGGTTCTTGATTCATCGGATCACCTGCTGCTGACCTACGGACGCCTGGGTGACCTGCTGTGAACACGTGCTGCTGATTCATCGGTCTACGGATGCGACTGCGCACACTACAGCTGTTATCTACCTGGCAAAGCATATAAAAGCGCCTTCGGCACCACCGCGGACCATTTGGCAGTAGCTGTTGCGGCTGGCGTGCATCACCTAAGACTGTGTGCTTACCCTTTCAGGCGCAGTGGTTACGCGGTTCTTGATTCATCGGATCACCTGCTGCTGACCTACGGACGCCTGGGTGACCTGCTGTGAACACGTGCTGCTGATGCATCAGTCCACGGATGCGACTGCACGCACTGCAGCTGTTATCTACCTGGCAAAGCATATAAGGGCGCCTTCGGCACCATCGCGGACCATTTGGCAGTAGCTGTTGCGGCTGGCGTGCACCATCTAAGACTGTGTGCTTGCCCTTTCAGGTTTGTCACCTGTACCTTATTCTTTGGTTGATTCAAGCTACACTAGCCGCAACTGCTGCCAATTTATTGCATCATTTCTGCCTTGCGTGTCCACATCTGTGCTGCATCATGCCGCCTTCGTGCAATGAACTTGCTAAGAAAATTGAACAATTAGAACAACATTTCAATGCAAAGATGGATTCCCTGGTGTTAGAAATCGGCTCTAAAATCAAAGTGAAATTAACTGACTTTGGTCTGTCTGATAATGCTTCGCTCAGTGAAAGCATTGACTTCTTGAACAGCCAGTTCGAGAAATTCAGAGCCCAGCAGGACGAACTCATGGCATCGAACAAGGCGTTATTGGTACGAAACGAAATGCTCGAAAAACGTGTTGCTGATCTTGAGCAGTACTCAAGGCTAACTAACGTTGAAGTGAAAGGTGTTCCCCTTAAAAAAGGCGAGGATTGCCGTGCCATTTTGAAGCGTATGGGCGATGTCATCGAATGTCCTGTGTCCGAGTTTGATATTGAGACTGTTCATCGTGTGCCGTCAAAATCATCTGAGCAAAATTTAATTGCTCGCTTTGTCTCAAGGGACAAGAAGAATGAATTTATAAGGAAAGCCAGAAAGGCGCGCCTTCGTGCGAGGCACCTTGGTTTTTCTGGAGCTAACGACACGGCAGTGTATGTGAACGACCATCTTACAATCAGCAACAAAACGCTGTTTGCAAAAGTGCTTACTTTAAAGAAGGCAAAAAGTGGCAGTATCTTTGGACTGAGAACTGTCAAATCAAAGCTCGAAAAACCAGTGATAGTAGGGTGTTCCGAATCGTAGCCGAGTCTGATCTGCACATATTCACTTAAGGGCCTTGTTGGACTGATTATTCGGGACACGTGCTGTTGTGCGTCTTCATTCCTATGTCTCTCCTGTATCCGTGCGAAATTCGTCCATTACTGAAGTCAAATCGTCATTCTTTGGTGCATTTCAACGCCCGAAGTTTGAGAAGGAATCACGAAGGCTTGAAAAACTTCCTATCTTCCTTTGATCATGTTTTTTCTTTCATTTGTATATCTGAAACATGGCTTTCTAGCGATGACTGTAACATGTATGGCTTCGTTTCTTACACTCCCGAATATTGTCACCGTTTAAACAATAGGCATGGTGGTGCTGCTATATTTGTATCCCCGTACATCAGCTGTACTCGAAGGAACGATTTAAACTTCCAAATCGATTGCTGTGAAACGGTGTGGCTGGAAACTAATGAGCCCCTCCAGACTTCAAATTCTAAAGGCCTTGTCCTTGGCTGTGTTTATAGATCACCCGCCTCCAACGTATCTGATTTCCTTCTCACTCTCAATAACGTTCTTAACAAGCTGTTATCTGAAGATAAGAGTGTGATGATAGTAGGTGACATCAACATCAATCTGCTGGATGTTAATTCTAGTCTGTCCACAGCTTACACTGACTGCTTTAGTGGGTATGGTCTTGAATGTCTCATCACATCACCAACACGACGCTCTAATGGATGCTCTGATTCTCTGATCGATCATGTTCTGACTAACATCGACCTACCAATTACTGCAGGTGTTATTAACACTGACCTCACTGATCACTTTCCGATTTTTGTAGTTTTCGATGCTCATTTCGCTAATGTTGGCACCTCATGCTTCACCACAACGTTCGATACGGACGAATTCGTTTCAGCAATTAGCTCCACCGACTGGTCTCCTCTCAATTCAATTCATGAGCCTACAGAGGCTTTTAAGCTTTTTTGTGACGCATTCACGAAGGCAGTTTCTACTGCCTCTAGAATTGTGCGCTGTAAAAATAAATTCAAATATCCTAAAAACGCTTGGATGACCGATAATTTACTAAAGAGCTTGGGGAAAAAAGATAATTTGTATAAGAAAACCAAGAGACAGCCATTCAATAGTTCTCTGCTTAATAGGTACAAGAAGTATTGTAAGATTCTCAGTAGCACTCTCCGGGAAGCGAAAAGGCGCCACTACCGAACAGAATTTGTGAGGAATAAAGGTAACCCTAAAAAGCAATGGCAATTGCTGAATGATTTTTTGAACCGTAAGTCGCCAACATTTATCTCCACAATTAAACACGAGAGCATTACTTTCAACCAGCCTGCTGAGATTGCTAGCGCATTTTTCGATCATTTTCCATTATCTCAGAAGAGTCAGCCACCAACTTTTCAACCTAAAATAAGTCGCCTGTGTCATTCATTTTATCTTTTCCCGGTTACGCCAAGTGAGCTGGCATCTACTATCCGTGACGCTCGCAACACGAGCCCTGGATTGGATGGTATTTCAATACGCCATTTAAAACTGGTTGCTGGCATTGTTTGCGAACCCCTAAGTGCAATAATTAATTTAATCTTCAAAACTGGCGAATTTCCGCAAGTATTAAAACTTGCTAAGGTTATCCTGGTTTTCAAGAAAGGTAACAAAGAGCTGTTGTCAATTACCATCCCATTTCAATCCTTCTCTCCCTAAGTAAAATAATTGAAAAATTGTTTGTGTCCAGACTAACAAAATACCTAGATAAGTTCCGCATAATCAATTCTTGCCAGTTTGGTTTTCGGGCGGGAAGTTCTACCAACTTAGCCTTACTTTGTCTAACAGATTTCATTAAGAACAGTCTTGATAGGAGTGAATTCGTCGGTTCCGTCTTCCTAGACCTTACTAAAGCTTTTGACACCATTAATCACACCATTTTGTATCGTAAACTAGAAGCGTATGGGATCACTGGCCCTGCTCTAATGTTTTTAAAGCATTATCTAAGTAACCGAGAGTTTGTGGCGTACGTTCGTGAAACATTCTCGCCTGCTAAAATAACTAACCAAGGTGTGCCACAGGGTTCAATTTTGGGGCCACTGCTTTTTTCGCTTTATATTAATGATCTGCCGAATGTCACTGATTTATGCCACTATGTATTGTACGCTGATGATACAACCATATCTGTACCTGATAAATGTATGCATTCATTACTAAATAAGCTAAATATGTCACTTCAGCACCTAATTAAATGGTGTAACAGTAACGAACTTCTTATCAATACATCTAAAACTAAATTTTTGGTTTTCCATCCGTATCAAAAGCCCTTAATTGATTTTCCTTCCTTATCACTAGGAAATCATCTTATTCCCATGAATGACTCTGTGGTATTTTTAGGTGTGATATCGGACAACCATCTGAAGTTTCATCTTCACATCAATCATATTAAAAAGAAGTCGGCCTTCGGTATCCGCACGCTCATCAAGGCACGCCAGTATTTTTCACCTCCTGCATTGCTTTCACTTTACTTTGCATTTATCCATTCTCATATTAACTATGGCGTAATCGCTTGGGGTAATACATATGATTGTTATCTTCATTCCATCCAGCATATACAAAATCAAGCATTACGCATACTAACTTACAGTTCTTCGCGTTCAGACGCCTTGAGCCTGCTTAATCAGCATAAAATTCTATCAGTTAAAAGGTTATTTCAATACAATATAGGTGTAATGTTTTATAAGTTGCTCAATTCCCAGCTCTCCTTTGAATATATTGAACGTAGCTCCCTCAAGTATACTAACCCCACCAGGTTTGCTTCAAATCATAATTATTTGCTATCAGTCATTTGCACTAACTACGGTAAGAAAGCATCTAAATTCTCTACCATTCAATTTTGGAATAGTTTACCTGTCGAAATTAAATCTGTGCACACATTTTCACTTTTCAAATCATCAATAAAATATTTCCTTTTAAATGCTGATTGCTCATCTTGGTTATTGTATAAAGTTTTTTTTTCACGTGTCCGCATTTATTTTATTTGCGTTTATTTTTGTTTCCTGTATAAGTTGTTTTCATTTCTTTTGTGTACTTTTTCTCCTCTATTTTGTATTGTTCTGTGTTTTATTTGACTTTGCGTTGCATTGCTTTATATTATATTTTGCTTTTTATTTTATTGTATTGCTATTATCTAATTTTGTATTCCAACTATTCTGGCATGTTGCTGTTTGTTTTGTCTTATATATATTAGTATTACCACCTGCTCATCTTCTGCCAATTGCTTTGTATTACTTTTGTTGTAGTTTTTAACTGAGGGTCCCGTTTTCAGTATTCATACTCTGGGACCCTCATCTGTATACAAGTTTTATGTAACTGATGCTTATATTACCAATAAACTGAGACATTGAAACTTTGAAACCTCCGATCGGTCGCGTGCCATGAAGCCCGTCGTCAACCAACCACGAACACCAACGTGTCACCGGCGCATGCATTCTGGCGCCTCTCCGTTTCTTCGCACGCCATCGCTCTTTCTTCGCCTTGTGGCGCGTGCCGTGGGCCCCTTTACTCATGACAGTTACACAATAACAACATTTGGAGCTAATAGTTCCTAAATAGTATACCGACATAGCAACGTATGTGTGGCATAATTTCGTGATAATTGTCTCGAAAGTAACTTTACGCTATCCCGAAGAAACTCGGCAAGTGTTGCGATAGCATTGCCAATTGATCTTGCCAGTCACTCGGCAAAATTCTGGCTGCAGTCAAGCAATGCGACGTTTATAAAGGTGTGTTAGGAATGGCAGATTAGTTCTGCAGAAACCCCCAAGGTGGAGTAACGTTTATGAAAAGAAAATTAGCATCCACCCGTTTTTGTAGCACATGGCTGTAAGCAGGCCGGTAATCGAACAGTGAAAAGCGTTTATTGGTGCGGTTACAGTGATTTTATATTAGTAGAGCCGTGACGCGGAGGTCACGTGTACATGGTGACTGATGCTTTGCTTGGTGACGTCACGCTGGCGCAGCTCTGCTACACCTTCCCCTTCATGGACGAACACGAAGCTTTAACGTCTCTCGGGTTGCGGGTACCAGCAAGGCTCGCGTCGTTGCCTTGTGCTACGGCGTAGAGTTTGTCCAGTTCCTGCAGCTCCTTGCTGCGGTGGAAGGGTAGGAGCGGCCGTCTGAGGTGGTATGATCCTGATATGCTCTCTTGTGCGACGAACTTCCCTACCGTCTTCAGTTTCCAAGACCGCAGAGCGTGGTTCGTCAGCGGGCCGCAGGAAGACTGCTGGTGACCAGGACCGCGAGATAGTGTCGTAGGTAGTGACCTCCTGGCCACGTGACAGTGGTGGTAGGTACCTCGCACCACGGTTGTAGTAGATGCTCTGCTTCTGACGTATGTCGCGAAGTCGTCCGTGGACCATGCGGCTGGGCACTGTCTGGGATTCGAGGTGGCTGCTTGGTACTGGCAAAAGGGTCCGGGTCTGGCGTCCCATGAGCCTCTGCACGGGAGACTTCAACACGTCATCACGGGGTGTATTGCGCCACTCGAGCAGAGCTCTATGAAAGTTATGCATGTTAAAGGAACACTTCTTTAACAGCTTCTTTGCTTCCTGTACCGCTCGTTCCGTCAAGCCATTGGAACGTGGATGATAAGGACTTGAAGTAACATGCGCAACTCCAAGCTTCCTCAGATAATCCTTGAATTCTGTGCTGCTGAACGGTGGACTGTTATCAGCGCACAATTTGACTGGTAAGCCATGTACCGAGAAAACTTCGGAGCACCACGATGTGAGCGTGCGCGCAGTTGTGATGCGCATTTCTCGTACCTCAAAAAAGAAAGAGTAGAAATCAACAATGAGGGCAAACTGGCGTGCACCACAGTAGAAAAAGTCTATTCCTACAATTTGCCACGGCAGAGTTGGAACTTCATGGCATAAAAGTGGCATCTTTACGTTCCTCGGCTGATATGTCTGGCACATCCTGCACGCTTTGCAAAACTGTTCAATATCACCTGACATATTGGGCCAAAACATGACCGTTCGTGCTCTGGCTTTCATTTTCTGTGCTCCCGCATGCGCCGTGTCAAGAAGGTTCATCATCTCCACTCTTTTAGACATTGGTATGATTACCTTATTGCTGCGGAATAGCAAGCCGTCCTGCGCATGTATTTCCTCTTGGTATGGCCAGTACGCGTGCACTTGATCAGGAACTTCTTGCTTCCTAAGGGGCCATGTAGTCACTCCGTATTCACGAAGCTTTGTCAGGGCGCTGTCGTCATTTGTTGCTGCTAGCAAGTCGTTCAAGCACTGCTCCGAACCTGAAACACAAGCAAGCACATTTACATGAAAACGCTCTGTTTCTTCTTCCATGCGTTCTTTGCTAGGGAATCTTGATAGAGCATCAGCAAGAAACATCTCCTTTCCAGGTTTGTAAGTCACGTTTATAGGGTATCGCTGCAATGTCAGACGCATGCGCTGCAGCCGTAGCGGACACTGATGCAGAGGTTTGGAAAATATAGAAACTAAAGGTCGGTGGTCTATTTCGACAACTACGCTATGCTGACCAAACAAATAGTCGTGAAACTTTGTGCAACCGTGCACGATTGCAAGGGTTTCTTTTTCGATCTGTGCATATTTAACCTGGGTATCTGTGAGCGATCTAGAAGAAAATGCAATGGGGTGGCCATCTTGCATAAGAACGGCGCCCACTCCCAATTGACTTGCATCCACCGAAAGTGTCACTCGCTTCTCGGGGTCGAAATAGCTCAGGATTGGTGCAGTTAGTAGAGATTGACGCAACTTGTGAAAGCTTTCTTCCTGCTTTTCTGTCCAGACCCACGCGATATCCTTGCGAAGCAAAGTTCGGAGAGGGGACGTTGCGACAGACATGTTGGGTATGAAGCGCTGCACGAAATTTATTGTGCCAAGAAAAGCCTTTAGTTCCTTACTGTTCTTTGGCGGGTCATGTCCAGAATTCCTTGAACGCGTTGTGGGTCGAGCTTCAAACCTTCAGTGGTGAAGATGTGGCCCAGGTAGCGAACCTCGGTCTGCAAAAAGGAGCATTTTTTCAAATTGAGCCGTAAGTTATGTTCACGACAGCGGAACAATAGCTGTTCTAGGTTGTGGTCGTGCTCTTGTTTAGTCTTCCCCCACAGCAAGATATCATCCATGACAACTGCGACGCAAGGCAGTCCCTCTAGCATACGGTGCATCGCGGCCTGAAATATCTCAGGCGCCGAAGCGATACCGAAAGGCATGCGCAAGAAGCGATAGCGGCCGTATGGTGTGCTCATATTACAAAGCTACGAACTCGATTCTGCGAGCTTGATTTGCCAAAACCCTGAAGCTGCGTCAAGCGTTGAAAAAAACTTAGCTCCAGCAAGCCTTGGCGCTACGTCTTCAAGGGTTGGCATGGGGTAATTTTCCCGCAGCAGGACTTTATTTAGCGCAGTTGGATCCAAACATATGCGAACTTTGTCTTTCTTTACGACAGTTACCATGTAGCTAGACCACTCAGTTGGCTCAGTTACCTGTTTTATAACTCCTTGGTCTTCCATGCGGTGTAGTTCCTCTTTCACCTTGTCTTGAAGGGCTACCGGGACTCTCCGTGCCGGAACGACGACACCCACGGCACCGGGCTTGAGCTTCATAGTGTATTCCACACCTTTTAGCTGTCCCAGTCCTGAGAAGACATCTGCATAAGGTTGTGCTGCCCAGTAAAGTTCTTCAGACTGAACGTTTTGTATGCGACAGATAAAACCGAGGCGTTCTGCTACTGATCCACTTAAGGTTATGGGCACGTCCTGTTCCACTATAAAAAAGGATTCCTCGTGCATCCGTGAATTGGCCAACAAACGCAGACGGATGCTAGCTTTTGCCGATGTTTTGTGCCCAAAGAACGCAGTCAGTGTCGCATCGCAAGCTTGCTGTGGCTTGTCTGGTAGCTCCCTAACATCGTTTTGCGATATCGCGCAACAGTTGGCGCCCGTGTCTAATTTGCATGTGAATGCTTTCCCTTCAATGTTGACGACCGCACTCCAGTGGTCTGCTGCTATTGTGCTGACTGTCAAGGTTTCCAAAAAGAAGTCTTCATTATCCTCAGCATGTACTTCGCGTAACTCCTTCTTCCTTGGGTCTTTCTGTCTTCGTTGCGGCGCTGTTGATTTGCACGCTTGCGCGAAATGATTTAAGCCGCCACACATTTTGCACGCTTTTCCTATCGCTGGACAGGTTTGACCGCGGTGATTAGGATAACCGCACCGTGTACATGGCCGTGCTTGTGTGGCAACTGCGCAGATGGCTGTATTCTGTGATAGAACTGCCGCTTCACTGATCTGGCGATACTGCTCCTGACTTTGCTCATGGATGCGGCAAATTTCGACAGTTTTTTCGTACGACGGGTTTTCGGCTATTAGCCGCTGTTGCAAGCTTTTGTCCTGTATGCCCAGGATTATACGGCTGCGAAGCAAACGCTCTTCTAAATTTCCAAACTCACAATTTTTCGCTAAAATCCTGAGCTCTGTCAGCCACTCATTGAAGGATTCGCCTTGTTTCTGGTTTCTCGAGCCGAATCGAAATTCATTGAAGGTCAGGTTAGTGGCAGGTTTGTAGAACTCTTCGAACTTCAGCAGCAGTACATCGATGTCGTTCTTATGCGCCTCCTCTTCAAACTTGAAACTATTGTATGCCTTTCTGCCATCTTCTCCCACAATTACGAGTAATGTCGCTGCTTGCACTTCTTTCGGCTGCTTTGTTAACTGAGAAGCGGTGCGAAACAGTTCGAACTCACTTTTCCATGTGGTCCATCCTACCCATGCGTCACCGGATGTATCCAAGGGTTTCGGAGGAGGAAGCAGTGTCGATGGAATCGACGTGGCGTATGGGCACCGCTGCCACCATGTAAGCAGGCCGGTAGTCGAACAGTGAAAAGCGTTTATTGGTGCGGTTACAGTGATTTTATATTAGTAGAGCCGTGACGCAGAGGTCACGTGTACATGGTGACTGATGCTTTGCTTGGTGACGTCACGCTGGCGCAGCTCTGCTACAATGGCTACAAGGAAATCCATACAGATTTCTCAGAAATGAAAGCTTCCTAGTTGCCAAAAAATTCGTCCTGGTCCGGGGATCAAACCCGGGCGCATGCTCTGCCAATTGAGCTAACCAGGAGCCGAGCGATTGACAGCGCGAGGGCGAATCCATCGACAACTCGAAGGACATGGATGTGAATATATGGCAGATGAGTTCTGCGGAAACCCGCAAGGTGGAGTAACGTTTATGAAAAGAAAATTAGCATCCACCCATTTTTCTAGCACATGGATACAAGGAAATCCATACGCATTTCTCAGAAATGTGTGAGGAATGTTTGGGGATATTCCTATTACGTTGGCCCTCATGACCATGTCACGTTCATTTGTTACAGGGACGGTAAATTCAACAACTATTATTGTGTTAGTCAATCACTTTTTTCCCAGTACGAAAAGCGCCACTGTGAGTCTCCCTCACTAATACACGTGACATCATAGATATATTTGATGGCGCGTGCTAAGGCATACATAATTATTTATCGGTAAAAAAATATGCACATTGTCATTTAAGGATGGTAGAGGCCTGATGTAATATAATTCAGGAAATTTTGTCAAGCCACATTGTCAAGAATAAAAAACCAGTTGGGTTCAGGGTGCTTTGTGTTAAATGTTTCGTCGTCAAATCTATATATATATATATATATATATTGTAATGTGTAATAACGAGTTCGCCGTGCCTAGGGCGCTCGCGCTAGGAGTGCAGGATGACAAAGAGAAAGAAGGGTTAGAATAGAACAGCCGGCCTGCAGAAAAGGCGCTGTGTCTGTCTCTCTCTTCATTACAATATATATATATGAGCAAAGGATCACATTGAAAAACATTTATTTCGACGTTTCAAGACCGGCCTTCTTCAAGGTTAGAATCCCTTTTTCTCGCTCTGGTTTTTCTTTTGAACTCGCTATGACATGTTTGCCCTTCCGACAGGCCACCATAGATTGGAGCTTTTGTACTTTTTGCTTTCGTTTTCTCTCAGTGCACTTCGTTCTTTGCACCTGTGCATTGGGCCCTGTGGGAATGGCTGAGCTGCTCCCGTGACTGAAATCGGTGACGCCGTCACCGCTCCTCGCCCCTTACCTCTTTCAACTTCTCTGTCAGCCTGCGTCATTACATTCCTTCATCCCCCTTTTTTATTTTTTTCTTATTCTTTTCTCTTTCGGATTTCAGGTCGGACACCGCTATTCCATATACCCCCCTTTCTTTCCCTTTAAACTTCTGCCGTGCTCTCTCCCATTCTTTTTCCCGTTACTGCCCTGCAGGCTTTGTATGTACAATTTCCATTCTAAGCTTGAAAAAGGCCAGTCTCACAGCCAAAACGTCGAAATGAATGTTCTGCTTTTCAACGTGATCCTTTGATTATATAATTAACCAGCTGCCACAGATTTATTTATGAACCATAGATATATATATATATATATATTGCGCCACGGTGCTCCTCGCGTCATCCTGAGCGACCGCGGAAAAGCATTCCTGTCGCAACTCGTAGAGGAAGTCCTCAGAGCATCTGGAACCACACACAAGACAACATCCATCTACCATCCGCAGACCAATGGCTTAACCGAACGATTTCATCGAACGCTTTCCGACATGATAAGCATGTACATACGACCGGACCACAAGAATTGGGACGCCCTTTTACCGTTCGTGACATTCGCGTACAACACCGCCGTCCAACGCACAACCGGTTACTCGCCCTTCTGTCTTGTCTACGGCCGCTCGCCCTCATTCTTCCTTGACACATCTTTCTTCGCTGTGCCCATCAAAGCCCCTTCGTCCTCCTGTGAGGAATACATCTCCCGTCTCCAGCGTTCTCGACAGCTCGCCCGCATCAACACCGAAGCGAGTCAACAGAATCGTAAGAATTGCTATGACGCCAGTCGTCGCATGGTATTTTTCCGCCCAGGCGACGAAGTGCTCCTCAGGACACCAATCCGCATTCCTGGATTGTGCGACAAGTTTCAATTTCGTTTCATCGGCCCCTACACCGTGTTGGCCCAGACGTCTCCTGTAAACTATCGTGTGACACCCGTTGTTGCTCCAACTGACCGTCGCTGCCGTTCTACAGAGATCGTTCATGTTTCCCGCATGAAGCCTTTCGCAAGACGGCCTCCGTCCCTTTAAGCTGCGGCCAGGCTGGCCGCTCTCGCGCCGGGGAAATTAGTGTGGGCACTTAATGCGCTACTCTTCGTCATCTGTACATAATCATCATCACATGGGTTTCTTCTTCATCGATTGTGGGTTGTCACCTCGCATCTCTTCTATGCTTTGGGCTCGGCCGGTTCGCCGCATCATCCAGGCCTAATAAATACCCCGTGGTGACTGCATTGTCACAATATATAATCATCATCAGCCTATTTATGTCCACTGCAGGACGAAGGCCTCTCCCAACGATTTCCAATCCACCCTATCCTGAGCGAGTTGGCTCGACTTTATGCCCGCAAACATCTTAATTTCATTGCTCCATCTAACCTTTTGCCTGCCTCTGTTGTGTTTTCACTCTCTTGGTATCCACTCCGCCGCTCTTACTGTCCATGTGTTATCTTTCCTCCTCGTGACACTACATTGGAGCTACACGTGGTTAGGGAGTGTGAACATCGGTGGCACACGCGATGCTTTCTGCCACACGCACAACAGTTGCCGAACGTCTACGGGCTGCACAAGATTTCTCGTGGAATAAAACTTGTTAAATCTTGAGCATTAGTTAACATCTGCCGGCATAACTAGAACATGAAAGGTCGTTGCACTTTTACATCCCCTGATATTACACACGATGTACCAAGAAATATGCCGCTACCAGCATTTCTACTCCTGTAAACCAGCCCGGTGATACAGTATTGCGTAAATGGTATTGCCTTCAGGGGTTTTAAGTCCCAAAACCAGGCTACCATTATGAGAGGCACTGTAGTGGACTGCTCCGGGTATTTTGGCCACCTGGGGTTCTTAAACGAGCACTGACAACGCGCAGTACACGAGCCTCAAGATTTCGCGTGCATCAGAATGCAGCAGCCACTGCCGGGACTCCATCCCATGACCTTTGGATCAGCAGTCGAACGTGATAGCCACTACAGCACCGTGGTGGGGAATCGAATGCCATAATTGCCACAGTATCTTGTGTATATATTTCAAACAGCTGGTCGTCTCAGTATCTTGTATTGTATCGTGATAGAGTTTCAAAGTATCTTGGGCCAGCCTTACCTCGAGGAAGTTTAAAAATGATTGATTGATTTGTGGGGTTTAACGTCCCAAAACCAGTTCTGATTATGAGAGACGCCGTAGTGGAGGGCTCCGGAAATTTCGACCACCTGGGGTTCTTTAGCGTGCACTGACATCGCACAGCACACGGGCCTCAACATTTCGCCTCCATCGAAATGCAGCCGCCGCAGCCGGGATTCGATCCCGCGACCATCGGATCAGCAGCCGAGCACCTTAGCCACTAGACCACCGTGGCGGGGCAAGTTTAAAAATGCGTGAAAGGGCAAAGCTAGAGTAGGACGGAATACACAGAACCCAACCATCGCAGACTACCAACACAATTCTTTCCCATGCTTATCTACATATTCAAGGGTGACAATGTGGTAACGTGCTAGGTTCTCGATTGAAAGGCTTGTCATTTGATTACCAGGAATAAACGGCTGGCAGTCCACGATCGTGGTGTCGTTTGTGTTGTGTTCATTCGACCCGCCTTTGTCCCTTCGCATTGTTTTAACGCATGAAAAGTGATTTCCTTTGCAAGCGACAATAGAGACGTCGGAAAGCGCAATCTTTATTTTATTTTTGACTTGCGGCAGAATTCTCCACTCAAACCAGACTCAGCGGCTCCAGCATAACGAGTGCTTGCACTGAAACACCCGCGTTATAGGCGGTTATTTCGCTGGCACATAGTAATCAAGGCCTTGGCGAAGCAAAGAACAGTGGCCTGGTGTGGTCGACTGAAGTGTGTGGAGACCACGTAGATTCGTCATAGAGGTGTCCATTTCCGAGTGATGATATATTGGATTTGGTGACTCAGAATGAAAGTAGCCTGAATGAAAGACGACGACAAAAACACGTGACATAGATGGGGACACAATAGCATCTGCAGATCTGCCTAATATCCGGTGTGCGCAAAGGATTAGTGCACGGCGATGCGGGAAGGAGAAAAGGTAGTAAGTTCTGCTGTTGTAGTATGAGGGTATGCGCTGCAGGAGTTTGAACTTCACGCAGCCTATGTCAATCAAGACCTTGCTAAAATAGCCATTTAAAATATCATTAGAAGACAGGGTGAGACAGCTGAAGCATAATTGGGAGGAGCCTTTGGAGCACCGAAACCTTGATGTGGGACCAGGAGAACCATGATTGGAGAAGTCCTCGACATATAATCTACGTCGTCTTATGAGCCTAAAAACTTAAATTTGTATTCAAGTACCTTTTCAAAACCAGTTGGTCGAATACACGTCTGAAAATAAAAAAGAAATCTTATTGCGCCAAAATTGCAGACACACAGCTTTTTGTTTAGAAGTGACACAATTTAGGAAACTGCACCTTTGACATGTCGATTTACTTATTTAGCTTTTGAAGCTTGCCTAGCTCCTTTCGAAGGATAGTGTTTCTATTTGTCAGGAGAGGCTGGTCACTTTGGATTTCTTCAAGGTCTTTCTGGTTCACGTCAAAACGAAGAACCTCGCCTGAATTTTTCAGTAGTGCATTTCCCTGTAATATAACACTGCAGTACTAGGCTGGCAACTCTTTGTGGCAGATATTTCAATTTCAAAAAGGTATTGGAGTCAGCATCATAACTAAAAGGAAGCTTTGTGCGGGAAAGAACATTTGCTAACTTCAGTGATATAGCCAAGGTGGCCGAGGATTTCTGTTCCGAACTATACAGCTCAAATATGAGTCTCCCCACCATGAGAGTATTAAATGTCGAGCAGAACTCCAAAATTCCATGCGTCACTGTGGACGAGCTTAGAAAAGCAATTCAGGGCATGTCCCGCGGAAAAGCTGCTGGAGAAGACGGCATAACCGCCGACTTGATCAAAGATGGAGGAGACCTCCTAACTAGAAAGCTTGCGACACTGTACACACTATGCCTCAAAACTTCAAGTGTGTCAGTCAGCTGGACAAATGCAAACATTCTCCTATTACATAAGAAGGGAGATGTTAGACTTGAGAAACTACAGGCCGATCAGTCTGCTCTCGGCACTTTACAAAATATTCACAAATGTTATCTCAAACAGAATAAGGGCCACACTTCAATTTAATCAACCAAGAGAGCAAGCAGGGTTCAGAAAAGGAAACTCTACCATAGACCACCCACATGCGATCAATCAAGTAATCGAGAAATCCGCTGAATACAACAAACCCTTCTATACGGCTTTCGACTCGGTAGAGATACCAGCACTTCTGGCAGCATTACACCATCAAGGAATACGTGATAGCTACGTAAACACAATAGCCAACATCTGCAAAGATTCTACAGCCACCCTATTCCTCCTTAGGAAAAGCAGGAAAATCCTAATACAGAAAGGTGTCAGACAAGGAGATAAAATCTCCAGTGCTATTTACTGCATGTTTGGAAGAAATCTTCAAAAGCCTAGACTGGGACGAGAAAGGGCTAAGGATTAACGGTGATTATCTGAGTAACTTACGATCTGCAGACAACATAGTACTCTTTAGCAATGATGGTGATGAACTGCAAAAGATGATTGAAGACTTAAACCAAGAAAGCGCTAAGGTAGGATTAAGCATGAACATGCAGAAAACGAAGATAATGCTAAGTGGCACGGCTAAAGGATGTGTCTTCACGACCGAAAACCAGGCATCAGAAATCATAGAATACCTATATCTAGAACAGCTACTGAAAGGAGCACCCGCCCATGTAAGAGAAATCCACCGTTGAATAAACACGGGATGGCGTGCATACGGGAGACATTCCCAACTCATGAACGGAAACCTACCACCATCACTCAAGCGGAAACTATATAACTACTGCATCTTGCCAGTACTGACTTAAGGGGCAGAATCTTGAAGAATTACAAAGAAGCTAGAGAGGAATTTAAGAATCGCATAGCAGGCGATGAAACGAAAAATGATAGGTGTTACTCTAAGAGATAGGAAGACAGCCGAGTGGTTCAGAAAGCGGACGGGGGGTCGCTGATATCACGAACGATACTAAGAAGAAAAAAATGGACATGGGCAGGGAACGTGATGAGAAGGCTAGATAATCGATGGACAGTTAGAACGACGAAACGGATACCAAGAGAGGGTAAGCGGAGCCGTGAGTGGCAGAGAGTAAGATGGGGGGACGAAATTAAGAAATTCGCAGGCATCAAATGGAATCAGCTCGCGCAGGACAAGCAAGGATGGCGAGTGTTGGGAGAGGCCTTCATCCTGCAGTGGACATAACATAGGCTGATGATGATGATGAAATGAAAGGAATTGCCTGAGGTGGACAAAAAAACATACATGCAGGGACCGAACCTCTGACTTGTACATAATGTGTGCAATTATCTACCAAATAGAGCTACAATTGCGGGAATTCCCTCGTCCCCTATATTGGGTATTTCTGTACATTTATTCATGGGTTCCACACTTATAGCCATGGTGGCAAGTGTGGAACACTTTTTTGCCAAAAGGTATCACGTAGCACATGACCACCTCAACATGGGTTGGCTGCTGATGAATTTCGTCCATTTTAATTCTTTTATATTTACGTCTTAATTTCTACAGTACAGGCAAAAACTGCAAATAGTTTCCCCTATGCCTTCCTTTGCCTCACTGTCTCTTGGATTCATGAGGTGTACATATACAGGCATGCTCTTTTGCAATGCCAAAAAGATAAATTACCTACTATCTCAGCTACAAGGTCATCACATTAATTTCTAAAATTAATTATTAAATGGGACGAGACTGTGTACAAGATATGCGAGGATTTTCCAATACTCATTTAAAATATGAAGGGAGGAATAGCAAAGTTCTGAACTGCAGTATGCTTTGTCAAACCTGCAGGCGCAGCTTTCACGTTGGTGAGATGCCTGTAATCATTTGTGTACGGCCACGAAGCGTAAATGAGCTGTGAATGCATCACATGGTCTACCAGAATTTCTGAAATTTCCAAGTAATTGAAAAGAACAGACTCTTTTCCACACGTAAGCAACCTGTAAAGGTGGTTTCGTAGTAGCATAGTGTCACTACACCGTGAAACAGCCCTAACGTAGGAAATGCACTGCCGTGAAGGCACACTCAATGTCCAAGTATGCAAATTACCTGTACCCCAATTGAACATTTCTTGAGTCTTAGAGTGGGTTATCTGAGCTTACATTGGCTACGCCATAACGTGAAACACCTCTTGCAGGGGTTATGCACATTATTGTGAAGCCACACTTAATGGCGATGTATGTATATTACCTCTACCCTGATTTAACAGACTTTTTTGTTTTAAGGTAAGTTATATGAGCTTATACTGGCTGAGTACAGTTAATCTGAAATGTAACATGCTTTTATAACTTACACTCACTACTACACATACCTCGGTGAATTATACCCTGATTAACTTCCAACAAAAAAATCCTGCAGATCCCACGCATTGTGGGAATCTGTATTGTGCGAAGCACTAAGCGAGGAAATTGCTTGTTAGACTCAGCTCGGTCAGCCTAATGCTACATTACTGTGACTATGATAAAGACAATATAGACACAAATAAAAGCCCATTACTTGCATGATAGTGATGATTCAAGGCGCAACACAGAGAGAAAGAAAGTAAGGAACAAAGAACCAATGAAAGAAAGAGCCTCCGTCTCTTGTCTCAAGATGCAGAGAAAAGAAAAGCAGACATGCTCTTGCCCTTAGCCCACTGCCATGTGTAAGTGACAGTGAGAGTGAACTTGATACCGTTACCAGTTATTCCACGATCAACGATAGCAGCACAGCTTCGCTTTTGCCACATTTTTCACAGCATGCCTATGTGAAAGCATTACACTGCATCCTACCACCCCAACTATTTCCGATTAAGAGGATCTTGGTGATGCTACCAAGCAATCTGATTTGGAGCAATTTTTGAAGCAGCAGAAATTTAATTTTGGAGCACTTTGGAGCAGGTTATTTGGAATTTGGAAGCACCTTGTAACAGCTAAATTGACATGCTGCAGTGTTTTGGAGAAGAAAAGATGTATTTTGCATTCCAACACCTATATAATTAATATGGAGCTCTTATGAAGAGCTAGCTAAGCATTTCCAGCCACTGCATATCTTGTGGAGAAGAAAGCTCTAAGGAGGACTCAATAGCATTTCACTAGGTAATCATAAAATGAACGCAGTCATATGGTTAAAGGTTGTGCAAAAACCTCCTCAGCCTGTTCTTTAACACAAGCACACATAGAATACTGGATCAAGAAGCTTACGTATTTAATGGAAAGCACTATAAATAATTTTCTTTTCGTGCAACATGGGCGATGTCAACGTCTCGTAGGTCAAAGGAACACGGGATACCTGAGCAATTTTCAAGTCCATCTCACCAGCTATGTCCTTGAAAGTGATTGACGGGCTCTCCTATTAGTTCATTCATCTGGCTTTGAGCTTGAGTTTGCACATCAGTTAGGCCCCTATTTCCCTGCCTTAAAGCAGTGCGGTCCTCCTTTGTCCTCTAGACCTGAGCAGTCAAAGTTTGCAGTTATGCTAGAGCATTATTAAAATCATCATCAATATTACAGGAGTATGATCTGATGAACTGTCTCTATTTAGGTGCGTGTTTTGCACGTGGAATCTCAATGGCTTGTAATATGTTGGTAGAATTAAGCATGGTGTAAAAAAATGACAATAACACCCAGTCGGCAGTGGCAAATAACACACATAGATGTAAACACCTAGACACGGATGCTTTCACCTGTGAAGCACAAATCAACAGCATGGTCAATGGTTAGTTGCTTGTACAGCGTGACACTTCCAATTGGATGACAGGTCAGCTGAGGTGATCCTTTTGTAGCCTCCGGAGCAGGTGATGTAACCACAGTACTTGTGGTCAGCTGCTCTTGTAGGTATGGCACAATGCGTTTGCGCACACGTCTTTGACATTAGATTCCTGTTGTAGTATCAGCAGCCCTATGAAGTCCAAATCGATATCACAAGAAAAATTTAGTTGATACCCTAACTCTCCCATTAATTGCACTTGTTTAGTAACAGTTCTCAAAGATGATCAATTGAAAACAACAAATTATTCTTGAATTTTTGTCGACAGTCATGCTTGTAACAGATATTTTAGCTCTAAATGCGGTGCTGTGGCTGCTATCTGCATTTAATTTGCCGTGGAAACAAGTGAAAGTGACACATGTATATATTCATGATTTACACTAACTTTCACAAATGCAGAGTGAAAATAACATATACACAATGAAAATGGAAGTGGTATGTTATAGACGTTGGCCATTCAAATCAAAACAACACTGCCGTCACAATCTTATTCTTAGAGATTGTATCTGACAAGCAGCAAGTACGATCGACGAATCGCTAACACATGCGTGTGTTTTCTGGCCTCGAGTAGCTCACATGTACTCCATCCTTACGTAGTTTTTCCCAGAAGTGGAAGGCATGCCTTCTTTATCTGCTTTTCAATTTCTCTGCAATACCTTGCTATGCGGTAGTATTCATCTATTGAGATCCCGGCAAGTGGAAATCCGTGAGGAGCGATTGTTGCCGCTATAGTTCACGATCAGAATCGACCTTGGTAGTAAAACGGCAGCATGGATATCCACACGCTATCCGATATGTGTGGAAGCCTAGCATGTCTGACTGTTACATGCGACATAAATTGTACAGGTCAAAGCTAAAAGTAGGAGAGATCAATCATACTTGTATTTTCGGAAGGTGGCACACCTGCAAGAACTTCACTCTCGAAGCCTGCGAAGTTGTTACGGGTGACAGATTCACGTACTACGTCGCCGAACGTCGCGCGACTGGAATCGCCGTAAAGACGTAGACAGACAGATGCGCCGGCGACTCACCGCGTTCAACATCACGCGCCGAAACGCTGATCACACCGGTCGGCGTGCGAACGGTGGCCATCGGTGCCGGCGACGATCGACATCGGGGAACTCTAGAGCCGCAGAGGCACGGAACACTTACGGAAGATTCCCCGTGGCTCTCGTCGCGAAAAAATCCCTATGCGACCCTGTCCCTAGGTTTGGGGTCACATGACGCGGTGACGTCAAGCATCAACGGTGTTCATTTAGAAGCTTCGCCCTGCATACAGCGATTGCGAGCCGTCTCGTTCGTATGCTAGTGAGTGGGGTAAGTACACCACATGTGGGGTAAGTACACCACAGCCGCGACACTGACGACAAGGCCTGTTCTTCGTTTTTGTGCGGGATAACGACCGTAAAAACAGCGCAGGATTGGGTATTTTGTGAGCGCCGGTGATCGTTTGTTCTACAGCCGTGCTCTACGGTAAAGGCCTAGGGACGACTTCGGCAAGAACGTGTACCGGCGGGGCAACTGTGCATCGGATTTCTTCGTCGCCGCGGCTGAATGCTTGCTGTTACTGTGTTTGTGTGTTATGAGGGGCGTTTTATGCGAGCTCGCGGATGGAATTGCGAACGCGTCTTCGCTTCGATCGACGAGGTGGTAGCTATGGGGCTCGACAGCTGGTATGGTGGCGCTGCGGCGCCAGAACAGGCAGCGCCGCTAGTAGCGGAAGCGCGCGTGAACCAGTCGCAACGTGTAGCAGGCGTTCTTTCTGGCTCCGCTACTGCCGCTGGCTGCACCTGTCGATATGAGCGAAGAAATTACGTCCCGGAATGAGCAACGCGTGCTTTTCTGTGGTTTTCGCCGCGTCGAAAATGCAGAAATGTATTTTAAGAGAAGTAGCCTGCTTCGTGGCCATGACCTATACTCAAGCGGTCACGTTTACGGTGTTCGTGAGGAGACGATGAGTAGCAACGGGCCCTCCGAAGTAATTGGCAAGTGTGCTGCACAGATGAAGAGCATTGACTACGACGTGCGCCTTGAGGTAAGTAACGTTTAACCAAGGTCTTTTATTATTTATTTACAATGAAGTAAAACCCTCCTTTTCTTGTTCGCCCGTTCCCGCAGTTGATCGGGCATCTTCATCTTCGTTCTCTTCCCCTCTCTTTTTACTTGCGCTTTTCTTTTCAGTCTGTTTGATGATTTCTACACTTTTTTTTAAGCTATATGCACACCCAAGACACATCGTGAGTGCCAGCTGCACATGCAAGGCCGGGTGCCGAGGTTGGTGTAAGCACGCTGTGGCCGTGGCAGTGTACCTAAACAAATGCGAACACACATCTCGCACGGACCTGCCATGCGCCTGGCTGGGGCCATCGTCGCGCCCAATTCTGGACGCGAAGAAGAAGATAAAGGACCTTTTTCCAGGTAAACAAATTTAATGCATCGTGACATGAGCACCACTAACCACATGCCAATATCGTCCGCCCAGGTCGCCCTTTGCCAGCGCCGCAACTTAAGCCGTCGTGCGCGACGGCCGTGCTTGCAAAATTCCCGGACTTGCAGTGTCCATTGAGGCAGGTCTTAGAAGATCCGGGAAATAGCCTTGCTATGCGTGCCGACGCTGCCGAGAATGTGGCTCGGCACATAGATCGTGGCCTCATGAGGGAAGTAATTGACCATGAGCGCAATGTTTATCACGTAATGGAAGTGGTGCACACACTTCCTTTACGAATTGGAATGCGCAACATGCTGACTGCCGTGACAAGCCCAGAGAGGGCATTTTATGAGGCAGTCGTGCAGAAAACCATTGACCAAATCATGGACATTGAACATGAAACTAGAGGTCAATCAAAAGTGCCAAGGTTTGTTACGAGCACCGCATGAGGTCAGGTCGCTCACATGGCCTGGAATATTGCTGTTCATTGCCTTGCTTACTCTGTGCTGTACTGGTTGTTTCAGGTGGCACAAGGAGCGACTTCTCCGCATCGCAAGCTCTTGTGCCCACCGCATTAAAACGCGGGAAGGCGAATTCGAGAGCCTCGCCGACTCCCTCCTGACTCCACGACCTTTTTCTTCTGCAGCTACTTGTTACGGTAATATCCCATACATGCCACTATATTTCTGTGATCTTGCACCACTGCGGCTTTTTTTATGTTTTATTGTACTGTGTAAAATACAAGCACAGTTAAAAAATTTAATGTTACAAGCAATATTATCTAAACAAACACATTGTTTCAGGAAAGAACAATGAAGATGAGGCCCGACGGGAGCTTTCGGTGGCATTACAGAGTCCAATTTTTGAGGTAAATTCATAACTGCGAAATTTTTGACCTCGTTACAATGCACTTCTTGTCAACAGGTTGGACTCGTCATACATCCTGAACAGCCCTGGCTTTGCTGAAGTCCTGACGGGATTGTCCTGGCCGGTGGCACAGCCCGTGCCATAGAAATCAAGTGCCCCTTTTCTTTAAGGAACAGCCAACTCCTAGATGCAGAAAAAATGATCTGCCACGTGAACTACATACATTACGTTAATGGCAGGCTCGAACTGAAGAGGGGTCACCCGTACTATACACAAATTATGATTGTGTTGTACATTTTAAACCTTGACGAAGCGCTGTTCTATGTGTATTCAAAGCAGCAAAGTATTAGTCTGATCGTCGAAAGAGATAGCAAGTTTCTAAGCGAGTACATCCCAAAGCTCGAATGGTTTTATTTCACGCACATGTTAAGCCGGCTCCTAAAAGTCCCTCAAAATAAGTAGCTTGCTTAATCATGTGTAGTCCTCTCGCAGTAATGAAACAAGCCACCATGCAAGAACCGTTAAGCTGCCCCAATTTCATTGTGCTGTTGTCTGTTTACAGTCCGTTAAATTAGGATGCTACATTATTTATATCAAGAGCTCCGAACATGCATGTCTGAAAGAAATTCGGTTAATGTTTATTTTCTTACAATGAGCCTTGAAACCAAGTGTAGGAAAAAACAATTCTTTCAGCAGGTAGGCATATGATTTGATTGTTTTCTGTGGTTTTACGTCCCAAAACCTGTTGTGATTATTAGAGATGCCGTAGCAGAGGACTCCGGTAATTTAGCATCTGGAACTCGGAGAGTGAACACATAAATAAGTGCAAACACCATTTTATTCTATACAATTTCATTTCACTCAGCAGCTCTACGCATGATGCAGTGCTGGCTTTGGAGAGTCTGATACAATATCGACACGGTTAGACAGTGTAAATGAATAAGACACGGTTATTGCTTTATAATACCTATTCATTTCTCATGCAAATTATTGTAACCTTGTATGGGGAACAGTGTCACACAAATATGTTCAAACACTACTTCTTTTGCAACAAAAAAAGCATTGTCTGCGTTGCTTACAACAGTCGTACAAGTCCACTATTCTCTCAGTTTAATGTTCTCCCGTTTCATTAGAATTATGAGTTGAGTCTTGCTATGCAATACAAAGAAAGCATAAAACGAGCCACGGTGCTTTTATTGATCTTTGTAATCTAAACAAAACTCAGCATCTCAACTACAACATTCGAGAACGAGCAACTTGGGCCATACCCACGAACTAATGAAAAAGGCAGGCTAGCATGCCGAATCTATGCTAATAATCTCGACAGAGTAAACACAGATCTCAGTAATGCTTCACGTCCAATTCTGAAGGAGTATTTCCTTGGCTGTGTGGCTGCATGTGAATGATGCATGTTGTTTTTCTGCTTGTAGTTTTGTTCATTCCTTATGCATGAAACACTTTTCATTTTCCTTATGTGAAAGTTGTTTTCACATATTCTTATGTGCCTGGAAACATGTACGGGTTTACCATGTTACATGGGTTTGTGATTGTGTCTATAAAAACTGCATATTGCCAGTAAAAAAATCAGGTGTAACTTAATGTGTATACGTAAAAAAAGAATGTTGGCTATGCTGTATATTTTTAAAACAGATGGTAGTGTGCCCTTAGCAATGTCTTTCAAAATAATTTGTGTACCGATGTGCTGATGTTTTCTGTGTGTTGTCTAATGTATGAACTGTCGACTGTCTACTGCCAAATACTGCACGGGCAGGCGCCTTTGTCAAGCCGCTATAATAGTGGCTTTTTTGCTCATGTCTGAACATTTCTGTTCTAAAGATGAATGCTAAAATAAAAGAATGGAATGAAGACGAGGGACATAAAATGGGTGTTTACTTCAACTAAGCTTCATTAGTGAAATTGCCGTAAATATATAGTCATGGTAGCAATTTGAACGACACACAGCCCATACAGTAGGCACGGCACATTGCACATAAGGATATTACTAGAGGAATGATCAAACTAGTACAGCAAAAGAGCAAGGTCAGTGTATGAAGGGGTGTTGTGTTTTTACTAATTTGTATTGCGTGTGCCTGTACTTTGAACGTCATAACTTTATGATAGCATTAAGAAGCTCGTGTTGCAGAAAATGTGGTGCCAGTGTCTGTCTGTACAAAGCAAAAATTATCTATGCATACAAATGCAACTGAGCTGAAAGTTCCAAAAATGTTGGCAGAGACAATTCGAACACAAGAACGGGCCAGCGTGCCTTCATCACTGTTCTTTGGGAGTGGTAGCACTTATTAAATAGCGTTACATATACAGTGTTAGAATGTGGCACGAGCATGTGCCCTCCATCTGTGTTCACTTTCAATAAAGTTGTACAACAACAACCTCCCATGCTAAACTGTTTTGTAGAAATTCATTGTGGTTTATTGGAGTGTAACTAGTCAAAGTGTGTACATATGTAACCCAAATATGAGAATATATGCTTTGTGTTCGTTGAACTCTGGTGTCAGACTGTTTTTTATACCAAAATGGCTACTCACTAGCACTTGAAAAGGCCTCCACGTGTTTGCACTTGTTTACATGGGCCGTTTAGGGAACAAGTACACCAGCCACAGCTACCCTAGGTTTCCCACAAATACGGTTTCGCACGGTGCGCTCTGTTCAACAGGAGTAACCTTCAAATGCACACAATTCTACGCACCACTGTGTGTGCCAGTAGTGGTCTGGTGGTTAAGGTGCTTCACTGGTAACCTAAAAGACATGGTTCAATCCCAGCAGTCATATTTCTATAGAAATGCTAGAGGACCGTTATAGTATGCGATGTCACTGCACATTAAAGAACGCCAGGTGGATATGTCTGGATCTATTAACTATGGATGCCTCACCTGAGCACGAGGTACCAGAAATTATTGTTATTAAACAGCACTATTTAAGAACTGTTATGTTGTCCTCTGTCTTGTTTGTCTTGGTTGAAAATTGGTAGCTGAAGGTTAGCAAGAAGACAGCACATACGCATTATATCACTCATGAGAGGAATTAGTTCGACAGGAACTCTTGCATTTAACACATTAAACACCTTGATTCTTTGAATAGCTCTCTCAACGTGTATGCGCACCTGAGCTACATTATATGTCTCTAACAGCTCCTCATGCGTGAACTGGACATTCCCTTTTGAGAATGGCGGCAAGACAAGAATCCCTCTCTGGCCTTCAGTTGGTGCTCTAATACCCGGAAACCCTTTATCTGCCAGCACAACGTCACCAGGCTCTATTCTGTCAAGAAATCCAGATTCTAATGTGATGTGTGTATCAGATGTACGGCCACCGTACTGCATCTGACAAAAACGTGACGACACCATTTGGAAGAATTCCCACCAAGAATTTTAATGTGTAACAACCTTTGTAGTGTGAAAACAGTGCCCTTTTTTGCTCTATAGTAGGCGGCTCTTCGGTACGAATCTCTGTACAATCTATAATATACCGACAGCGAGGATAGTGTAACTTGAAACAAGCTGGCATTGATGCTTGAACAGCAGAAAGAGATGGCTGCGGAATCCAGTCTTTCATGGCTGTGAGCAAGTTGCCCAGTACAAATGAAAACATGCGGCTTACCCCTGTGCGGTGTAAACCGAAAAGTGCTGCGAGGCTCGCGAATGAAATTCCTAGTTTAAGCTTCATCAGAAAGATCACCAGCTTCTGCGAAATTGGCACATCCACCCGCCGAACACTGATAGATGAAAGTGCAAAAGTAAGCAAAGCGAATACATTGTTGCTGACACCACAAAGCTCCCTGAAGGCATCCACACGATCTATGAGAGAGTGGTACCCGAGAAAGACACAGCTGCGCTCTTCTGGTCCAGCACTTGTTGTCAATGTGGTTGGTACAGCCTGCACAGCAGTGTCTATCATATCTGAATGGCACACTTGTGTACTTGCTGTACCCCCTGACGACACAGAAAGGAGAAGACTGCAAGAACCACCACTTTGACTTCCTTCTGTTTGAGTCATCTGGAAGTATATAAACACATGCTTTAGTGGCTGCGGTATAATAGAGGATTACAGCAAATTATATTGATATGTATACACAGGGAACAGGGAAACAGCCAGTAACAATGAAGGTGCAGAACTGCGGGTAAATTCGTGCTCACACTGCAACCAAGGAACTACTGACCACACAAGTAAAATAGGAAACTACATAATTGCTACACGATGTTAATGTTGGTTATTCACACCGTGCCAGTCATCACTGTCTTACATAGCACTTACATATGAAGGGTTTTCTCCCTAAACAATATGCCCAAGAATTCATGAATTCTTGATTCTGGAACACTTTGGCTGTGGTGCCTCGTCTCACAGTTGCATGCCGGAATTAAGGTAGCTCTAGTGTGTGTTCCAATTAAACAGACTAAGCTTACCACAGATGTAGAGGCAATGTGCTCCTCAGCCTCACCGAGTAGTTCTTCTGGCGGTGAAGCTTCAAATGAGGTTTCAGTGGAGCTTAGCCCCAGATGCAGAGGCAATGTGTTCTTCAGCCCCGCCGAGAAGTTCTT
>CM023481.1:53050813-53158857 GCA_013339685.2 Hyalomma asiaticum
TTAGACTTCTTGAGATCTCATTTTAAAGAGCATGTGGTTTTCAGCTGTACTTAAAACCCGTGTGCTAATTTCCTGGTTTGTGCAGCGCATTCGTACTTTGCTCATATGTTTACAGCACACATCACCACTTATCCTCATGTTTGAGAAGTGTAGCAGGGCACCTTAAGGAAAAACTTTTGCTTAATGCCTTATGTCTAAAATACATAGCAGCTGGGAAAGAGCTTTTCTACAGTCGGTGCAACCACTGCACTGTTAATGATTGGTTTTTTTGCATTCAAAAGAAACCAGTACCCTCTGATGTAGCAAGTGTATTTTTGTTTAGACCATAGAAGGCAGTTATCAAAAGTTGCATAGTTAATAGGCTTGAGCTTTACAACCGCAACTCAGCGATAAGGCGTGACACCAGATCTATAAGAGCCTTTACATGTATTTGAATATAAAGCAAATTGATATCCCTGAGCTTCCTCTTAACCTTCTCTCAGTTACTGTTTATTTTTCCAAACTGTGCTTTGTTGCTATAAGACATCTCTTATCAAGCTGTAGGAGCTTTTCATGCCGTGGAAACATCCTTCTATGCCTTTAAAAAAATGTCAGTATGAGTATTGACACATGTACATACTTTTTTTTTCACTGTCTGTTAGCTACGTTATCGCTTTGTGCAGGTCATGCTTAAACTCATGCATAGCTTCATGAATGCTGCTGGCTGTACTACTAACTTTGCATGCACAACGTGCTTGAGTACATTCCAGAACTTGTGCAAGTATAATTATGAAGCTTGAATGTTCTGTGACATGTATAAAAGGCTACACATTTTGCCGCTGATCAGTTTCTATGAACCACTCATTGTCTATGTTGTGGCTAGGTGTTGGCTTGTGAAGCTCAAGGTGGAGGACTGAATCCTAGACACCGCAACCAGATTTTGATAGAGGTGTAATGCAGCTTACCCACATACTTATACCTAGGTGCCCTTAAGGGGGGACACTGGTCTTAGAAGGCCGAAAATTGCAAAAAAAATCGACTTTTTGAAGTTGACATTTTCGGAATCTCTATTTTTGCACAAATTGCACAAATGTGCAAAGTTCCCGGCTTCTCTTCTCATTATTTTTGCCGTAAAATTAATTTGTAACACCAATATGAGGTGTGTCTGAGCGCAAATTGTTGCTAAATTCATTTTGGCCGCTTCGCTTGTTTGCTTCTTCTGTAAAAGTTGACCTAGGAAAGCTAGAGCTACAATTCCTTTTGCACAACGTAGCTAAATATGCATAGAAAGCAACGCTGCAAGCAGATTTTCAATCTACAGTTCATTTTTTTTATTTTATTTTTAAAATTATCATGTTTTTGGCTAGGTGTAGACCATGACCTCATTAGTGCTGTAAATTGAGAAGTAGTTATTCAATTTCCTATCACCTTGCAGCATTGCTCTCCTTAGGCTTTCCAGTATCCATATATGGGTTTATAATAATGTTACATTGCATAGATAATTTTTCATTGTTTCGGCAAACAATAGAATGAGATTGCTAATTATCTCTGGAAATAATTGATCTGTGTAAAATATAACTGGACAGTTAAATAAAGCTAAAAATACTGAACAAAGCTGTGCAGTTTCATCTAATTTGGCTGAGAAATAACCTATGTTACCTCTAAGAACCATGTCCCCCCTTAAGGTCTCCACGTGGTCAAAATTACCCCAGCCCACTCCACTAAGGTGGATGCCTCATAATAGCTTGTTTTGCCACATAAGGCCCCATAAATTATTAGTTTTTATTGACTACCAACGATTGTGCTAGCCGCTGTCATACAGTGTGCTTTGCTTGCTTTGCTTGGCACATGTTTACATCAGTTCATTCTTTAAGGTTTGGATTCTGCTTGCTAGATTGTCATTACCGCATGAGTTCAAGTGTGGCCTGCCCTCACCAATAACACGTCTAACAGACAGTGAAAAACTGTCCCCATGGAGAAAGTATGTGTGCCAGTATTCAGCCATATGTGGTTCATCGCAGGGATTGAACACACATCTACACAAAATAGGGATAATCATGTTTACAGATACTTTTTACTTCAGGCTTGAGGGATTGGCAATTAGCCCTCTTTGCTGTCTTCATCATTTAATAATTGCCTGTTCATACTTGAGTGCGATCATGGTGTATTAACTGTTGAACACCTACAAGGCCTTGCTTAATAGAGCACCGACATAAATTTTAGAGTTTCATATATCATGTGCATTTACACTTGGTTTCTTATATCATGTGCAGTGCTGTGGAGGGTAGTGAGACTTGTTGCAGTAAATGCAGTTGCACCAGAAAATAGTTCATTTTCTTTTCTCGTCCACAACATTACTTTCTGTTTTATGCTGAGCATAAATTTAAATGTTTCATGCCTTAGGAATAAGCAACTCCATTGTATAGCTGTGAATATGCTAATCTATATCTCCTGGGATCTCAAGGTCAGTTTCCATTTTAACACATTTGTAGCAGGCCATGATACTTGACATGCCTGTCCTTCCTTTGCTTGCATTGGCACTTACGACATGGAAAGGCAGCTATCAGCTGCATGTAGTTACATATTTTTCTGGCCGAACTTCTAGTGTAGCCTCCACAGCATTGTACCTGACATATTAAACAGTGTATAGACATTTTCGTATTGCTGCTCTAAATAAAAGTACTGGTGTCGAGAACCTTAAAAAAAGTATTGTGGTGCCTTGGAACGCAGCCAGTATATTTTTAATACAGCTACCTGAAAAGCCATTTTGATTTTGAGACTGGTTTCACATTGACATGCCATCACAATCAGACGTAGGTCAAAGCCACTTGGGCATAGCTCTGTTGGCTGCTCTCAGTGCACGTGTTGCACATAAACTACGTTGGCTTCACGGCTGCCCAGCAACTCTCAAAGGGTTTCGTAGATTTTTAGACGTTGTGTTTACACGTTATTGTATTGTGCATTGCGATGTGGCTCTAATGCAAATGCTGGGCGACAAAACATTACGATCGAATTAAAATACTTAAATGTTTCCTGGCTTAGGAGTGTGAAGAGTGTTAACAGTATATGCCAAGAAAAGGAAAAATGTCCCTTTTGCAGTGCCTCAAAGTCGTGTTCGTACTCATTTAACGTTTCATTCCAGCTGCAGAGATCGAAGCACGAAGGAAGGAGAGGTTGGAGGCAGAGGAGCACGAACTAGTATGTGTTTAGTGATGGTCAAGGTACATAAAGAAGTGATCTGTGCATGGGTAGCAATTGTAACTATGACATCAAACATGTCATCACCAAAGCTGACATTTTTGACATTGTAGTTGCACTGCTGTGCGTGTCCAGAATATCATTTTATGGCTTACCAGACCATTAATAAACAGTCGGTAGTTAGCACCCCTCTGTCTGTAACCTCTTCTTTGTTCATGCATCAATATTTGCTCCTGGAACAAGTTAATAACTCCAAGGTGTTTTATTCAATGATGCACCACTCCAACGTGTGGTGTCCGTTTCGTGTAGTACACCTGCTGCTGACACCCCGCAACTGAATAGTGCTGCAGTTGCACTTGTGCTGAGCAAGTTGCATGTACTCTGCAGTGCCCGTCACTGTTGTGATGCCTGTGAGGGCACTATTGTTGATTTGTGGTGACATAAGGGGTCAGGCCCATAACCTGTCAGCGGAACCTTTCCTGAAAACCTGACTTACTGCGGCAAACAACCAAGTTTCTTTGTAGATTTAGTGCAATGATTTATCTTCCAATCATGTTTCAGTTTAAGGAGCCCTTCGAGGTTTCATAAGCAGAAATTTAAACGTCTAAACAGTAATTCTAGAGTAGCAGAAATGGCGACTTTTTACTGGCCTGACTTATGTAGTTACTTGATTTTTGCTTCATGGATAGGCAGGGCTGTGAGCTGATAATTGCACATATAACTCATGACCAACAAACAATGAAATTTGGGAAAGCACAGTGGAAGTTATTCAAGTTTCTTAGTTGTAGTATTGTAATTGTGTAGTATCAGTAGAAAAGAATTAAAGTGAACGAAAAGACAAAACCTTTGACGGGAACCTACATACTTACTCCACAATTACGATACTACAATTAAAAAAAATTTGATAACTTCCCCTGTGCTTTCCTAGGCTTCATTGTTGGTTCATTAAGTTCTGTTTCTAACAAATAAACGAGTTCATAGCTTGGGCCTCGTTGCGGCACTTGTGGCCTTTAGGTAGCAAATGAGGGTTAATTGGGCAGCAGCCATCTTGTCTCAAGATCATGTTCTACGTGACGCCTTGTGGCAAAAAACAGTGTTCACACTCTCCACCATGGCTACGAGTGGCGCTGCCTAACTGCCTTGATTATATGTACATAAATACCCATAAAGTGGATGGGAGGGGGGGGGGACCAGCTTTCGTAGCTCACTGGTGCAGCATGGATGCATTATCCAAAGGCAGATCTGCCTTTTCGTCCATTTTAATTCCTTTATACTTACTCCACAATTGCAATACTACAATTAAGAAACTTTAATAACTTCACCTGTGCTTTCCTAGGCTTCATAGTTGGTTCATTAAGTTGTTTCTAATAAATGAGCCCTTGACCCCTTTCATTTATTGCATACATGTTACAGTTGCAAGTAACCTACTTTGAGCATGCCTCTTTCTAAATGAATGTATTTAACATGTTTCTGATTATTTGCATATTTTTTCTTGGCAGGAGGAGAACGCTGTGCTGCCTAGTGTTTGACTCTCACGTGCGGAACTGACAATTTGCAAATTGAGGAAAAGTCTGGATGTGACTGGCATATACAGGTCACTTTACATCATGCTTGCAAAGAACATCCGAAGGACCCTGGGGGTATTTGGAGTTCCAGCTGCTGCCGGGCTTGCTCCCTTTGCCTTGTGGTGCCCATAGAATTGAAGACATACTTTTGGCCTTTAGTTAATGCATTAGCATAAAAGGATTCATTAGCATTATTTCTTTTTGCCAAGAGTGCACTGTATCTTTGTGTAAATTGTACAATAAAAGACATCTTGCAAATTTCGCTAGTACTCTTTTGCTTTCGATGTGGAAATCACATTGTGGACGTGACATTTCATCCCCAATTATGATTTAGATCCTCAAGGACTAACACTGGTGTCACACGGGCACTTCGGAGGCCTTCGAACCAACGGTCCGACTCGGAAGCCATGTTCGAGCTGCTACATGGGCGGTGTTGACCGTCGAGTCGAGTCTATCGAGCTCGATAGACTCGACTCTATGGTCAAAACCACCCATGTAGCAGCTCAAATATGGCTTCTGAGTCGATGGACCGTTGGTTCGAAGGCCTCCGAAGCGCCCGTGTGACATCAGCATTTAGTCCTAGAAGGTGTAATCTCGGGGATTAACAGATCATCCGGTAAGGTGCATTTGTAGAGACTAACTGTTCATCCGGGAAGGTGCATTTGTGGAGACTAACTGTTGATCTTTGAGGTGCATCTGTGGAGACTAACTGTTCATCCGGTAAGGTGCATTTGTGCAGACTAACTGTTGATCTTTGAGGTGCATCTGTGGAGACTAACTGTTGATCTCTAAGGTGCATTTGTGGGGACTAAATGTTAGCCCGTGAGGTTCGTGTAGTGCAATATTGGACTTAGTGTTCCTAAACCGCGATTTTCATGAATATACTGTTTTAATTGAAAGTGGCCTGTCTGATCATCATCTTGTAAGTGTCACTATTCCTTTATCCAACTCAGCCGGTCACAAACGCACAACCACACGAACCTTCAAGGATTATGCAAGATCTGATGATGCGTCTATTGTACAGTACATGGAAAGTTGTTACAATGATTTTATTGAAAATGAGGGCGATGTTGACAAGCTATGGAACCAATTTACTAAAATGTGTCATCACTGCATAAGATCATTCGTTCCAACCAGATCTAAAAAGATTGCTAAAAGCACCCCATGGATTACGCGTAAAATCATCCATCTAAAACGCAAATTAAAGCGGCTGAAAAAGAGCAATCCCCAATCAGGTATTATTCATGAACTTAAAATAAATTTGGCAAGTGCTTTGCGCGATTCAAAGGATTTTTACTTTAAAACAACTCTGCCAAACTTTTTAAAAAACGATCCTACGAAGTTTTGGAACTTCCTGAGCGATAGTAAGAAGCAGGTATCACATATATTAGTCGATGGAAATACAGTTACAGATCTGAAGCTCATTGCGGAACATTTTAACAGATTTTTCCATAGCGTGTTTGCTAAGGCGAGTCTTCATACGCCTCAGCAAAGAGTATTTCAGTCTAATGAAGTTGACTTTATCTCATATTCTGGTGTCCTTGAAATGATTTTGAAGTTGAATACTAAATCATCGTGTGGTCCATACAATATCCCTAACCTTTTTCTTCGCCGTTATGCCGAAAGTATTTCTCATTTTGTCGTTGTGCTCTTTCGGTGTTCACTATTGAGTGCGAAACTACCCAGTGAGTGGAAGATGGCTCGTGTTGTTCCCGTCTTTAAGAAAGGCAACCATTTACTTGTCGAAAACTACCGTCCCATCTCATTAACATCACCAATATGTAAAATGCTTGAACATGTAATATCTAAGCGCGTTGTGGAATTCCTCGAACAAAACTCTGTACTGACTAATTTTCAGCATGGCTTTAGAAAAGGTTATTCAACCGTAACTCAGTTAGTCTCAGTGGTTCATTCATTTGCAGAAACTCTGGATAAAAATGGTCAAATGGACGTCATATTCCTTGATTTTAGCAAGGCATTCGATAAAGTTATTCATCACAAACTAATTACAAAACTCAGGGACATCAATCTACCCGACATATTCATTGCCTGGATTCAACACTATTTATCAGAACGTTCACAGTTTGTTTCAGTAGATGGGAACAATTCGAGCTCTCTTCCTGTAACATCAGGCGTGCCACAGGGTAGTGTTCTGGGACCGCTAATATTTTTAATTTACGTAAACGACATTGTAAACACAGTACTACCAGGAACTCAAATTAGACTATTCGCGGATGATTGTGTGCTCTTTCGTCAAGTTACCTGTTCTAAAGATCAACAAAACCTGAATTTAAGTCTTAATAAGATACTAAACTGGTGTAATGACAATGGTATGTCACTGAACGCACAAAAAACTGTTTATCTTTGCATAACTCGTTCAAAAACACCGATTCATTTTACTTATAACCTCGGCTCATCATCATTACAACAGGTAAACAACTATAAATATCTAGGCGTGACAATTACTAATGACCTGTCTTGGAACTTACACATAGACAACGTATGTTCTGCCTTCCGTAAGCTGTGTTTTTTAAAACATAAACTTAGAAATTCTCCTTCTAACATAAAACTACTTAGTTATTAAAAACTAAGTAAAGGCTGTTAGGTTTGCTTATTCTAAGTTTAAAATTACGGACTCGCCGACTGAACTCATGACTGCTAACAACATTGAAACACTTGCATTACGACGAAAAAGGAATCGCCTTAGCTTTCTATATCTTCTTGTTAATTATAAGTTAGCCCTTGACCCGCATGCATATGTATCTCCTCTATCCACTAGGCATACACGTCATCATCAAGCCCATTCTTTAACCCCGTATTTTGCAAAAACCAACGTGTTTCAATTTTCCTTTTTTCCGCGTACTGTTTCAGAGTTGAACTGTCTAACTGATCTCAGCCAATTTTCTGTTGTTTAGAGCTAAAATATGCACTGTTAATTTGCGTTCTGTTTCCATTTTATGTAATATTTTGTCATGTTATCTTTTATGAGTTCTGTTAGTACTTGTTTTCTATTCCATTTCTCGTGGTATATTATGTTATCACATGTGTCCTGCTTCCATTTTATGTATTATTTTGTCACGTTATCTTTTATGCGCTCTGTTAGTGTTTTCGGTTCCATTTCTCGTGATATATTCTTATGTAATCGCATGTGTTTTTGTTTATATCCTGGCTCTTGTACCTGTCCTGCTTGGACCAGTTCTTGGTCCGCAGTATTCAATAAATAAAATAAAATAAATATGGGCAGTCTCGGCTCGTTTTCGCCGTCGCCACCGTCATGAACCGTATATATATATATATATATATATATATATATATGTGTGTGTATATATAAATCCCAAAGAAAAATAATTCA
This sequence comes from Hyalomma asiaticum, assembly GCA_013339685.2. Taxonomy (NCBI): domain Eukaryota; kingdom Metazoa; phylum Arthropoda; class Arachnida; order Ixodida; family Ixodidae; genus Hyalomma; species Hyalomma asiaticum. The sequence continues at coordinate 53,058,908 of CM023481.1, forward strand.
AATAAATGCTGCTGTAGCGCGGAATCGAACCAGGAACCTCTCGCTCCGAAGCGCGTGGCGCTAACCACTACCCCACAAAAAGCAGATCCTTCAGGGCGCGAACGGCGAACCTTATATACACACCCTGTACCGCTGGCGGGACTCAGAGACAGCAGGCGCTTATAGGCGTTTCTTCATTAGCAGCGAGATGGCGCGACGAGCGCAGCGGGCGCATTTAAAAGTCGTCGGCCAGCTCACTCGCTTCTTCTAATATTTGCGCAGGGCCTTGCCCTTCCGCTGTCTGCTCGCGCGGTTGTCTCGTGGTGAGGAAGAGGTGCCGCGCTGATGTCACGGGAGCGTACGAAAGTCACTCGAGCTCAAGGGACGCCGCTAAACGGACAAACAGAAGACGAGCGCGAACTATCAAGTGTCACAGCTCGACACTTCGTGCACGCTAGTTTCCTTCGCTGCTTCGGCCGCCTTTGCAACAGGAGCGCTGTTCTGAGAGTATCCATTGTGACAGCTTATTCGCGCTCGTTCTGTGTATATCTGTGCTTTCGTTTCGTGCGTGCTTCACTTGATAGTTCCCGCTCATCTTCTGTTTGTTCATTTAGCGGCCTCCCCTAGCTTCGTATGTGTAGCTTTGCGACACACAACGTATAAAGCCCTTCGTACCAGCACGCGCTGCCCACGGGAGACGCTCACTTAGCAAGTGCATGTTTGCTACAATTAATATTGCTCCTGAAGCTGCGAGCCTCACTTCGCATAGCATTACGGTTTCTTGCTATCGCATTCATTGCTTGGCCCTTGTGGCGAAACTGACTTTTTCTTGTTGGACTGTATATTCAGGATATCAAGGTACGTTGGAGGCGTGCCACGTCCAGGTAGTCGCTGCCGGCAACGCTGCAATCCCATATCGTAGTGCGGCGATATTTGCCAAGGATGGAGTACTGGGCGCTGTTCAGCTACGTCCACGCTCGAGTTCCGCGAGTTTCTAACTACGTAAACAGCAGGGAGCTCGCAGATTATGTTACTCTAGCCCCGCGGCTTACTCCGCATTACTCTCACGTAGAATTGAAGAACTCTAGATAGAGTAATGAAGTCGTTCAACCCTCGCAGTACTCCCTGTACAGCTAAGAGTGTAGCACGGGCCCCATAACCCAATGTAGTTCCAATATTGTGTCCACCGTTTTCCAACATTGCGTCAAGCTTGGTCTAATGTTGTTGTGCTGCCTGGGTATTGTTACGGGGAGTATTTATTAGGTGAGGGACAGCCTACAGTCGTCCGGACAAAACTGCTCAGAGCGCACCAGCTGTAAGGGCACCTCTAGCCTGTGCCCCACACCAACGTCTTCGTCATCGTCGTAGCTGTGACATGACCCCCCGCCGGTGGTGCACCGTCCCGGTGCTGGCGTGTCTTAATATGGCGCATCGGAATTGTATGGCTTGAGGCGCGAAACATGCACGATGTCACTGCGTGGTGTAGCAGTTGAGGAGGGGGCGAGACTGGCGAGATCTCATAGGTGACAGGAGTCACCTGGCGTAGGACGCGGTAAGGTCCGACGTAGCGTGACAGGAGCTTCTCGCAGAGACCAACGCGACGAGATGGGAGCCACAGGAGTACGAGGGAGCCCGAAGGAAAATCGATCTCTCGGTGCCGACGATCGTAGAGGGCTTTCTGAGTCGTCTGGGAGGACGAGAGCCTAGCTCGGGCTAATGTGCGTGCGATGAGCGCACGGGTGATGGCATCATAAGCGTAGGAGGTGGTGGACGCCGGATCAGAAGGCGCCGGATCAGACCCCGCACCTCCACAAAAAAGATGTTACGGGGAGTATTTATTAGGTGAGGGACAGCCTACAGTCGTCCGGACAAAACTGCTCAGAGCGCACCAGCTGTAAGGGCACCTCTAGCCTGTGCCCCACACCAACATCTTCGTCGTCGTCGTAGCTGTGACAGTATTGTACATCCATAAGGAATTCCGACATCGTGCTAGGAGCTAAAACGCGTGCGAGCTGCTAGAAACGCCATTATCGGCAAAATTTAACACGATAGGGTTATTGAGTGCTGAGAGCAGAAGATCCGACGTTGTCGTCGACATAGACGCACACGGCGGAAATAATCATTTCGTACAACCGCCGTAGCAGCCTGGAGCACCCGACCACGAAAGCCCTCCGGTATGGTGCAGATACTTTATTGGATGAAATGAAATTTATTGATGTCATATCCGTCTAACAATTGTAAACTACGACCTAATTGAAACTCGTACGCACATGGTAACTCGACGTGTAATTTAACGTAGGAGAAAGTATGTTTCTGTTTTGAGGAATCTTAAAGAATTTCAGAATTTTATAGAAAAACGCCCTAATTTCGATTAATGTGTTATAAGAAGGCGATTCGAACGAGGCCCACTTGCGCTATGCCGTTTCACTCTCAAATATGCAGCTTAACCGTCCGCTAACTTTTGTTCGCAGTTTATCATTTCTGGTATGCAAATGCAGAGTAATGTCTGCGCTTTTTGTCGGACGAGGTGGTGGGAAACAACAAAAGAGAGAAGCGAGTCACGACAAAGCAACTGCGTTATAAATGTTTAGGGAATTCATATAGCACGTTTTATTCACTATGTAACACTTGTCAACCCATCTGCCTCAACGCATTTAGCATACCTACACCACTATTTTTATCGACATACCCCTTGGTGTTCAGAGGTGATTTTCATAGGTCATTTCTGGGTTTGGATTTCTTGTTCCAGGAGACATATACTCGAATCTCCTATCATGGCACTACTCCTTGCCATTCAGGCCGAGGCTGCGGTGAAGACGTAAACATGCCACTTATGAAGGCCGGTTAGCTAATCATTATGCAGGAAGCAGTAGTAATTACCTATAATTATCACTAGTGCAATTAACGTCGAATATATTGGGACACGTTTATCTGATGCACTTGGGCTGACGTTCTGCGGGACGTGAGGAGGCGTCGTAGCCAGAGGCACTATGGCACTGACTGTCGTATTTGTAATCTTTTCGACAGCAGGTTGTGTCTCACTCTTCGTTATTGGTGCAGACGTGGGAGCACTTCGCGCCCCTTGCGAAACGGAAGCGGCGCTTGCGCCACGGTTCGCGTGGGACTCCGGAGCGGCGGCTGCTTCAGGTGCAGCTTCTTCATGACGAGGCCTTTTTCCGCTAACCGTGAGGAACCACTTTTTTCCAGCGTCACTTAGGGCTCCCACTAGCGTTGCAAATTTTGGCTCAGTAAACTTGCCCGACGTGCTCTCGCTAAGAATTTTTCTGTCCGGACCAACTGTAACGTTTGTTGGTGTTGTGACATCAGCTTTGTCTGACACTTTCGTAGTTTCAGTTCCAACACTCGAGATATGACTATTTATTGTAGCCACGTAGTCTTCAAAGAGAGTGTCTTCAAGAGGAGCCGGTCGACGAGGTGCACCGTGTGATTCGCCCTCAGGAGCATGTGTTAGAGGTGACAACACTGTAGTAGACGACTGGTCTATATTAACAGGCGGCTCGTTAGTTGTCTGTATAGAAGTATTTGCTGCTTCAGCACTTGTTCCTTCGAGAGGTTTGTCAGTACTGCCTGGTGAGAGCACAGTAGTGCTTGGTGTTGTTATAGGCGTAGTGGTTTCCTCTGTTGGAAGAGCAAGTTCTTGTGAGGACGTTGACGAGGCAGCGCCTTCTTTAGCTGTGGTATTTATGTGTTCTTTGCTGGTCGAAGTGATCGCTGTTGTTTGGTCGGAGTATGATGCATTTTTCTGATAATGAGTAGGTGCCTTCGCCTGTGTTACTCGTGCAGGCGGTGCGGCCGTGCTGTTGCTTAGTGTGACGGTAACAATTTCATGCGCTTCGCTCAAATGTGCTTTCGTGAATGGTATATTTGGCGGTGCAGCCGATGTAGTTGCCTCCAGACTGAGCCTAGGCCATTCCGTGGTAGCGTTCCTTGTGTAAATTTTACTCGGCCTATGTTCAGTGACAGGAGTAGGTGTTAGAGAGGGCAAGACTATAGTAGGTGACTGCTCTGTATTAACAGGTATTTCGGTGGTTGTAGCCGTAGAAGTTTCTGCTGCTTTAGGACTTATTCCTTTCTGGTGTCTGTCGGTACTGATTGGTAATAGCGCAGTCGTGATTGGTGCCGCTGGAGGTACAGTACTTTCCTCTGCTGCAAGAGGAAGTTCTGGTGACAACGTTGATAAGGAAATACCTTTTTTAGTTGTTTTTACGATGTGTTCTCTAGTAGTTGAAGTGGTGGCTGTCGCTTGGACGGAGTTTGGTGCATTTCTTTTATCATGAGTAGATGCCTGCGCCTCCATTAGTCCTGCAGGCGGTGGGGCCGGCGTTATTCCAGCGGGCGGTGCGGCCGTCGTCAGTTCTGTAGGCAGTGGGGCTGTCGTTGGTCCTGCGGGCGGGGCGGCCAGCGCGAATCCTGCAGGCGCTGCGATCGTCGTTATTTCTGCAGGCGCTGCGACCGTCGTTAGTTCTGCAAGGGGTGCGGCCGTGGTCCGTCCAGCAGCAGGTATGGTTGTCATTATTTGTGCAAGCGGTGCGGCCATTGTTATTCCTGCAGGCGGTACGGCAGTCGCAAGTGCTGCAGGCGGTGCGACCGTCGTTTGTTCTGCAGGCGGTTCGACTGACAACTGTCGAGGCGGTACGGCCGGCGTTAGTCTCCCAAGCGGCTCGACCGTCGTTAGTTTTGCAAGCGGTGCTGCCGTCGTCCGTCCAGCAGCAGGTATGGTTGTCGTTAGTTGTGCAAGCGGTGCGGCCATTGTTATTCCTGCAGGCGGTGCGGCAGTCGCTAGTTCTGCAGGCGGTGCGATCGTCGATTGTTCTGCAGGCGGTTCGAATGTCAACTCTGGAGGCGGTACGGCTGTCGTTAGTCCCGCAAGCGGTTCGACCGTCGTTACCTGTGCAAGCAGTGCTGTCGTCTTTAGCCCTGTAGGCGGTGCGGCCTTCGTTTGGTGTGCAGGCGGGGCGGCCATTGTTTGTTCTGTAGGCGGTGGGGACTTCGTTATTTCTGCAGGCGGTGCGACCGTCATTAGTTCTGCAAGCGGTGCTGCCGTTGTTAGCCTTGTAGGCGGTGCGGCTGTCGTTAGTTCTGCAGGCGGTGCGGCCGTCGTTATTCCTGTAGGCGGCACGGCCGTCGCTGGTCCTGCAGTTGGTGCGAACATCGTTAGTTCTGCAGGCGGTGCGGCTGTCATCAGCTCTGCAGGCGGTGTGGCCGTCGCCGTCGTCAGCCCTGCAGGTGGTTGCGCCGTGTTGGTGTCTAGTGTTATGGTAACACCTTCATGTGGTTCGGTCAAACCTCCTTTCGTATATGGTATATTTGGCGTTCTCGCGGGTATGGTCGGCTGCAAATTGAACCGGTGCCATTGCGTGGTAGCGTTCTTTGTGTAATTTTCACTCGGCCCATGTTCACTGGCTTGAGTAGCATTTAACGTTGACCCTGCAACAGTGTTTTGAAATATAGAGTAACTGGTTTGAATGACTGCAGTAGAAAGCCACCCTCAACGTACACTCAGAGCAAGAAATGCTATGAAAATGGGGCTCAGACATGCTGTTCCGACAAGATAATATATCTGTACGTTTGCATTGTTACTGCGGTGACATTTGTGCGCGCTGTCCATCAATGTAAGAGAAAAGTTTCTGTGCTTTTGAAAGGCGTTGTCGAAAGAAGATTTTTGGAGTGTTACAGTAACTAATGTACGGGGATAACAGCGGTTATCCGCTTACATACAGAAACAGAAACCAAACAGAAAACCAAACTCGACATACATTAAAAGCAATAAATGCAAAAAGACGTGATACTTGAAAACATTATTGCTACAAAGGAAGATATCTGCTCGATTGAAAGGTTTAGGGGTTACTGTCCAGGTTTCTTCAGATAAGAAACCATATGTGGTCCCGACGACTTTTTCCTTCTGGGAAATTATATGGGGCATGTGTTTGTCCATTCTGCGATAAATCAAGGCTTTACCTTGGATTTCTCGAGAAAAATTTATATTTGACTACAGCTGGAAAGGAGTATTTTCTCTTATCACAGTTGATACACATATGAAGGCCCATAATTCTGCAGCTAACATACTGTACCCACCATATTTCCTTTCAGGAACTGTGCACTGGCACTGATATAATAGTAATAATAAATGCCAAAATTTCTCTCTGAGCACTGCCCCATGCTGACCCTGACCTCTTTTTTTAATACTGCTGCTAATGGTGTTTTCTGCACTAGCTAAACCACGAAGATGATTATGTCGAGTCTACAAAGATGTACTCTATCACAAAAGAGTGGCCAATTTTTTGAAGAGCTCGGCATCGTATGAGAAACGCCGCGTCGAATCAAACCTAGTGATGAAAAGCGCACCACGCAGCGTGCCTAACGTCATGCAACAGCTGGCCTATGCATACACGGTGCGATTGTAGTGATTGGAGAAAGAGTCGAATGCGGCATTGAGTCATCGAGGGAGCCTCTCAGCGCGCGAGGCAGACGAGGAGAAAAGAGAAAGCGGAGTATACGCGGCGGCGCTGACCGCGTCCTCGCTATTGGCCAATCCCCTTGAGTGGTTGCGCGCCATTCAATTTGGTCTACATCCGCGCCTAAACTTCCAGAATATCCACCGAAACCTATTTAAGGAAACCGTAAATAACAGTGATTAGCGGTGTGTCGTCAGGGAGATGACATGTTACAGTGAAAGAAATAAAGAAACGCAGAGTAATGAAAGGCATTAGCAGATCCGTAAATGCAGCCGGAGCAGAAATTACTGTTAAGGCGTTGTCATGTAGAGGAGAGTCATTTGAAGCCCGTTAGAGCTCCTATGTGGGATTATTGAATTTGTGAAACACTTTATTCCGCACAAACACACAGTATTCCACACAAACAGGAATCCCATACTACGCTGTAGATAACGAATCGACGGTCTCCGATAACAGCAGCTCATAAGAAACGGAGAAAAACGATAGATAGATAGATAGATAGATAGATAGATAGATAGATAGATAGATAGATAGATAGATAGATAGATAGATTGTTTCATGGGCGAAATTAACATTGCAAGCACAGTAAGGAATATACATTACTCCATGATTGCTCCTTGCCTTTAGACACAAAGCCCTACACTACTAACCTTTACACAAATCTTTCAGCTGGACGATCAAAATCGAATGACGAATTACCACTTTCAACCCGCTTCCTATAAGAATGAACACGATTATATCCCTTCACCGCCACAATAGAAAGTTTGCACGTTTGGGCTGGTGTGTATGTATCTGTGTGCGTGCTACCTCCCTGACGCCTATTTTTTCATTTGTCTTCGCGCGTCCATGTCCATTTCGGTATAGGTAATTATAGAATTCATTACTGATCGCACATCATGCAACCGCGATTTGTTACAGCCAGCGATTTGCTTTGTTTTTTCATAATAACGTAAGTTGCAAAAAAACTGTGCGCAGGGCCACGTGGAAGGTTTTCAATCCATTTATTTGAACCTAACTTATACTATACAACATTCGGGCAACGCGCCGAACTCGGCACGCCAAGACATATCTGTTTAGCGAGAACAAAGAAGTTAAAACAACTCGCTAAAACACGATTTTCCACGCGCGTCAACCTTACTTGCAGAGCAATTTTAGAAACGGTGACGTCCTGGATGTCGCGATCAGCAAAACTAGATAATCTCGGACATTTTGAGACCAAATTTTGCACGGAATAGTAACGCCGGTAGAAATTAACGCGCATGAAAGGCTTTGAAAGAATGGATGTTTAACGATGCGGAACTGCCGCAACTGGGACCTCCAAGGGTCCCAGGTTCGACGCCCAACTCCCCCCCCCCCCCCCTTCTTTTAGGCTTCTCCTCGAACCGTTTGTTATACTGCTCGAGATTACGTCAGTGGCGGGATCCCGCGAAGCTTGGGTACCTGAAGGGCTTTCGGTCATTCAACTGCCGTTTACGACTCACTCCTACACCAGAACAGGAATGGGCCTCCCTGGTGAAGTCCTTGCCCACCACCCCTCACATGATGTCTACAACTAAACCCTCGCCCTCAGTGTCTAGCAGCTGCAGAACATCTGTCCACTGCGGCGGTCAGCTTTGTGAAGCAGCAGAGAGTGGTAATAATCACTGGACCCGGGCAGGGCCCACTGGAAGCTAAACATTGGAACGTTTAACGCGAGATCCCTCTCCAGCGAAGCCAGATTAGCGGAACTACACGAGGAACTAGAAGGCGTTAGTTAGGACGTCACTGGCCTTAGCAAAGTTAGGAGAGTAGGTGAAGCTAACGTAGTCTTAAACAATGGACATGTCCTCTGCTATAGAGTGTTACCCGAAAAGAGAGGACACGTCGTTGGGTTCCTAATTCACAAAGATACAACGGGCAATCTAGACGAACTCTACAGCATTAAACAAAGGGTAGCATGCGTCGTAATAAAACTAAAGAAGCGGTATAAACTTAAGATAATCCAGGGACATGTGCCAACAACGAACCACGACGACGAACAAGTAGAGCAATTCTACGAGGATATCGAAGTGGCAATAAAGAGAGTACGGACAAAATATACAATATCCCTCAGTTCTCCTTCAATATCACTCTTAGAATGTGCACTATCATACACTGATGGCACATAATCTATTCATGCTTGTTTATCATGTATACTTATCGCTTGTTTCCTTTCCCTCGTCTATGTGTACTTATTCAGTTTTCAATAAATGTCAGTTTCAGTCTACGCTCGTTTGTTTCTCCCTGCTGTGTCCTTGTGCAGAGTTTGCGCACTTATCACCGTGAAAATATACAATAGTCATGGGGGATTTCAATCTTCAATCAATATTCAATCACTGCATTCTCCCAGTAATAACGTACAGTGTAAGAACGTGGGGGATAGTGAAAAACCTAGAGATGAAGCTAAGGAGCACGCAACGTGCAATGGAAAGAAAAACGAAAGGGGTAACGCTATGAGATTAAAAACGCGCGGTATGGATCAGGGAACAAACAGGAAGGGCTGATATTATTATATCAACTAAACGAAAGAAGTCGGCCACGGCAGGTCATTTGGTGGGGAGGAAAGATAACAGATGGAAAGTAAGAGCGACGGAGTGAATAGAAGAGACGGAAAGCGCAACAGAGGCAGGCAAAAGGTTAGGAGCGATGAAATTAAAAAGTTTGCGGGCATACAGTGGAACCAACTCGCTCAGGATAGGGTGGATTGGAAATCGTTGGGAGAGGCCTTCGTCCTGCAGTGGACCTAAATAGGCTGATGATGATGATGATGTCAACAGTGCACCCTCACAGTGCGTGTCCAAGGTTTGCAAACAAAGGTTACTTTTCATGTTACCATAGAATAGTGGCTGCAATTACTTGAAATCAATCGCTATGCCCTATTCTAAATTTGCTTAAACACTTTAGTTAGCTGATTTCTCGGAGGGGCCATACAAAAGAAGGGCGCTCTAGCTGAAGACAAACTAGGGTAGTTTAGGCTAGCTTAAGAGCATTAGAAGGTTTATTTTTATGCTCGGTCGCAGGTATCCCAGCAATTTGGAGACATTTGCGTAAATTCGCAAAGGGCACTCGGATCAGGAGAGCTTTGACGTGAATAAAGCCCGAAAGCCCTCCTACTGTGTAGCTATTTCGAAAATGCGATAATTGATATCATAAGCATATAAATACACGCGTTACTTAAGCGTATTAGCGATTCATTAATTAAACTGTTAATTTCCTCAATAGTTCACTATAAGACAACGTGTCTGTTTACACTTTCTATTGGGCGATAATCAATGCAGTTGTAAATTGCGATATTGCGCGACTATGTACAACACGTTAAAGCGCTTTCGAGAAACCGCAAGGAAAGAGAAGCCGTGTGGCGGACATGCTCTAAGAGGGAGTGAATCCAATAGTGCTGTAGCCATGCATGAAAAACATATGTGATATGTTTTGCCATAGAGGAGTCCGGATTATGTGGCGTTAGTGACGGCATGCACCGAGGAGTCCGCAGCTCCGCTGAAACAATGCATTACTATTAATTACCCGCTGGCTGCGCCAGTGTGCCGATATACAACACGCAGCGTCCATCGAGCCCATCCGAAAACATGGTCATCCTCGTCATCATTAAGATCATCATCATTATCATCCTATTCTATGTCGGCGGTTATGCCGTCTTCACCAGCAGCACTTCCGCTGGAGCAGGTTTTTACGGCAGTTCTCACGCCATCATTATTTACAGTTTGAGTTTCAGCGTTGTGTTCCACTACGATGATTGCTAAGGTGGAATAGCCTATTTAGGGAAGAGTTTAGAGTAGAAGTCCCGTGCTAAATTAAGTGTTTTATTAGAGTTCGTGATTACTCTGCCCCGCTTAAACAATTATCGCCGGCCGTTCATTTTGTCCTAACGCCGTTTCCTCTTCATCATTTTCATGCCGGTACCTTTCAGCATTGTGCTGTCTGTGAATATTTTTAACAGGAAAATGTTTTATGCTGGGGTCCACCAAGAAATCAGTGACGTACTTACTATAACGGAAGGCGATCTTTGAAAAAAATGAACTTGCATTCGCAGTGAAAGAGTTCCACACAGGCGGACTCGAATCCTCTTAGAACCGGGATTTGACGCAAGCAGGCGGATGTTCTACCGATACACCACCGCAACATCGCTAATACAGGAACCAGATTGGCCTTATATCTTCACTATAGCCTTTAGAAGTTATATTTAATTGCCATCTGGTTAAAGCAAAGGTGTTCAGTACAGTGAACTATGGTGTTTAAGAAGCAAAATTACTCTTAAATTAACATCGACTCCCTTATACTGCACTTTTGGTTCGATAAGGCTAGCTGCAGTGGTAGCGCCATCTAGGAACGATAGATAGAGCAAAGCAAATTCTCGAGATGATTCGCGCGGGCAGACAGGGCTTCGATAGCGTTCGCGCGTCGACCGCCGAGATAGTTTGATTAGGGCCCTGGCGGCGTCGTGATGGCGCGGCCGCTACAAAATTTGTCTTGCGTGGCCAGGTGTTGAGTTGCGACGCGCACTGCTCCAGGGTCACAAAGAAGGCTGTCGGGCGTGGCATTGCGGCCCCCGTAAGAACGCGTCAACACGTCGTGCAGTTGTCTGGGGCTGGCGACTCCCAGGCGACTCCCATAAACAAACCCGAGTTGGCGGAGGAATGCGGTGGCCGGCACGGATCGCCGACTGCTTCGGCGAAGTTTGTCTGCAAGTGCGCCACCGAGCTCAAGTGGCAATGGTGGCCGGAACATTTCCGTCGACACCTCGCACATACGTGGTGCGGGAGCGGACGGCTTCGACAACACGGACGGTGGCGGCGGCTGCCTCCCCCCACGAGTAGCGGGCCCCAATTTATGACCTGGGGTGCGCGCTACAGCGGACAACCACGGTGGCCTGCAGCGACGACGGTGGTGCATGTGAATGAACTCTGGCTCAAGACACCCCTGGCCGAACTTGAGCAGACCCCGTACATCGGTGTTTTGAGGAGAGACTGTAGGGATGGGCGGGGAGACGACCCGGAGAACGCGCCGAGTGCGCATCGGAAATAAACGTACTGCATTTACTCCAGTCCGAGTCTCTTCTCATCAGCGACATATAGACGAGTCGGCTTTCTCAGTTGCGGTCAGCACTGGAGGAAGGGGCTCGCGAACATCACCGTCGACAAGGAAATGATTCGTCGTTCGTTGCAGCGGGCTGTGTTTTCACAAAACGATCCGATGACAACCCGTTCGGTTTCTCTTTCAAGGCGTCAGTCACCATTTGCGGACGATCCTCGTTTATGGGAGGCTTGCGCAGGGCTCTGGCACGTGCAATTCAGTGTTCCCGGAGCAATGCGAGTCGCTCAAAAACTCTCTCGTGCACAACAGTCAAGAATCCTTGTGGCTTGTCGAGGTGCCGCTGATGTCTAGATTTAACATGTTCACATGTTCACAGTGCCGAAGCCATCTCCCGTCCCTCGATTCGCCAGATTGCCGCTTATGCATTCCAGAACTTCGCGACGACACGTTTCACTTTCGCCCTGCCACGGTGGTATAGTGGCTAGGGTACTCGGCTGCTGATCCGAGGGTCGCGGGATCGAATCCCGGCCGCGGCGGCTGCATTTCGATGGAGGCGAAATGTTAAGGCCCGTGTGCTGTGCGATGTCAGTGCACGTTAAAGAACCCCAGGTGGTCGAAATTTCCGGAGCCCTCCACTACGGCGTCTCTCATAATGAGAGCTGGCTTTGGGACGTTAAACCCCACATAAGAAGGAAGTTTCACTTTCGTGTTATGCAGATTCCTACGACAGAGGGATGAACCAAATTTTTTCTTACACATCCGTATATCTTTGTCTATAACTTCGGTTATCAACACTGAGAGCCCTGCAAACTATCTTTTATTGCGATAGCAATTATATGGACAGCCACGGCTGGTTTTTGCCGTCCCCGTCGCCGCCGTCATGTACGGTATATGTATAAGGATGTGTGCGTGTATATATATATATATATATATATATATATAAATCCCAAAGAAAAATAATTCGGATAAATGCTTCCGACGCGCGGAATCGAACCAGGAACCCCCCACTCGTGGCGCAAACCACTACGCCACGAAGAGCAGACGCTTCAAGGAGTTAACGGCGAGCCTTATATACACACCCTTTATCGCTCGCAGGACTCAGAGACGGCAGGGGCTTATAGTGTTTCTTCACTACCAGCGAGATGGCGCGAGGAGCGCGACGGGCGGCCGCCTTTGCAACAGGAACGCTGTTGAAACTGAGAGTATCCATTGTGACAGCTTATTCGCGCTCGTTCGTTGTATATCCGCGCGGTCGTTTCGTGCGTGCTTTACTTGATAATTCGCGCTTATGTTCTGTTTGTTCATTTAGCGGCCTCCCCTAGATTTGTATGCATGCTTTGTGACACACAACGTACAAAGCCCTTCGTACAAGCACGCGCTGCCCACGGGAGGGGCTCACTTAGCAAGTGCATGTTTGCTACAATTAATGTTGCTCCTGAAGCTGCCAGCCTCACTTCGTATAGCATTACAGTTTCTTGCTATCGCATCCATTGCTTCGGCCTCGCGGCGAAACTGTGACTTTTTTCGATAATTACTTGCATCTGTTGCCGTTTAATAATATTTTCGTGGTTTTGCAGATATTGCCTACATATTTTCTCTTTATGATTTGCCTCCAATTTTGATGGCTGTTTCGGAGATAACTTTGGTTGTGGTTTCGTTCACGCCGTGTACGTGGTCATCTGTCGCTCCTAAAGCTTCAAATTTCTACTTCAGAGTAGTTCTACAAACCCATGCGTTTGCCTCGAACCCATGCATTTGCCTTGAATATCTCTAGAATTTACTGTATCCGTGTTTTACGAAGTACCCGACCTCACAAGGCCTCCGCCAGGGCCAGGTGTGCTAGTGAAAAAAATTCAATTTTTCATAGTAAGATCCGTCAGAAAAATTGTACACAACAATATAATTGGCATGAGGAAACAATTCTGTTTCAAGGAGGTGACGCGAAGGGGCCGAAATGACCCTATAGACCTCACTGTTCTTAAAGGCAAAGCTTAATCATGCTAAAACGTTTTTCAACATTGCATATGCCTCTCTTATGCCTCTAAGTTCACTATAAGGCTAAATGATGTCCCATATAACGATTTCTAGATCATCGAGTAGATAGAGTAGCTACGCTAGCCTAGCTGTACAGGAAACCTGCCTTTGAACATTGCCAAGTTCAGTTTCTTGCGGCGGCCTGTCTGGATCAGGGATTACTATAATACGCGTCTGTTTCACAGGGCATACCGCCGCTGTGATCAAATGTTCCACAGCTGCTGGAGTCTGAGGTGAAGGGTTAAATTCGAGGCATCGTGTGGGAGGTGATGGCCAAGTAGAGCACCAGGGAACCCACTTCCTGTTCTGGTGTGGTGAGCCCTAAGCCGGGAGAAGAAGAAATGCAAGCTGTTCAAGTGTCCGCTGGTCCAGAGACCATTCTCCAGGAGCACAATTTAAGAAAAAAGAAAGGCATGAACAGGGACTCGAACCTTTCACCCTACAACTTCAATATTGTGGCGGAGACGTAATGTTGACGATATGATTGCTTACAGTGTGTTGGCCGAACCGACAAAATGGCTGATCGCACACACGTGCAAGCATTTCAGTAACACTCGCGGTCGTTCTCACTTCGTATAGCTCAACACTTGTCCTCACTGTAATGCTTCCTAACATCACCCTCCCGCGGCGGAAGCGCCGTCACGGCGCTTGTGAGGACGAAGAGAAACTAGCAGAGCAGTACGCCTTGAGTCGTGAAACATGAACAACGTCGGTCTGCTGCGAGGAGGTTTAAGAGGCAGGGGCGAGTGGCGTTATCTCGTAGTTGACGTCACTAAGCTTACGCAGAACTTTGTGGGGCCCGGTATAACGAGAGAGAAGCTTTTCGGACAACCCGACGTGGGGGCGTGGTGACCAGAGGAGAACGAGAGAGCCCGTCGTGAACTTCAGACTCCTGTGCTGGCTGTCGTAACGAGCTTTTTGCTGTTCTTGTGACGAGGGAAGGCGATCGCGAGCAAGTTGACGAGCCGCACGGGCTTGAGCGATGGCCCCGCTGGCGTACTCAGTCAACAACGGTGCAGCAGAAGGAAGCAGTTTGTCAAATGGTAAGTGTGGGTGCCTGCTAAATAGTAGGTAAAACGGTGAAGAACCACCATTGTCATGTTGTGACGAGTTGTACGTAAAAATCGCGGGGACCAGGTGAAACGTATATTGATAACATTTCAGTGAGCATTCGGTTGAGGCGCTCGGTCAATCCGTTCGTTTGTGGACGATAAGCGGTGGAAAGCTGGTGTTCAGTTGAGCAAGCACGGAGGAAGTGATCGACGAAATATGATAGAAAATATCTCCCGCGATCGGTAAGTAGCTGCCGATCGCGGGAGATATGATGTCCTAGAAGAGAAAGTCGGCGACATCAGTGGAAGAACTTGTCGGCAACGCCCGGGAGATGGCAAAGCGGGTTTCATAATCTGTTGCAATGGCAACACATTTGTTTCCTGAAATGAACGTAGGAAAGGGGCCTAGCAGGTCCAGGCCGACACGCGAGAACGGTTCTAGAGCTATGTCGATAAGATGAAGGAGGCCGGACGGAAGGTCAGAAGGGAGCTTGCGGCGTTGGCACTGGTCACCAGCAGCGACATAACGCACCACAGAGCGATACACGCTAGGCCAAAAAAACGACGCCGCACGCGATCGTACGTGCGGGAGAGACCTAGGTGGCCAGCTGTGGGTACGTCGTGAAGTTGGTACAGAATACTGGATCGTAGCAGCGGTGGGGTAGAGGTAGAGCATCCGCCTTGCGTGCAAAAGGACCGTGGTTCGAATCCCGGTTCCGGGCAGTTCTCCACCGGATTAAAAGAAATCCGCGTGTTGATTGAATTGCATAAGGAGGCTTGGGGTGCGGGCGGATCCCGGCGACCATAGCCGGTAAGGCACTCCCTCACCAGAGCAGGATTGGCCACTCTGGTGCAGTAATGGCTACAACCTCCCATCCATACGCCAATTAACCCTCTGCCCTCAGTCCCCAGTGGCTGCGAAGCGAGTGACCATGGCGGCGGTCAGACCTGCGACGCAGCAGAGGGTACTAAGAATCTCTGGGTCCGGACAGGCCGCCACTGGAATCCGACCCTGGCAACGTTTAACGCAAGAACTTTATCTAGCGAGGGAAGTCTAGAGGTACTGTTTGAGGAATTAGCGGGCAATAAATGGTACGTTATAGGGCTCAGTGAGATTAGGAGGACGGGCGAAGCCTTTACACTGCTGAAAAATGGACACATACTATGTTATCGTGGCCTAGAAGACAAAAGAGAACTAGGAGTGGGATTTCTGGTCAACAAGACCGTTGCTGGCAACATAGTAGAATACTATAGCATTAACGAGAGGGTAGCAGGTCTTGTAATTAAGCTTAATAAGAGGTACAAATTGAAGGTGGTACAGGCCTATGCACCAACATCCAGCCATGACGACCAGCTAGTTGAACGCTTCTATGAAGATATGGAATTGGCAATGGCTAAAGTAAATACGCAGTACACTATTGTGATGGGAGACTTCAATGCTAAGGTAGGCAAGAGGCAGGCTGGAGACAAGGCAGTCGGGAACTATGGCTTGGGTTGTAGGAATGACAGAGGGGACTTATTAGTAGAGTTCGCCGAGCGGAATAATCTGCGTATCATGAATACGTTCTTCCGTAAACGGAAGAATCGGAAGTGGACGTGGAAAAGCCCGAATGGCGAGCATAAAAATGAAATAGTCTATATACTATGCGAGAACCCTGGCGTCGTGCAGGATGTGGAAATGCTGGGCAGAGTTAGCTGCAGTGACCACAGGATGGTGAGATCTCGAATTGGGCTAGACTTGAGGAGGGACCGCAATAAGCTAGTACGAAAGACGCCGATCAATGAGGTAACTGTAAGACGGAAAGTCGAGGAATTCCAGATAGCGCTGCAGAACAGATATTCTGCTCTAACAGACCAAGCAGACAATTGCGTTCAGGAAGTGAGCGATAACCTCACGCGGATTGTCAAGGAATGTGCAATAGAAGTAGGAGGTACGATCGGTACAGAGATTATTACCAAACCTTCCCAGGAGACGAAAGACTTCATTAGAAAGCGGCAAAGCATGAGAGTATCAAATGCAATTGACAGAATAGAACTAGCGGAGCTTTCGAAATTAATAAGCATAAGACAGCCGACATACGAAAGTATAATATGGAGTGGATTGAGCATGCTCTAAAGAACGGAAGGAGCCTGAAAGCGGCGAAGAGATCTCTAGGCATAGGTAGAAAGCAGATGTTTGCATTACGAGACAGGCAAGGCAATGTGATCACGAATAGGGATGAGATAGTGATAATCGCCGAGGAGTTTTACAGAGATCTCTACAGTAGTCGTGATAACCAGAATAGTGAACGGGGAAGCAGTTTAGACGAGGCTGACATTCCGCCAGTACTGACAGAGGAAGTAATGAAAGCTTTGGAAGAGATGCAAGAGGGAAAGGCACCCGGTGAGGATCAGATAACTGCTAAAGGATGGCGGGCAGATTATACTGCAAAAACTGGCAAGCCTGTATAGGCAATGCCTAATGAGTGCGAGCATACCGAAATCTTGGAAGAATGCTAACATCATCCTAATCCATAAGAAAGGCGACACAAAGGACTTGAAAAATTGCAGGCCGATTAGCTTACTGCCAGTCGTTTACAAGGTATTTACCAAGGTAATCGCTTACTGAATTTGTGCCACCTTAGATTTCTGTCAACCTAAGGAACATGCAGGGTTTCGTAAAGGCTACTCAACAATTGACCATATTCACACTATCAATCAGGTGATAGAGAAATGCGCGGAGTATAATCAACCCCTATATATAGCCTTCATAGATTACGAGAAGGCATTCGACTCGGTCGATACCTCAGCAGTCATGCAGGCATTGCGGAATCAGGGCGCAGACGAGCACTACGTAAGACTACTGGAAGACATCTACAACGGCTCCACAGCCACCATAGTCCTCCATAAGGAGAGCAGCAAGATACCTATAAGGAAAGGCGTAAGACAAGGTGACACAATCTCTCCAATGTTATTCACAGCATGTTTACAAGAAGTATTTAGAACGCTGGATTGGGAACAGGTGGATGTAAGGGTTAATGGGGAATACCTCAGTAACCTCCGATTTTCTGATGACATTGCCTTGCTAAGTAACTCGGGAGATGAATTAGAAAGCATGATTACTGACCTTAACAGGCAAAGTATAACAGTGGGCCTGAAAATTAATATGCAGAAAACTAAAGTAATGTTCAATAGCCTTGGGCGAGTACAGCAATTTCAGATAGCTGGCGAGGCACTGGAAGTAGTAAGTGAATATGTCTACCTAGGCCAGGTAGTGACCCCTAATCCGAATCATGAGGCTGATGTTATTAGGAGGATTAGAAAGGGGTGGAGTGCATTCGGAAAGCATTCTCAGATAATGAATGGCAGCTTACCATTGTCTCTGAAGAGGAAAGTGTATAACAGCTGCATGTTACCGGTACTCTCCTACAGGGCAGAAACTTGGAGGCTAACTAAGAGGGTTCAGGTTAAATTGAGCACAATGCAGCGAGCTATGGAACGGAAAATGGTAGGTGTAACCTTAAGGGACAAGAAGAGAGCGGTGTGGGTTAGGGAACAAACCCGTGTTAGGGGCATACTAATAGAAATTAAGAAGAAGAAATGGGCCTGGGCGGGCCATGCGATGCGAAGACAAGACAACCGTTGGTCATTAAGGGTAACGGATCGGATTCCTAGAGAAGGCAAGTGTAGCAGGGGGCGGCAGAAAGTTAGATGGGCAGATGAGATCAGGAAGTTTGCGGGGATAAATTGGGCCCAGTTAGCACAGGACAGGGATAATTGGAGATCCATGGGAGAGGCCTTTGCCCTGCAGTGGGCGTGCACAGGCTGATGATGATGACTGGATCGTAGATGTTGAGGTAAGACAAGCAGAAATTCTGGGCCGTTGGTGCTAAAGCTATGATGATGCTGGATGTATTCGTGTAATTCCAACAAGCCAAGAGAAGGGTCTGGTGCTGATGACGTTAGACTGTCGATGATGGATCGTAACGAGGCGTCTCGTTGCTGTTCGCTGCGGATGTCGCTTAAAGCACGAATCGAGAGCACGCAGGTGTCTGAGTCAAGCTCAACGACGTCGGCAGCATCAACTGGGTGACGTGATAAACAGTCTGCATCTTGGTGCAGGCGTCCAGACTTGTGATCACAGTAAACGAGTATTCCTGGAGTCGAAGTGGCCAGTGAGCGAGATGGCCAGACGGGTCCTTGAGTGACAAGAGCCAGCAAAGGCCGTGGTGGTCGGTAATGACGGAAAATATGTGACCATACAAATAAGGTCTATATTTGGTCACTGCCCACACGAAAGCCACGCATTCAGGCTCAGTTATTGAGAACTGTTCCGAGGTCGAAAGAAGACGGCTGGCATGGGCGATCACTTTGTCCTTACCGTGCTGTTTTTGGCCAAGGACAGTGCCTGTTCCATGGCCACTGGCATCAGTCCGAAGTTCTTTGGGCGACGAGGGATCGAAATGAGCCAGTATTGCTGGCGTAGTGAGCAAATGAATCATGGCAGAAAAAATCCACGCGTATCCCAGGAGTGAATGATGATGATTGTGGAAGCTCCGGAGGTTCATCGGTCGCGCATCGAAAGATCTCGAACGATCGTTCCATCCAATGAGAATCGAGCTGAGATGCGCCTCTAGTTATATCCGATTAAACCAGAGCAATGCACCTCCATCCAATCAGATTCGAACACAAAACTCCGCCATCTAGCGCTCTCCTATCACACGAGAGCATGTAGCGAGCGTCTCCGCGCCATCTGTTGATCAATTCATGTACTAGCTAAGCAGCACCGCAGCGCTCGGACGGACGGACGGACAGACGGATGGACGGACAGACAAACGGATGGACGAACAGGCAGACGGACGGACGGAAGCTTCGCCCCACTCATCATCATTCACTCCGTGCATATGCTGTGAATCCGCAGCCGCCATCAAGCGCTCTCCTATCACACCAGAGCACACAGCGAGCGCCTCCGCGCCTCCTATTGATCAATTCACGCACTAGCTAAGCAGCACCGCAGCGCCATCTCGTGATCATTCTGAGACCTAGCGGTGGCTACGACGACGACGACGCGGGACTAGCCTATGCCCTAAGGAGCTTCGCCCCTAAAAAGAGGCTGCCCGCTCTAGGCCCGATACGAGGGGAACGTCCTTTTACAAAAGATCAGTAAGCGGTCGGGCGAGTAAGCGGTCCGCGAAGTTTCGAACAAAGCGACGGAAGTATGAGCATAGCCCTACGAAACTTCGGACGTCCTTGGTTGAGCACGGTACTGGAAATTCCCGCACAGCCCGCACCTTATCTGGATCCGGTTGAACACCCACAGCGCTCACGAGGTGTCCAAGTTAGTGATCGGGCGCCATCTGAAAGGCATTTGGCAGAGTTGAGCTGGAGGCCAGCTCTGCGAAAGACATCAAGAATGGCCGACAGACGTCGGAGGTGACTGTCAAACGTAGGTGAGTAGACGATGACGTCGTCTAGGTAGCACAAGCACATAGACCGCTTATATCCTGGAATCAAGGAGTCCATCATGCGTTCGAAAGTTGCTGGGGCATTACGAAGTCAAACCGCATGACCTTGAACTGGTAAAGACCATCGGACGTGATGAATGCAGTTTTCTCGCGGTCCATGGGGTCGACCGAGAATTGCCAATAGCCGGACCGAACGTTGATGGATGAAAAGTATTTGGTTCTGTAAAGGCATTCGAGGGCGTCATCGATGCGAGGTAACGGATAGACGTCTTTATGGGTCACTTTGTTTAAACTGCGATAATCGAGGCAGAGCCATGTGCTATCCTTCTTTTAAACAAGGACAACGGGGAGGCCCACGGACTAGATGAAGCCTCTATGACGTCCTTAGCAAGCATTTTATCGACTTCACCCTGGATGACTTCATCTATTTTTTTTTTTGAGAGACGCGGCCATCAAAGTCAAAAATGTCATGAGAGGACACAAGCGTGCGTTGGAGATAAGTAGCTTGCGCTGGGGTGAGATCGGGAGCGATCATTTTGGCAATGCCGTCGACTGGCGAAGGAGCGAGAGCGTAGTCATCCGGGGAACATAGCATAACATCAGCGTCCAAAATCGCAACCTCGCAATTATCCAGCGCAGAGGTGATGGCCAAAGCTATGCCTTGCGGAATAACCTGAGTCAGCAGACTCACGTTGAGTATGGGAACAGTCGCTCTGTTGTTAGTCACGGGAAGAACGGTGTGCGCATTGGCAACGTCGCAGTCGGTACGTCCACAATAGGCGACAAGAGGTAGTCACCATCGGTCAGGTCGCGTGAGGAAGTCAAGCTTACGTATTTAACGGCTTGAGGCGGCAAATGTACATGATGGCGAGAGCACAAACGCGGACGTATGTGGGCCAGAAGACAGAAAGCCGTGACAACTCAAGCTGATGAGCACTCGTAAACAATCAATGAGCGCAGAGGGAGCAGAGGGAAAACCCAATCCGAAGATCAAATGATGGGGGCACTGCTATATGATGGAAAATTCTGCTGAAGTAGGATGACCAGCTATACAAACACGGGTGGTGCACATCCCAGGAAAGGCAGGAGTGCCTCCATCAGCGACACGGAGTGTGCGGGAAGAGGCAGGCGTGAGCACTTTATGTAAGCGGCGGCGAAGGTTGGCACTCAATACGGAAATTTGCGCTCCAGCATCTATAAGGGCAGAAACAGTCACACCATCCACAACAATTTCTAACAAGCTTCGGCTAGTCGGCAGCGTCAAGAGAGGATTTGTGGTGGAAGTTGTCATTGCAGCGTCACCTCCCGGCGCTGCACTGTTTAGTTTTCCGGATAAGCGGTAGCGAGGTTAAACGGGGACGATGGTCGGTGACCCTGCGGCGATCGAGACGACTGGCGACGGCCTGGAGGCGAGCACGACCTGTGACCACGTGGCGACGGTGAGCGGCTATTTAGGCTTCTGTAGGAATCGGTATTCGACGACTGGGCAGGAGGCGCAGAGCGGTAGCTGGCCTTTCGGTAGCCGTCCTGTCGGTAGTAAGGAGCGTACGAAGCCCGAGGCGTCGAGGACCAGCAGGTGTTGCAATAACGGGATGTCGGCTGTGGACTGGCTACGGCGCACACAGAATGGATGCCTACGTTGGGCAGTTCCTGCCGGACAATGACTTGAACGATCTGAGTGGTGATAGCCGTCGATTCGCCAGAACCGGTATGAGCTGGAACTGGGGCCATTACTTCAAGTTCATGGCACACAATCTGAGTCTCCTTGTCCAACGAAACTGAACCTTGCGGTTGTGTCCTAGTGCATTCTTCGCAGAAGGAAATTGCAGCCGTATTGGGAAGCCTGGCGAAGACGGTGTTAATGCGCCGACTTTTAGGCTGCTCAAAGCGTCGACACTCTTTGATGATGGCGTCTACTGTCGAGTAGTTCTTACACATTAAAAGTTAAAGGCATCGTCTGCAATCCCTTTAACAATGTGGCCAACTTTGTCGGTCTCCGGCATATCGGCGTCGACCTTACAATGCAGTGTTAACACGTCTTCTATGTACGAGATGTAAAACTCCGTAGACGTTTGCGCACGGGACACGGGCGCTTTCATAGCTGCTAATCTACGTCCGATGGGCTTCTCGAACAAGTCTAGCATCTTTTCTTTGCAGATGACCCAGCTTCCGAGTTCGTCTTGGTGGTTCTCAAACAACACTTTCGCAGTTTCTTTGAGGTAAAACATCAGATTGGCCAATATGAGAGTAGGGCCCCATTGGTTGAGCATACACACGCGTTCGTAATTTGCCACCCAGTCCTCGACGTAATTTGCCACCCAGTCCTCGCCCACTGCGGCGAGGAACGATGGGCTACCTGGGGCGTTCGCACGCCGAGTGTTGCTACTGCGCCGCCACGCAGCTGGGAGCGCGCGCTTTCGCCAACACAGCGAAGAAACGCGATGACGCGGCCGCAAGCTGCTACAGGTAGCTGCACCGGAGCACGCCGACTGCCGCTGGGGCGATTGTTGGCGCGTACGTCACTTCCGGTGGGAGAGGTCACGTGCTTTCCGAGCGCGGCTTTTGTGGACGGTTTTTGCAGACGGGAGCTGGGCGCGCTATCGCCAACCTAGCCAAGGAACGCTTTCGCGTTAAAACAGCAACAAAGGCAGAACATAGCGTCGCTATTTACTACCGAAGCTTTTACCTTCTGGTGATCAACAAACGTCGTCTGTCTGTGTAACAACATGCTGCTTGTGTCGACGTCATCTGAGCGTACTTTGCTGATCTCATAGTATCCTTTCTTTAGTACTTACAAGTGCCTTTGCGACGTTGCTGGCGGCGAATTTCGCGACCGAAGACATGCCAAGCTGCGATATCGTCAGCACACGCGGGAGGGAACTGGCGAGCGCAGTCATTAACACTTCGGTACAAGAACTGTGAAGCTGTGTGCCTCGCTGTGCTATCAACGAAAGCATCAGCGAATGAACGGCCGTGATTCCTTTTCCATTACCTTAACACGCGTATTACAATCATGGATGATTATTGTCAAAGAGCTTCGGTAGCCCGCTTACGTGGCGTTTGTGGGATTTCCAAATAATCGGTGTGGCGCGGATAATGACAGAATGGCGTCATCCTGAATATGTAGATGCAATTGCCAGCTGCTCAGCGTAGATTAGCGATGCCACAACAGTAAAAATGCGCTGTAAGAAGCACGTCTTTTTTCCTTTTAAAAGTATTTGACGCATGCCAGTTCAAATGAAATGTAAGCTTATCGCGCATATAGTATAATTATTTGCCGATACTGCCTTCCATATAAGCCAAACGCGTCCCATGAGCTGCGATGCTGTGTCATTTAGCAATCCGTAGAAATCTTCGTTGCTCACAATGCTACTGCACTTTTTCCCCGTTTCTCATGACCTGCGTTATCTGCTTTCTATCACAAGCAATAACAAGGTGAGTATAGGGTCCTACGAGGGAGCCCATAGTGGCCACTAGAGAGAAACATCTTCTCTGCGAATATGTAAAGAATAAAGGCTCCAAAATGGAGAATTCACGCACAAATCCTTTAAGCAAAACTTACCTTTGACACCTGTCTCGCCTTTGGAAGGAACCTTAATCTGGTGGACCTCGCAGTTTCGTTGTGCAGGAGAGCCTTCGTACCCCGTAGTAAATACCTTGAGGCATATCCCCTGGTTGCAGTAACCTTTGGAGTTTATTATCTTGCCGGTTCCAACTAAGTACTAGAAGGAAAGGGATGTCTATAAGCACCGACGTTTGCCTTTGTCGCAATAATATATATATTTTACGCGTTGTCGACACCTGAAAGATGTTATGTATCGTTTAGAGGGATCAGTTTTTCTCAGTGGCAAATATTTACAAACATAAATGGTCGGCACATTCCCTTCTGCACATTTCCTGCACCGTGTCAATACTGAATCACATTATTCACGTGTATTTAGAGAACCTTCGTGTAGCAGGGATAGTTGTTGCTCGACATATCTAATCAATTTTCCCACAATGGGTTATGTGAGCATGCGAAGAAGCCGTCTTTTATTCGCAACCCTTCAAGTCCTGTACACCATCTTCTTTAGCTCCACGAGGGCTGCAGGTGTACGAGCCGGATATAATAGGGTTAAGGTGGCATAGCATCTTTCCTGCGCGCAGTGGTATCTTACTTGCTAGGGACAACAGTGGCGAAAGCTTGACGTTTCACAGCAAAGCCAACCATTTCCCGCTTACCACACAATACTCATCGAACCATGCAACGCTCGTGAACATTTCTCCAGGTCAAAATATTTCGCCAACACTGTAGGCGTTGCCTACGAAGCAAGTCAAAAGGAAATCGCCACCCCCCTGCAAGCAGTTTATGAGCAGATGCCACAGAGCAAGCTGACAAATGAAATCTTGTTGAGGCTGCTTTCCTGTTTCCGTGAACCACGCCGCACCAATTAGCGAGCACCACGGGGTCATTTAGGCAAAAGTGGCTACATATCAGTGCTCCTAGAACTATGAAGTTTTGGTACTCAGTCAATATAAAATCGATTAACATAAAGCGCGACCGAAGCATCTTAAACACTAATTTACATTTCGAAATTCTCCGTACGAGGTCTGCGATTACGATTATGAGGAAGGCGAGAGTGCAGCACTCCCGAAATACCTTTACAACCCTGGGTGTTTACTTTTCCACTAGGTTTACTTGATTGCATGTGTTCAGGAGGAAGCCCTTCACTAATTACACGACCTTAACATTCAGGTAAGCTATATTCCTACATTCACCGAACGGAGAGGCTTTACGGTTGGCGCCCAACCATTTCGTCCCTACCTGCTCCAAGGAAACATTTACTGAACGCTGTTGACCATGACGCGTTTATGTAAAATCTGTATAAAGATATAACCACCTAAACATTTTCTGTTTCCATGATCATCTGGAGAACCTATATGTAACACACCGTAGGGCTGAGCTAGCTTCTAAAGTCTCTCTATATTTTTTTGTTTTTTTAAATACCGAAAAGCTTTGATGATCCACTGATGCAAGTCGCCACCGGCGTTGCTTTTGGCAGCAATGTCCTTCCCAAAGCTACCAGTTTAATGCCGCAGCGCGAGAATTTCATGGAGAGTTTTTCACGTTTCAGTAAGCACTTCCTTATATTTGGCGAGTTCACTGCCGTACCGTACACTCCAACCTAGGTAGAAAAAAATCCACGCATATCCACGGTGTGAACGATGATGAGTGGGCGAAGCTCCCGAGTTCGTAGGTAAAAAACGTGAATCTTCTGTGAATCTTGCCCAGTACGTCATCGAAGACGTGACAAACACTGTGTGTCGCCATCTAGCACTCTCCTATCACACTAGAGCACGCAGCCAGCGCCTCTGCGACATCTGTTGATCAATTCACGTACTAGCTAAGCAGCGCCGCAGCGCTCGGACGGACGGACGGACAGACAGACAGACGGACAGACAGACAGACAGACGGAGAGGCAGACAGACGGACGGACAGATAGACAGACTTTCATGCTACGCGCTGCCATACATCTGAATGAAGCGAGCACCGCAGCGCCATCACGCCGTCTAGTGAGCACTTCGCGAAATAGAGGTGGCTATTACAAACAGAGGATGCACAGACCCACGGCATGAGGAGCTTCGCCCCTAAAAGTGGCCAACGCCAGTGGCTAAACGTCATCTTGTAGGTATGATGTCTTGCAACATGCCACTTGGCTAAGGAAAAATATCGGTCGCTAAACTACGATGCCGAATCCCCCCATTGAACTTTTACTTTTGTAGGTCTCGCCTGGCCCAGTCACCATTTTGTCTGCATTGTTATGAGGATGAGTCTCTGGAATACTTACTGAGACCATGTCGCCGTTTCAATATTTAACGGAAAGGTGTCTAGAAGTACCCCTGCGAAATAAGGGTTTAATTTTGTTGACTGTTTCGGTAGCATCCTCTCTTGGTCAGATTGTTCTAGGTTAAGTAACAGGAATGTCACCAAGGCTGTGTGCGATTTTCTTCGAGGAACAAAAGGATCTGAATGTTGACCAGCTTGACTTTCGTTTTATTTCTTTCTAATCACGATCGCAGTACGTGAGGACGAATTTCCACAACCTTCGCTTCTCCACTTCCGTTATATTTCTCTACCTTGAGCCTATTCAGGGCATTATTCCTTCATCAATATCGTTACTAAATTCATATTACAGCCCTTTATTGCGATAGCAATTATATGGACAGCCTTGACGGGTTGCTGCTGTCGCTGTCGCCTTGATGTGCCATATATATATATATATATATATTGGTATGTACATATGTACTCCATAGAAATACAAGCAGTTCTAGAAGCTTTTCGTCGACAAAAATTGCACAGCCACACTACTCCCGGGGAACATGTCACGTGATATTGTGTTGCGTGATTTCGGTAGTAACAAGGAACGTGACATTGGGTTACGTCATTTTGGGTGAACATGCCACGTGACGTTGGATTACGTGATCTGGCGGAAACAGGCCACGCGAAATCGGGTTACGTCATCTTAGCGGAACATGTCACGTGACATTGGGTAACGTGATTTTTGCAGAAACATGTCTCGTGACTTCGCGTTACGTGATTTCGGTGGGAACAAGTTACATGGCATCGTGGTATGTGATCTTGGCAAGAACATGTTGCGTGACATTTCGGGACGTGCTTTTGGGGAGCAGGTCTCGTCATACTGTTTCGTGATTGCGCCGGAAACATACCACGTGACATTGCACTACGTCATTTTGGGGAACACATCACGTGATATCGCGTTACGTGGTGGTGGCGAAAACATGTCCCGTGGCATTGCCTTCCGTGATTTGCGGAAACTTGTCACGTGACATTGCGATACGTGATGATGGCGGAAAGATGTCATGAGACATTGCATTATGTGGTGTTGGCAAAAACATGTCACGTGACATGTTTTTGCCAACACCACATAATGCATTGTCTCATCGCGTTACGTAATTTCGGGGAACATGTCACGTGACACTGGGTTACGTGACTTTGGGGGAGATGCCAGCTGACATTGTGTGAGATGACGTTGGCAGGACATGTCACGTACATTGCGTTACGTGGTTTGGCTGAAACATGGTACATACCACTGCAATACGTGATTTTTAGCGGAAGCATGCCACGTGACATTGTGCTATGCGATTTTGGCGGAAACATGTCACGTGACATTCCGGTACGTGGCTTTGGCAGGAATATTTCACCTGATATTTGTTATGTGGTTTTGGCGAAAACGTGTCACGTGATTCCCGAAATAACTTAGTGCAAATCATGTGACATGTTTCCGCCAACATCACGTCACACAACATCACCTAACATGTTCCTGCAAAAATCACGTCACAGAATATCACGTGACGTGTTCTCGAGCTGCTTTCCGCCGAAAAGGCCTGTGTTTACGCGTAGTTTAGCCGGAGGGGGCGCGGTGCTCTCTGCAGCCAGCCGGCTACATCGCGTGGGTCCGCGACGGTGTTTCTACCATATTTCTACAGCGTAGCACCGCCATGACCACGTGCGTTGTTCCATGTGCCTCGCATATCGTCGCAATGCCGGCATTGTCCTCGCGACATGGCGCTGACGCGAATACGTCTACGAGTGCTCGAAGGAGCGCGGTCGGTTGTGGTAGCTGCGTTGGGCGAAGTTTCTCGCTGGCGCAAAGTGGGCAAAGTTCGAGCTGCTTAGCGCCGTGGCGCGGTGTGAAGCGCGCGGCAGAAGTATTCAAAATAACATGACTGAGTCAGGAGCTCTTCTGGGCCGCTGTCTCCGCCGCTCGACCATGCCATGGTACTTTACGCCATCATGCCACCACTCTTGCTAAGGAACTACAGCAGAATGCCACTTGCGCTTAACCAAGGCGCGCTTTACTTGTATCACAATCATTGCAGCACTGTCATACAGAGTACATTAGCGCCCGCACCCGCAGCAACTGCTCGCAAATGTGCGGAGTGCGCGTCCACTGTTGCGCGCAATGTGATCTACTCTGGCTGTCGTCCCGGCCATACGAGGTCGTCAGCAAGCCGAGGCCGCTGCTCGTGTTCTACCTTCACATATGCTTTTGCCTCGTGTAATAAAAAACAACGCTTCTTTCTCTGCTCAATTTCCAAAGCGTAGTACACACGCAACGCTGACCGTATAGCAGCAGCATACAGCGTAAATAGCGTTTGACGGCCTGCCCACGGGCGCCGTTTCACATCAGTACCACTATCCTGTGACTGGCATGTCGTGGCCATTTATACCCTTCGTGCAAGTCCAGCCACGCCTAGCACACCTGAATGCTTACTCAGTAAGCCAACGTTCACTACAATTTAGATGGTCCCTAACGCTGGTCTTACTTCATTGTAACATGCCTTTTCATCGCATTCATTATTTTGCCCTCCTGGTGAAACTGTGACATTTTGTCTTGTGTATTTGTCCTCCATTTCGAAACTAATCTGCCGGTTCATGACCGATCTCCCTAGAATTGCATGATTATAATGAAGTCACTAGCTCCGCCCATGATTCCGCTCTGAATAAATCACAGAATCATGTGATTATGTGAAAAACGACACGATAAGTGAGATTCGAGGTGTTACCCCTTCGGAGACAATAAACTAGTGCGGACATTCCCACCTATTTTCTTAGCATGCCGCATCAAATGCCGCTGTCAAGTTTGTTCGTACGCACACAAGCCACATGCGAACTGCGCCACTTGTTTTCTGCTCTTTGTAATCGTATGGGGAATAAAAATTTGGCAAATGAGTTCGGCGGAATCCCGCTAAGCAGAGAAACTTCACTCCAACTTGCAGACTTCTGGAGAACTCATTTGTCACGCCCATGCCCTTGTGCTTCGAGTTTTCCATGCATTCGCTGCACTGTCAAATGCTAGCCTTCTGGTTAGCTCAATAGGCAGAGTGAGGGCACCGGACAGGCGTTTTCCCGGGTTCGAACCCTGGACCAGGGCGAATTTTTCAACAACTCGGAAGGATTCACTCCTGAGAAGTCCGTATTGCTTTAGGAATTTACTTGTGGCCTTGTGCGACAAGCGCGTGGACGCAATTTTTTCGCTTTCAGAATAAATGTGTTCTCCATTCTATGCACTGGGCTCCAAATCGTGAACATCGCAGATTTTATGCCGCGTTTCTTTTCTTGCTGAGCAGCCCAGTTAGCTTGTACAATGTTTTTTCAGACTTGATTGATTCATCGATTTGATTTGATTTATTCCTTTTTCACAGCACATCCGACATGAGGTGAATGCTAAAGCATTTCTAAGATTGTTTGATGGAGTGATTCGCCCCTGTACAGATAAAGCCTACGGATGAAGCACAAGGGTTGTGGTTACGTTTATATTTTATTTATTTTCACCTTGTACTGTGGTCTTAGGTACTTGTCACGATGTCAGTGGGGAGCCAATTTTATTAAACCCAGTTATTCAAGGATATGGTCGTTTATGGTGGCTTAAATTCGGCTGCTCACCTGCATGCCAGCATTCAAGTAACGCGAAACGAGGGTGAAATATCAAAAGGAGTAAGGCGTGGAACGGCCTCCCCCTTTGCGCATGGTTGGGCAGCTCACTTGGCAACTTTGCTCTCGTGAGGGAGCAAAATGTAGAAATATCCCGCACGCAAGTTTCTCTTTTACAAGAGCATCCGAGAGTTAAAGCAGTCATAAGTTCACTGGCTGAATAGTACAGAAAAAGAAGGGCAAAGTGAAAACAATGAGGATTCAGTAAGACGGAATGCTGCTCCCGGTGTATAAGCGGCAGATTCAGATTTCTATTTATTAATCTATTAATCCATTTTCTTTCTCGTGCGCGTGCGCTATACGAATTAATGGAAGATTGAGAGCGAGCTTAGTGTTATTGTGACCCGATAGAAAATACTCCGTCGTAGCGATACGGTTAACCGGAACACCAGTTACATGCAGCCTGTGAACTTCGTGCATCGAAATGCATCGCTGGCAGCTGGTAACTGTAACCATCATTAATATCTAAGGTAGAACAAGGAGGCAGAGTTTATGTAATATTATGTAATACCTACCCAACAACGGCTGCCGTCGAAGTATTTACCGTACTTTAAAAAGCCACATTTGTAGAAACACGTGCGAAGGGGCTCCTTCTGCAAGGAATATTGCAAAGGACAAATGTATAAAAATGTGAGTCACGGAGAGAAATCTTGGTATTATGTAGCCGAAATCCAGCACTAATGCGGCTCCACTAACATCAAACATGGTAAAATGCGAAGCAGTGTTGCACCGGTGTTCCCGCAGGAACACATTGATCGCTATGCTGATCAAGCACTTGTTTTAACCATCGAGAGAAAATGTGGTACCACCCTGGACACAGTGCAGTCAGGCAGCTTATGTCTAGGCCTGTCGCGCGAGGGACGATCTTTAAGGAATTTCTGTTGTTTAATGCGATTAAATTTTCTTTCTTTCCTCATTTAAAGAGTACTCTAATATCACACTGAGTTGAGGCCAAGAGTCTGAACAGTGAGTTCAGGGTGCGAGTGGGTGGGGTATTCTCGAATGCATCATGTAAAACAGCGCAAAAACAGGACGAACGTAAGAGAGGTATACGAGCGCTGACTTCTTACAACGAAATGTCATTGCGAGAGCAGAAAATACACGAGGAAAACACGTGACGTACATGATACGGTGGAGAAGAAGAACGAACCATTAGTCCTACACCTGAGCGATTTCCTTGACAAAGTATTCAATGGACCGTGCAATGATAAATGAAGCAGGCCTGCTAAATGTCTCAGTGACCTCGTGCGTGACGGGGTGCAAGACGGGGTGCAGTGACTTTCAGACGGGGTGCAATGATATTGATTTAAAATGCGCAGCCAAGTTTCTGCCGTTCTACTGCTTACGTTGTTGGCGTGCTCCCTAGGCAACTTCCGGTGTGCCGCACATAAAAACAGCCACGGCTCGAGGGGATCTCGTACACTACTTTTGTGGTGCAGCTGGACAAGCGGTCTTGAGGACCTCTCTAGCACTGCTCTGTCTTGTGGTAGTCCATGTTTACTTCCCCACATAGCAGTTTGAGCTTTCCTGGAGCTGAGAAAGCTACAGAAATACCCACCTCGCTTGTCGCCTTCTTCAGTCTGTGTGGCAGCCTGTGCACGCAAGAAATGATAGGCAGTTTTCCTTTGACGCTCGTGTTACTATGTTTACTTAAGTTCATCCAGTTTTTCCGGTGTTTGACATGACGCATCTGTACCAACAAGCCCGAATCACAACCATTCTGAACTCTTGTCTTGTGTCATCACTCCACATGAGACGCCAAGAGACCGCGCCCATGAAGTGCCCCGCACTTCAACTTTTAACGGGGTCATCTCACGTTTACTTCTACTCGTTTACTATAGGCTATTTGCTAACACAGCGGCACCGCAGGCCTTTGTTAAATTTTGATTTTAACGCGTGCGATTTTCATCGCACTCCCTTTTCTTAGCGACGCCGACGTCGTAAGCCGTGCGGTGTAATCGTGCTCTTGCATAGGCACGTATTTGGATCAAGAAGTTTTCTCTGGGTGGCTACAAAATGATCATACAGAGAAAGTGATATCAACAAATAGGAGCGGAAAACTGTTATTATTTAAGAACCAATATATCCTTCAGCGTAAATAAATTCTTGTTTTCAAGAACTATTATATTGATTACAGGTGCAAAACACTTTGTTTTCCAGTATATCGTGAACAAGTAGACGACAACCGCGTCAACTTCCAGAATGCACACCGCTTGGCTGTGCTCCTCCTGTTTCTCACTCATGTCCTCTCACAGAACAGAGATAACGCAAATGAAGCTGAGAACACCTCAAAGTCCGTGCTGCACTCAGATCTGCCAAGTCCCTGGCGGGCGCAGGGAGGGAACCCTTCTCGTGCCCACTTCCCGACGTTACGGCAAGGGTACCCTTCCTGATCCGAAGAAAACTCTCCGAACGCGCCCCAACATCTAAAAAGGCTGAGGCTAAAGAAAGCTCTAGCTGGCTATAGGGGCGTAGAAACGAGTGTTTTGATTTCATCTGTGCAGAGCTGCGAAATACCTATTAGCTGCAGTCGCCTACATCACATGGCGATACACATGTGGTGCAAGACACGTACATTTAAGCCCATCTCATAAGAACGCCTATTTCCGAGGAACGCCAGTGTTGTACCAGGCCACCCTCCCTTTTCCACACGCGTATAGTTCTCGCCCTCTCCCTATTTCCTTATTTCTGGTACTTATTCCTTTATACGTAGTGCGAGGTACCGAACCGGATGGTCGTGTGATTAGCCAGCCTGCCTTTGCTCTCCTTACGCTCTCCTACGTCTCTGTATTACGTGGCACTGTAGTAAAATTTGGTTCATACTTGCAAGAGAACATGGCCAGAAAGAGTGTACTGGCCCGTGTTTCATGTTCTGATGACAGTGTTTCGATGAACAATATAGAGTACAGATCATAGCTAGAATAACTGCACAATATAGGAGGCCCGAAGGATGCTATGTGCCACTATGCACACATCTTACCATAAGCCTACCCCATTAAGGAGGGCAGGCGGAGTGGGACGTAGGGCGGTTCCACTGGGAGGTGTGCGCGCTTCCGTCTTCAGTAGCTGCTTGTGTTCTACATTGAGCATAGGACAGCATCAGGAAAAAAGTGCGCGGTTACGAAAGGCTGTCTACGTTATTCCGCCTAATCTGAAGCTATTTCATGATTGATTAACGATTATAGGCGGGATACTTACGCTGGGCGACTCGAACCCGCGGCTTACTATGATTCGTGCTGAAGACTTGAACATTATATAGGTGACGACTCCATGGCCTTTTTCGCATTAGGGCGGTTTAAAGAAGATTAAGTTGGGTTAAGGAGCATTAGGGAGGGTTATTACAGATTAAGATGAATTAGCATATGGAGATAGATTAAGGCATATTAGGCTAGGAAACATTAGGGCGCATGAACATCGACAAGGGGCGTAATTTAATGGATTAACACGAGTTAATGTGCAATAAAGTGTGTTACAGTGAATTAAAAGCCATTACCATGGATTAGGGCACAATATTGTGGATGAAGATGGAAAAGTGTAGGTTCACA
Organism: Hyalomma asiaticum; assembly: GCA_013339685.2. NCBI lineage: Eukaryota > Metazoa > Arthropoda > Arachnida > Ixodida > Ixodidae > Hyalomma > Hyalomma asiaticum. The sequence goes on from CM023481.1 coordinate 53,092,001, forward strand.
CGGTTTAAGGCATATTAAAGATTAACTCGAATTTTTGCGTGATTAAGGTAGATTCGGAGGGATTAACGTGGATACGACGTGATTCAGGTGGATCAATTTTGAATAACATGCAGTCAGTTCCGATAAGGCAGATAACATAGGAGTAGTTTGGAATAAAGTGCGAATAAATCAGTATCCGCCATCCGGTCTAACTAAATTGAACTTTTCCTAATCCACAATAATCCGTCTTTATCCTCCTTGTTAGGCAAAAGTAAACTTAGTAGTAATATATATGGTATGCCGTGCTTTCGTGTATGGAAATGGCGCTTGCTACAACTACCGGTAACCAGTAGCACGAACCCTAAGCTTTTTCCTGCGGCATGAAACGGTTCGGTTGCTCAAGAGGTAGTCGAGGCTGCAGCAGATATTGCGCCCTCTGTTGAAGAAAAATTTGACGTTCACATGTCGATGAAGTGGATGACGACTTTACCTGTTCCTCAGCGAGACATAACGTTTCTGGTGGGGATTACCCTGCTTTTACTGCAATAGCAGTTGTCTACATACTTTGTGTTTACTCAGCGTTTGGCATTGCTGAGCACTACATTAAACAAAAACAAGTTTTACTTCCTTTCCTTTTTTTTTTTTTTTTTTTTGCTGCAGCTGCTTTCCTCCGTGTTGCGAGGAAGACAAGGGAACACTCGGAGAAGGGTAAGAAAATGCCTAAGGGAGTGAGTCGGTCGTCGCTGAGGTGATTTCTTTTCTGATTCTATGTTTCAGCGCTCGCGAAAGTTGCTGAAGTTTTGCACAACCTTCAGCAACGTGCGCATTCACCTTTCGGATATTCTGGTCTGCATTACTACGTTGTGTTCTTCCTGCCAATGGAAATGTTTGGCGTTTGCAGTGTAATTGAGCGAAGCTTAATAATTAATTTATATCAAACCGTAATACAGTCAAATATCGGTAGAACGAACACCTCATTAACGAACTTTTCAGATTAAGCGAACTTCTAAAATCACGCGCTGACTGCTAAGGGTTTCCCTTGAAAATTACGTCACTACTACGTACTTTCAGAATGCCGAACTTTTTAGGATAACAATGTTTACATTTAATTACGCGTCATGTTAACGACCTAGTACAACAAATGCGTAGGTTGCAGTGAATTCGTCACGGCAACCAGAGTGGTAGTCTAACAGACGACACACCGAGCGGATGCCTAGCAACTCGCTCCGTCAAAAAAGCGGCATAGTGTAACAGATAACGAAAAGGTGAAGAACGACTACATTTTCTTGCTGCTGTTGAGGCGAGAACCTGCGCAGATAATGTTGTAGACAAAGAAAAGCTGTGGGGAAAGAGTGCAGCTCAACCGTCTATCACGCGAGGACACAACTGCGCTACTTAGGGGAGAAAGGGACCTTAGGAACCGCTTTAACGAGCGCAGGCGGAGCAGAGGCGAGGGCGACAAACTTCGGTTCCGAGGACCCGTGCGTCGTCGAAGTTGACGCGGTGGTCTTGCTTTTCGTTCTGTTGTGCGAGTGCGTTTCGTTCGCAGTTTCGTTCAGAATACGCCATGCCTGTGCCGACGGATTCTTCCGGCGAAGTTTTTCGCTGCGCCAATGTAAGCGGCATTGAAAGCATAGGGCACTCCACAAACTACTCCAGGAAATTTTTCCTTCAAAGGACGGGCGTTCGGACGAGCTGGATGAGCCGTGCTTTGTTCACGTTACTTTGCTAGGCGGAAAACCTCCTTCCCTCAATGACGAAATACACTGGCTGACACCTACACTTTAACTCTAATAACACTAATACTGGGAAGGCTGTGACCTCATCGCATACGCTGCAGGAGGCATGTACCCGTTTTGCTTTCGGTTTGAACACGCTTTTCAGTCGGTTATTTAAACTTATTGGTGCGTTTATGAGCAGAATGAATCATGCTGGCAGCTACACGACTATGAGTACCATTTTGCGACATCGATATCAGAGCATGGGGGAAAAAAGAGCCGGAGTTGCCCATTTAGCCAGGTGCTCGAGTAGGATCAAACTCTTTTGTGCGAAGTGCGTCAGTGTGCGTGGTTAATGCGGGCTAACCAGGAACGTCGGCAGGGCCGTGGATTCTCAATTCTAGCTCATGGCACGATGTAATGTTGGCGCTAACGTTAGTGCAAAGCACATACATCTGTTATGTACGAGGAAAACGCACGCTAAGGTGTGCTAATTCGCTTATAATAAGCATCGCTGATTCAGTTATTGCAATCGGTATCGTGCACAGTTGGACAACAGGATACCAAGTGAGAGTAGAACATATGTATTATTTTTGGCATGGTATAGCGCCTAACACACATTAGAAGCGCTGTCGACGTTACGCAAGCACCATCATCACAAATGCTGGCGCAGTAGGTTTGTTTACAACATATAACCGTATGGGACCAGAGGTGTTAGCCTAGTGGTAGCCTGATTGCTTGGCGTATTGGAGGCCGGGGTTCTACACCACACTACTGCTTGGTAGGCTGCACGTGTACGTGTGCTTGTTATGTTTACACTTCTATAGCGAGCTATGAAGAATGGTAGGTTTTTCTTGCTTTTGAGTGTGTTCTAATGATATGTTCAATCTCTATTTTAGTTCTTCCTTAATTATAGGCTCTATCGAATTCAAGCACCTGCGGTGCATGCCCGAATACCACGGGTCGATCACTACGGGGTGTTAGTTACAAGTGATGGCAGTATCGTTAATCGTGCCGCACATGACCACACTCTCATGTTAGTGATATAACGATCAGGCATTCATATCCTCCGTACATTTATGCCCTACCTCCCAAATATCGGGGTTAAAAAGGTGAATGAGAGTACTAGGTGAGCGCCGAGAGCCTGGCGGCTGATAGACCGATACGGTCCAAGTGACTCAATTTCTAAATAGAAATGCTTCGCATTTAACGCCTATTGCACCTGCAGTCGTAATGATAGTGCATGTGTAGGGTGAATGTGCGATGAGCATTATCAGAAGAATTTATAAGTGTTCCTAGCACTTGATACGCTTTTGTGCAACTTCACTTGTGATAACACATCAACGCACCTTGCGCTGCATTTTCCTTCGACAAAGCAGGAGTGTCCGTTTTGGACTAACGTGAGCGTTAGCATCACGTCGTACCACGCGCTACGATTCAGTCACCACGGTGCCGTCGACGTTCCCGGTTAGCTCACGTGAAGCGTACCTGTACATGTGTACTCATACTAATTGCACAGAGACCTTCATCCTTCTCGTAACACTTGCCTGGATGCCAAACAGTTCGTCATAGACAATTTTCTACTGGGCTGCTTCACATGACACCGAGTCCCGCAATCCATCAGATCTGCAGGATTTCTCCGTAGTTCGCATAACGAGGTATGTATTCGCATTTCGGCGACGGAAATACTCGATATGTATTGACTTCGTCTCTTTGTGCGTATTCGAAACGCCCTTTGAACAGCGCACAGAATAACCGACGTCTTTAGGGGAAGGGCACTCCGGAAATGTGAGCCTTTACGTGCTCAACACTCTTCCCTTATTGCAAATTCAGTGCACCGTACGGGACCTAGTACAAGAAGACAACTACCGCCTGTGCAGCCCACACTGGCTTTAGAAGGTGGTGACACCCCCTCCCACCCACCGCCCCCCCCCCCCAAAAAAAAAGAAATATCTGGAAACGACAATGATCAGTGCGTATATGAATGTCACACAAAACATGCTCACCGGATTTGGGTTGCATATTGTTGGACAAAAGAGTTTTCGCAAAGCTCCACCATATCCTTAGGGAAAGAAATAAAATTGCAAGAAAAGCATCAATGGATTTAGCACATCAGGTCGTTTTATTAAAGGCAGCAAGTCAACAAAATGAAAACAGTTGGCAAAGCTGCCAGAGGGCATTGTTGCGGGCATTCCGCATAGCGGTGCCCAATCTCCATAGAATCGCACCCCTAAGAGCCGCTAACTGCGGGCCTTTTCACGCGCTTTGACCTCATCGTCCACAAAATAACACGCATATGTTGAATCCTTTTTATTAATTCGTTGAATGCAATAACCAAATATATATATGCAAGCCTCGTGGATGCCCACAACCAGTTCGGTGCTGGGACTTATCGAAATGTGCGTTCCCTTTCTTTTAGCAATAATTTTCCCTGGGCCAAGCTTGCGTTTTCGTGACATAAACAAGATGCCCTAAAGGGCTGCGACGTTATATGCATAAATTTAATTAATTAGAAGGAAACTTGAGCAGTGAATTTATACTTAATTAAGAAAAAGAATCACCCGCAGAAATTTCTGTGACAAGGCTCAATTATACAGTTGAATGAAACATGAGAATTATCAAGTTCGATATGGTTAAAAGCGGGGTGAGTTGCTTAATGACCATCAAACTTCACGGGAACAGTAGTGCGCTTTGACGAATGCAAAAGGAAGAAAATAAAAAAAAATGCCTACGAGTCATAAATTTTTCCTCGTTCTCTTTTTTTTCCATCGTCAACGTGAGCTGGATTTATCCATTCGGTGTGACGACGACAAAATTTTTTTGGAAACCTCCAAGGATACAGAAAAAATTAAAGATTGGCTCACTGCGATGTAATATCACAATTTGTGGAGGCGTCGAAGTCCCAAACACAGCGAGATTAATTCCAGACGAGTCCTATAATAAGGCACACGCAACAGCGATTTTTTGCGTGCTCTTAAATGCTCGCATACCGCGGTGAAAAGCTCAAAGCACTCTGTAGGAAAGCGCTCGCAACGAAAGCTAAGCATTGTCCGCGGACATACAAGAAGACGCGCATTACTGCTTCGATCACGAGGAGAGAAGGAGCGAATTTGCCCGCGCATTGTAGCTCTTGTAGGGGGTGTGAGTCCTTATTCAAACAAGTAAAAATTCTAGGCAGAAGAAGGGGAGAGTAGCGCGCGAGCTGCTGGAAGCCTTTCATAATAAGGAAGCTGGCGATAACTGCGTTAGTGTCACATCTGTTGCCTTATATAGAGCAGAAAGCGATTTTCTGCGCAGCTTTTTGACGTGAGGTTGTCTATATGTGATTCCTCATCCCTTCCCATCTCTCTTCCCCTCTCTCGTGTTGTTTGGGACGTGCATATAAATGCAGTGACCGAATCAATAAAACCAGTTGATAGTTCGCGCTCTTTCCGTTCACTCTGTCTGTTCCTTCCTGTGTTCGTCCGTTGTATGCGCAACGATAGCCAACAGAGGATTAACAGGGATTTCCGCGGCGTACCTCCGGCACCGAGCAGCAGCCTACCATGTTGGAAGGCTTAGGCGGTAGTTACTGACTGTTCTGCTGCTTTTCAATATACTCAAGCACACACCCGAAGCGAGAAAGCCTTCCCGGTTAACCAGAAACGCAGAGCACGCAGGGAGGCCTTCACCTCGGCTCAACGCCGTAACCGCTTCGGAAGTAGACGACGCAGCCACATGATCCCTCGCAACGCTTCACTCCGACCGCAGCTCCGGTTTTTCCAGTTGTGGCCCACAGGGCTAACTGCGTTCCGTCAAGCTGTTCCTGTTTTGATGAAGGCTCGCAGCACGAAAGTGCACACATTCCCCGTCCCAGTTACAGAATAACCCGACGGTAGTGCCAGGTCGCACATGGGGGCCGCGGTGCATTTTCTCCGTACTTCGTCGAAAGAAAACGTTTCTCACCGGGTACCTTCAGTTGCACTCGCTGTTATTCCTTCTTTGATAGTTATTACACAAGACAGGAGAGGCGAATTTGTGTTGGCTGTAGCTGCGTAGCACCCAAAGTTACCGGCAGGTAATTGTTCGAACGTACATCCCATCCGAGCGTGTCTCGAGGTTCGCGTCACCTTTTACAGCGACGTCCTCCATTTGTGCGGTGTCATTATTTTGCCAAGTGAACCACTGGCAGCGCCAGGCCGTTGGGTATTACTGTCCCAAAAGCGATCCGCAAACAGAAAAAAGAAATTGGTTCAAGGTTGCACTATGCTACACAAAGGTGACACACAACGAAGAGGATCGGTGTCATGCTTATTGATTGCTGTAACGAGGTTGAAGTTGCCTTTACGTAAGCAGAACCTGGCTTTAACGACATGGAACTTGGCTTCATAGGCAGAAGTTGGCTGTAACGAGGTTCAACTTGGCTTCTTGCTCGGCAGTGCAATATAGCTTCGGGCGGCACATGGCTACGTATGGTTAGGCGCGAGCTGTAGAATAATTACCCATTATAGCCGCAGAACTAGTGGCACAAGGCAACTTAAGCAGCCAAGATGATGGGCGCTTGGCTAGTTCGGGTTAGACTCTGGCACACCCGCATTTCGTCGTTGTCTGAGGCTTCGGGAAATGCCTCGCGAAGCACTGCGAGGCTCAGCGAATTTTTTGGAGGTTTCGCACCCGCCTGAGCATAAATACGTTCGCGTCGAACCACAGACTGGTGGACACGGCACGCGTGGCCTACACTACTATACTACACTACGTGTTTGGTAATGATGATGATTGTGGTTCGGTTAAGGAAGGTGCGCTAATTTCTGAAGCCCATGTCGAAAGCACGGCTAAGCGTTCGTGGGGTAAAGGAAAGAGAGTGCAAGAGATAGCAAGGAGAAGAAGAAGAAGATCTTTATTAACAGTAAGCATGTTTTACAGCTCACTGCAGGAGCAGGGGCTAAAGGCAATCAAGCCTGACAAAGGCCCCTGTCCCTCCGCAGTCTGTAACAGTGCACAGTACTCCATTACAACATGCAAACAACAGGAATTTGAAACCTAGGAAGCAACCCGCACTCCTAAAAAAAATAACCCAGTCACACATACACAAAGAAAATTTACACAGCGTAACCCACTCAAACAGAAGTTACATACACGAAAACATAATACAGCGACGCAAAAATAAGTTACATAAATGAGAAACGTGAAAAGCATGGCGATATATTACAAGTTCAGTGAATTTATATGTGACTAAGAAGATGGTTGAGGCATGAAAGGGCACCAGTTAATGTCCGTAATGTATACATGTGGTTATTAATAAGTTCATCACTTGCTTTTTGAAAGCAGCCCTACCAGATTCGAAATTTATTCTGTCTGCTAGAATATTCAAAATATGAGGCACCTGGTATTCAGCACTTTGTTTTCCGTAAGTAGTTCGTAATTTAGGTGTTCGCTTTTTATGTTCTCGTAAGATGTAGTAAGGTCTTTCGGTGCAGGCTTGTTCATACAGTTTATTTTGTTGAATTATTTGAAGCAATTTATAATAGTACAGCTGGTCAACCCTAAGCATGGAATGTTTTATGAACAGTGGAGCAGTTGGCAGATCTTGCAAGTTTCCCCTGTGCTTCTCAAAACAGCGCAATATTTTCTTTTGCATAGTAATGAGTTTAAGGTAATTTCTTTGCGATGTCGTTCCCCAGACTGATATGCCATATGCTACCTTAGAATGAAATAGTGCATAATACATACTTATTTTGATCCTCAATGGCATTACGTTTATTGTTTTGTAAAAGCAACCAAGTATACGCGCTAAGGCCGTAGTCAGGTGATCCACATGTGTGTTCCAGCTTAATTCTTCTTGAAACCACACGCCAAGAAACTTCTGCTCTCTTACGCGTGCAATAGGGTTGCTTTCGAATATCAAACTTATTTCATGTATAGGTTTATTTACAGGTCGAAATATCATATAGGTTGTTTTCTTCGAATTTAAACGCAGCCTATTTTGTTTTAGCCAAATTGAGAGATGCTCTAAGTAGTTATTTGCGCTGGCCTCAAGTGATATCAAATTTTCTGATGCAAAAAACACATTCGTGTCATCGGCATACATAATAAGTTCAGGGGAATCGGGTATTTCAACAATATCATTTATGTAGACAAGAAACAACAGGGGACCTAGTATTGACCCTTGGGGGACTCCTTGGTTTAACTTTATCTTTGTAGACATTGTGCTATTAATTTGAACGAATCGATAACGATCTTAGCGGAGAGCTCCAGAAATTTTGACCACCTGGGGTTCCCTAACGTGACAACCCACAGTACGCGGGCCTCTGGCACTTTCGCCTCCATCGAAAATACGACCGCCGCGGCAGGGATTGAACCCGCATTTTTGGGTGGCAGCCGAGCACCTTAACCACTAACACACCACGGCATTCTGCTATGTGTTCCGCCATAGCCTCGCGCATTTAGAGGTGGCATGCTGTAGTGATGCGAAACTATACAAACGTGCCCCTGGCAGCACGTATGATCGGGCTAATATTGTCTTTTTTTCTCTCACGAAGGCACGATGAAGACTCTGAGGTGGAACTCATACGCCAACATTCGAAATGCCACCTATTAAGGCCTCCAGCAATGACCGGGCATAACCATTCAGTTTCCAAAAATGGTTCCATCCTATGAAGAAAGCAAAAGTGGGTCATAATTGCCTGTCAATTGGTGGGACCAGGCCACAAGGATGGTAACTATGGGTCAGCTTCCACAGTCTTATCAATACTGGTTATGTAATGGCGGCAGGCTGTATATATTTTCCAATCAATCTCACGCATCGCCAACGTTGGACTTTGAATGTTCCATGTCAGTAAGTATTGTCAACACGAGAGTTGTCGCGTCAATGTTAGTAACTTTGGATAGTACACAAGATATATCCGGAAAATTGGTTTTACCGGTTTTACCAATATTAAGGCACCACTAGCTCGAGTGAATGCCCCTAATGAGTTGAGAAAAGTCAATGTGTTTGTGTTCAGTGTAGCAGGAAATATTGTCAATAATTTATGCAATTGTTTATTTGCGCAATTTCTAGCTAAGTGTGTGTGAAGTAGGCAAGAACTTGCACATTGGAAGTTCAGCAAAATACATCTACAGCACCATCACATGATCAAAAATGCCCAGCAACATGCGTTAATGGCTTATGAGCCCACGTGCATGGCATGGCACGTTATTTTATCATAACAACATCGTCGCAGAAATCTTTGTAAAATAATGGAAGTAGGCTGTGTATAACGTCCAGTGATTCTAGCTGCTTTCACCAATACAGGACTACCAACGCTGCTTGCGAGACAATATTGCCCCGACGTAAATACTGTCGCGCCCATCTTGCTCACAGTGGGAAGCACAGCCGACATATTGGAAGTAATCATTGCTTTTTAAATTGAAAAGAGAGCATGCATGTAATGTTTTTGTGTAAACCCTATGTAAAGTTGGGAGTGCAGTAATTACGCGTGGGTGCTAAGTATGCGAGTGTACACACACACACACACACACACACACACACACACACACACACACACACACACACACACACACACACACACACATATATATATATATATATATATATATATATATATATATATATATATATATATACGCGTGGGTGCTAATTATGCAAGTGCACAAACACACACACAGTTGCTATAGTTGCAATTACGCCAGAAAAAGAAGATACCTCGGCCACTATGACGTAAGCATCAACCCACATAGGCCTTTGTTCATGTCATCCTACTGATATAACAAAACCCGCCTTCTGTATCTGCGCGTTTGCCTATTACTCATCGCACATTTCACCCCCTCTTTACTCAATCAGCCGAATGCTTTCGCCTAAATCTGCAGATGACGTCTACACGTCCGCCATGCAAGGCCGAGGCGCCTGGCTCGAGTTGTGGCTTGCACTACGCCGTCGGTCACGGAACTCTAAACCACACCTACCAGTGCACTCCCGCTTTCCCCTTGTTCCAAGGACGTTCTCGCTGCTGGAAGCTCTCGCTGCTACGTTCTACTTGGCACTCACATTACCACGGTCTTCATCTTCTGCCTTTACTATAGAAGGAAAAGCCTTGCAGGCCTTAGTTCCGAATCCACACACTTTCTTTTCAATTGGCTTTTCCACGAAATTTTCTTTTTGGGAACGCTTCCCCTTATTTTTTATGGTGCAATTGTCTTTAAGCTCGATATACCTCTGGTGGCGCGGGCGACCCCCAGTTTAATTTAATTTTTTTCCATAACAGGGTGACAAATTTAACCCACACACATATCCTCCTGAGACCCGGCAATGGGGAATTTGTCCAATATATTGGACATTGTAACATAGCGCACCACGGCTTTCACAGCACTCGCCTTCTCCCGGAAAGCATTTTCTCGGATGCTTGTGGGGCCGGTGTTGCTGTCTAGTGAATATGGTCAAAGTCGGTGTGTTTCCCGCCTCTCAGGAGCACTCTAAACGGCGGGATTGAGCACGAAAAAATTTTACGGCTGCCGCCTAAGAATTAAGTGGATTTCTATTCATTCTTCAACGTGTTAAAGCGTATTAAAGTATTGATTTGTGTTCGTAAGGGGCGGAAGCAGACAGAGAAATTCATATTTGAGCGAAAAATGTGGTAGTTATTTTGCATGTGTTGCGTATTTGACAATGTCCAATATAATGGACATTTGGTCTCAATGACAACAAAAACACGACATCACGCTCGTGTGCTCTCTTGGCGCTCCTCAGAGAGTAATACCTTTTTCGCTGCTGTTCTCTTCGTATAACATTCAAACTTGACATATTTTCCCTTGTTTGTATTAGGCCCCTTGTGACTGGAATTTACACCGCTATTAATAATTGTATTCCCGGTTTGGAAGCAAGAAATAAAAGTACATTTGTGTTGCGAGATGCCTTTTTTCGGTCACTGGACTGAACTATGCAATACTCTAGGTTCCCCAAAAAATGTCCCCCTAGAGTCCCAATGTCCAATATATTGGACAAAAGGCTGCGGTAAAGTAACATCATATAATGAAAAACTACGTGACACTTTTCACCTTTACATTCCGAAAAGTAGTTCTGAAAGTTTAACAAAAATACGTGACCCTAAATTCACTCCGGGTCTCAGGAGGATATATATACATATATATGTGTGTGCGCTCGCATAATTAGCACCCACGCGTAATTTCCGCACTCCCAGCTTTATGCAGGGTTTACGCAAAATTTTATTTGCATGCTCTCCCCGTGACACACAGGGCCACGTGGCGCAGGCTACCGCTGTCCTTTTCAATAATATTTCTCCGGTAGTCTACGCTTCGCCACAGCGGGTCACATTTTCATTCTTTAGTAGCGACATGTCATCGATGCCTACTAGGCAAATTCATCATAGCGTTTGCCTATTAACTGAGAGCCGTGCGGCTAGGAAGATTTCGATGCGTGAATATATGAGTCACGCTTGATACAGGAGTTTGGAGACGCCGCTGACAGCACCAGTGACGAGGATTCCCAGTCGCACATCCGCTAATGCTGAATGTAGCCCACGAATGAATTTGGCTGGTTAAAGTACACGTTCTGTTGTGTAAAAGCGACCTTCTTTTTCGTAATACGCCTCATTTGATACATCTCAGTTCAGCCCGCGTCAGGATATCTTACACGCTATTTTGGAACTGTTTGCGAAGTTTACATGTAATTTACGCGCCTTCTTGGACGTCCAAATTCAGAGGAAAAAAAACACGAGTTATGTGGTATGCGAGAGTAAACACGGTATAAGTTATGCATGAGAAAATACGGTATATGCAAAATGTTGGAGGGAAACGGAAGCATACCGCGGTACGGTGGGAGCTGCGCGGGCTGCACAAATCCGTTTTGTTTCGCATACCTGTTTGACATGTTTCTTCGTAACGAGCTGGCCTCGCGCCCAGCTCGTTACGAAGAAACTCAGCAGAAGGCCAACTCAGCAGAAGCTTTTCGGACGTACAGATTATGTCTCACGGGCATCGGATATCTGCTGAAACCTGCAAGTTTACAAAGTCAGAACACCTGAGTAGACTACGGACACGGAACTTGTGACTGCAAACTTCTGCAGAGTGAGAAAGTCGCAGCCCTAGCCTTCTTTGGACCGGACTTTTTAGGTGAAGTGAACAGATGAGCTTCTTCTCACAGTTCCACAGGTTCTTGTGAAAACTTTGTGTCGCATTTGGTCGTCAAATGAGGTCAAACCGAATTTTTATTCGTCGCAAAGATATAAACGCATTGGGTTAAGATATAGAGAAGGAGGCCCGATAGCACAAGGCTGAAAAGGGACCTCTTGTCAAAGAATTACATGTTGTGAAAGACACAAAAACGGTAACTGCACAGTGTCTAGTATTGGTTGACAGTTACAGAAACAACGCAAACGTACAATAAGAATGGCGGTACAATGCCAACAAAACAACGTTAAGTGAATATATACATAGCTATACATGCAATGCAAACGTACATGATTAATAAACTCAACAATATTACGCACAAAAATGAACCTAAATTTAAAGAAACGCAGGTAGGAAAATACATATTACTTATTAGTGTAAAATACGATAAACAAGTTCTTTTTTAAACGTTGCTAATGGCAATTGTTTAGCGCTGAGTGGTATTGAATTCGAGAAATGTAGAGCTGCAAAATTCGTTGTGCACTTGCCGTAGTTACTACGTGTATGTGGTAGTAAGAAGCTGTTATTTGGGGCGAACCAAATGAGATTATAGTTCATGAAATTTAATTTCTCGAAAATGTTGGCTTTTAGTGTATCATTAAGATACTGAAATATAAGAATCCCCAGTTTATTCTTGAAGAAATTGCGTGCTGTTAGTATACTATGTTGCTGAAAAAGTGAGGGCGCACTGGTGATCGGTAACCTGAATGTTAAGATGCCAATGGCTTGGTGTTGGAGACGTTGAAGTGGAAGGATATAGGACGGATAAGTATTCGCCATGTCGTGATTGAGTACACAATATAGCTGTGGGTGAAGACGTAGTATAGCTTAAATAAAGTCGGCAAGTTAAAAACTGATCGTGCTTTAATTACGTAATCTTCTGATATCATGAACTATCGCCTGCCTTATATGTGAAATGTGATAAAGGTACTTGAGGTGAGCATCTAGGACCACTCCCAAAAATGTGCACTTTGTGGTACTAAGAAGGCTATGCCCGTTTATATTAATAACAGGTGTAGATCAAAGAGCGTTGTGACTAATCTGGAACACAATGAAGTTGATGTGAAATCATCAACTGTTCACCAGTTGTCAATATTACGAAAGTCAGCAGATAATTTATTAGTTAGCACATCGATGGGCTTGTTCTTAGTTAGCAATAGTTTTATCATCTGCATACAAGGAAGGTTGACTGTGCGTTAATTTTGACGTTAGGTGATTAATATAAAGTGAGAATAAAAGCAGGCCCCGTATGGAATCTCGCGGGGCACCTTTGTCACTAAATTTAAAAGTAGAAAGGATGTTAGAGAAACAAACGGCTTGCTCTCTTTTAGATAAATAACTATTTAACAGCGCGTGCGCATTACCTACAAAACCTATTAAGTTGAGCTAACAGTATATATGAACTGTAGAGTCAAATGCCTTAGAAAAATCAATTAACAGAGCACCAGCAAAACAGCCAGAGTCAAGCTCGTGTTTAATATAATTATTAAAAGAGAATAATGCGCGGTCTCTTGGATAGCCTGAACGAAAAGCAAATTGTTGAGTGGATAAAATACCAAACTTAGACATTCAGGTAATCGTTTTTCAATGCAGGGCTCTATGATCTTTCTGTATGATGAAAAAATGTCAATACGTCCATAGTTACCAATAGAAGTTCTGTCCCCTTTTTTAAAGACTGGGACTATCTTGGCCTTTTTAGGCTGTGAAGGGAAGATGTCTGCTTTAAATATTAGGTCCAAATCATTAACCTAATATTTAAAACTGTCGAGATTATGTGAGAGATGCGTTTCAGGTGAGCAGGTTGAACGTAATCGAGACGAGCATTGGTTAATTTCATGTGACTAATTATTTCCACTATTCACCTGGGCCTGTTGAAAAGAAGTAAAATGATTGAAGACGATATCTGAATGTTGGTTGGTAATTATGAGGCGAGACGGAAGTGTTATAACAAATGTACTTGTTGAAAGTGTTGGCAATATTGTCTGCATTTCTAAGCGCACCCTCAGATAATTGTATTTCAGTTATAGCTGGCTCATCTTATGATCTGTTTAGAAATGAATTAATTGTCTTCCACTCAACCTTGCTGCTATTACCAGTGTTAAGTACCTTGTTTGCATAATAAATTCTTTTAGCTTGCTTAAGGACATTAACGTCCTTAAAGAAAACAATTGTTAAGTATGTTGCAGTACTTTTTATATCGAGATTGCAGTGCAGCATTGAAAGGTAGCTTTTTTAGCTTTTATATAAGTTGTGTTTCTTTCGCAAGCTATTGTGTGTGTAGCCCAAAAGTTCTTCCGATGTTTGACAAAGCTAGTACAGTCGTCTAAGCACTATTTCACAGCAGGTGAAAAAGAATTAAAAGCTGCTTTTCGGTCAATGAGCGATTTTAAAAAAGGCCATTTTATTTCTTCGACACGCGTGACAAAATTTGCTTTCTCAAATATTTTTTTGAATCAGTTTAGCCGATTAGTTTCACACATTAAAATCGGCAAAAGACGGGATAATGATCAGTTAAGCTATCTTCGAGGACGCCACAGTCGTTAATTGGAATAAAATTTGATAAAATGTGACCAATTAAGGAACTAGACAACAAGTACGCATCTAGTGGGAAAACAGATTAGAGAGTCGTAGCCAAATCCTAAAAAGCACGTACTGTGGTCCAAGTAAGCTGAGCTGCTGACATCGACAAGATTGATGGTCATTTGTTTGTTTTACTCAATCTGTGCTTCGTTCTGCCCATTCTCTCATTTTTGTGTGTATGTTTTATTACAGCATGTCTTACTGCGTATTTCGTTTAGATTTGTCTATTTGTAAATACACACGTGGTGGGCTTTGTTGTATACGTTGCAGTAGATTAAGTAAATTAAGTAATCGGCCCTAGCAAAGTTGTTCTGGTTTGTGTAACGTTCATTATTTTTTGTCTAGTGTAGAACGGATGTTTTACTTTTGTTCTTCGACGGTCATTTCATTTCCCTGGTTTTCGCCCCTTTAGAAGTCCTCGATTTGTGCCCATATACCCCCGCTAAAGATTCTGCATGCAGAAACATATCATCATATCATGACACTCACTTGAGGGAGTGTTTACTTTCTGCAATACAGTTGTTTCGTTCAATTATCTAAAAAATTTTTTCGAGCTTCAGCTGCTCCACCATTTAATGGGTAAGTAAACCATAACGTGTCGCATAGTTTTAGGCGCATATTTTCATTCGCCCGTTCTTTCTGCTTATGGTGTTTATGAGTATAGTTTTCTCGAGGCTGGTCGTATACAATGGTCTGCCAACTTGCACAGTAAATATTTATTAGTTGATATTTCAGAACTTCTTTTTCAATCACCTCTGATGTCTCTGTAAACTCACAAATAAAATGTTTCACCAAGAAGACATTTTGCTTACTTGTAGTGTGTATGTGTTCAAAGACACATTTTGGCACTAACATAGG
The DNA here is from genome assembly GCA_013339685.2 of Hyalomma asiaticum. Lineage (NCBI taxonomy): Eukaryota > Metazoa > Arthropoda > Arachnida > Ixodida > Ixodidae > Hyalomma > Hyalomma asiaticum. Next base: position 53,107,297 of record CM023481.1, read on the forward strand.
AGTGCAATGACCACTTATGACTGTTTTATGCTATTGTCGTTACTACGAAGCTTGAACATAAGAAGTTCATTGTCACGGTAATATAGGCGCAAGAACAACATTCACATTGACACGAGGAGACAGGACAAGCGCTTGTCCTGTCTCCTCGTGTCAATGTGAATGTTGTTCTTGCGCCTATATTACCGTGACAATGAACTTGCACCATCTAGCCCAGTATCAAGTTTTGTTAAAATAAGAAGTTCACTTCCCAAGCTGGGAATAAATACATGCATTTTACAAAATAAAGAGACTCTTACTCCCATAATTTACTGGATAGTCTTGCTTGTTGCCTAGAAGTAGAGGCCTCGGCAAAACAAATCTAGGTGCTTACATTGGATCATAACCCTAGAAGTTTAAAAAACAGCCAATGAAAAAAGGGGGGAAATTTTGGATCAGCCAATAAAGAAGGCTGGCAAGACACGCTGGCTCAACCAACAAGAAATGCTGGCAAACAGATGGAAGAGTCAATAATAAAGGCTGGAAAAAGTGGTTCGAGCTGCCATTGTTTATGCATTGTTATGCATTGTTATGCATTGTTAAACTTCTGCTTTGATGTTGCATACTGCATTGTACATTGAAGGTTAAGCATTCGTGTTCTATTCTTACTCGCAGGCTTTCATATTCCTTGAAACCTAAAGCCACCGGCGCAACCAGACGCACCAAACGTGCAAGTATCTCTCTTTCTGTGTCGTCTGCTTACGCCGGTGCCTTTAAGTTTCAAGGATGTACCAACCGCCCAACAAGAGGTTTTGATGATTTCATATTCCCACTGCCCTTGCCCTAAAAAATGGTAGGCGTGCAACAGCACACTTGCTGTCTACTCCACACAGCGTACCTTTTTTCCGCCCATCGGACTGCTTATAAATACTTGCACAGTGTATGCCCGCAGTCAGCTGGTTGTCCCATCTCTTACTGCCCTCGGGATGTTACACTGGTCAAGGCAAGTCGCAGGCGGTTTACTCACCAGCTGTCAAATGCGAGGAATTACTTGGCGAACTTGGACCGTATCTATCTATCTGTCTATCTATCTATCTATCTATCTATCTATCTATCTATCTATCTATCTATCTATCTATCTATCTATCTATCTATCTATCTATCTATCTATCTATCTATCTATCCTGTCAAATGCGAGGAATTACTTGGCGAACTTGGACCGTGTCTATCTATCTATCTATCTATCTATCTATCTATCTATCTATCTATCTATCTATCTATCTATCTATCCTCCTACATCTCGGTACTATCCTATATCATGTATGACGAATAGGAACGACTAACATTTACATCCCTGCTCTGAGACACTCCTTGTGCAGGCAGGCAGGCACAGAACTTTATTTTGGTCCTGAGAAACTGCGGTTGGACTTCCCCTTCTAGGGGGATCCTGTAGCAGTTGCGGGCCGCTCCCACGCAGGGACAGGAAGACCGTGGCCCTCCGCCCACTCGCAGGCTCTCTGGACAGCCCGAAGTTGAACCGAAAGGTCGCCGCTTCTCAGGGCTTCCTCCCAGTCCTCTTCTTTGCTGAACTCTGTGTCACGTAACGCAGGACATTGCCAGAGCATGTGAGCTAGTCAGCAGTAAGCCTCTCCGCAGTTCGGACAATGCGGTTCAACGTTGGGCGAGAAGTTACTAAACCTGCCTCTCGAAGGGAAAGACTCCGTTTGGAGCATCCTGAAGGCCGAAGACTGCGGTCGAGTGAGTTTAGGGTGAGGAAGTGGAAAGACCCTCCGAGAGAGATGATAATAAATAACGATCTCGTGAAAAGTGAGGAGTGGGTCCCTGTACCTTCCGGCATCCCCGCCCACGAAATCGCCGGGACCGCGGCGGTGAGTGAAACCTCGCGCACGGTCATGGGCAAACTCATTGGCGTTGGGGACATCGGGGTGTACGGTGGTCCCCATGTGGGCCGGGAACCATTTTATGATGTGAAACCGGGCAGCCCCCTCGCTGCCGAGGATAGCTGCTGCCTCCCGCGAGATCGAGCCCGAGGCGAAAGCTCTGGCAGCGGACCGCGAGTCCGTGAATACACTTGGACGCGATGCATCCTTCATTGCTACAGCAATGGCGATTTGCTCAGCAACCGTTGCCGAAACGTTTCTAACCGACGCAGCACATAGGAGCTTTCCACTATCGTCGACTGAGACCACAGCAAAGCGATCAGAACGCCCGTACTGTGCTGCATCGACAAACGTAGCGAGGTCCGGGCTGTCTGCATCTGACTTCAATAACGAACGGGCCCGAGCTATGCGGCGTCCTACATTGTACTCTGGGTGGACATTCCTGGGAAGTGGATCTACGGCAAATGCACTTCTGATAGAAGACGGTAGAGTCACTTTACGTTCCCGAATCTCTGTAAGACCGCAGCCAATGGACTCCAGGATACGTCTACCGGCCCGCGAGGACGGTAGGCGCACTACCTGAGCCATTTTCTGCGCCTCAATCACCTCCAAGAGGGAGTTATGCATGCCCAGTTGTATGAGCTTTTCGGTGCTGGTGCTGATAGGCCAGCCTAGAACTCGCTTAATACTCGTGCACATTAGTGCGTCGATTTTTGCCTCTTCCCTTTTGGACAAGTGCAGCGCCGAAGCGACGTAATTAATGTGGCTCATGAGAAACGCATGGTAGAGCCGAAGGAGATTGCTCTCGCTCAGCCCGCCCCTGCGGTTCGAGACCCTGAGAATGAGCCTAAGCATGTTCTCCGTCTTGGAAGTGATGCGAGCTATAATCTGAGAGTTGCCCCCCTTCGACTCCAGCAACAGTCCGAGCACCCTGATGCAGTCTACCCTGGGGATTCTCTGCCCGTCACGTGTGTATAGAGATATTGGAATCTGCTCTAGAGGAGTGAGGTCCCTCATCCCTTGTCGGGTGGGTCGGTAGAGTAACAACTCGGACTTGGCAGCCCTCCGTGACGTTGACTGCCTGTTGAAGTGCCTGCTCTACCTCGGCATCGGACGCTCCCATGCACCACACAGTGATATCGTCCGCGTAGAGCATGGTTAATCCCGCGAACCGTGGCGAGTCGCTCGGAGAGGCCCTTCATGGCAATATTGAAGAGCAGAGGAGAGATGACGGCCCCCTGTAGAGTGCCTGTCGCTCCCAAGGTACATTCCGCGGATTTTCGTTGTCCGATCTTAATGGAAGCCCTGCGTTCCCTGAGAAAGGAGCTAACGTATGCGTGGAAACGTTGTCCCAGACACATATCCGAGACTGCCTCAAGAACAAACTTGTGAGCGATGCTGTCAAAAGCTTTGGCCAGGTCTAGAGCTAGTATGCCTCTAGTATCTCTGGTGTAGTTGTCAATAATTTGTCTCTTAATGAGGAGCATGACGTCCTGTGCAGATTGTGCAGGCCTAAATCCTACCATGTTTTACGGAAATAGCTCTTTAATTTCGATGTACCGGGACACCCTATTGCGGATCGCATGTTCGGCCACCTTTCCCACGCAGGACGTAAGCGAGATCGGCCGCATGTTCTCCGGTGCTAAAGGTTTTCCTGGCTTTGGGATAAGCACCACCGAGGCAGTCTTCCAGGATTCGGGAACAAGCCCCGTCTCCCAGATTTTGTTGACTTCCTCGGTTAGCTTCTGGATGGATTTACCATCCAAGTTGCGTAGGAGCTTATTTGAGATTCCATCCGGACCCGGGGCAGAGCGTCCGTTGAGCTCCTGGAGAACCTCCCAAATTTCTGGTTCAGTGAAAGGTGCGTCCAGCTCCGCCGCAGTTCCCCCCCGGTAACGAGGATAGTCAGCGTCACCGGAAGGACCCAGCGGAAGATAGGTATCCGCTAACCCTTGCAGAAGGGCTGTTTCAGACACCCCTTTCGCCTTTTCACTATGTACAATCCTGTCAATAGCGAATCGCTGGTTACCTTTGGATTGCGACTGATCAAGTAGTTGTTTAAGGAGGTTCCATTTGCCCCCGCTCTCATCTGTCCATCAACCGAAGAACATACTTCGTCCCACTTCTGTTTTGATAGTTCAATAGAATAGGCTTCGATCTCGCGATTGAGTTCCGCAATTTTCTTTCGGAGTCGGCGATTGAGCCTTTGCGTCCGCCACCGAGCTAGGATGGAATTTTTGGCCTCTAAGAGGTGCGCGAGGTGCGAATCCATCCGATCAACTCTCAGGTCCGTTTTGACAACCTTGGTCGCAGCATTAACATCATCCTTGAGCCTTGTAAGAAGGCTCTCTAAGTTGCCGTATTCATCTTGCTCCTCCCTTCGCAATTTCCGAAAGGCATCCCAATCCGTTACCTTAAATATCCCTGAGGGGAGCCGCATTGACAGCTAGGGTAATAGCCACCACGAAGTGGTCGCTATCTAGATTCTCTTGCAGATTTTGCCACCCTGCTGTGCGAACGTTCTTGACAAACGCCAAGTCCGGAGTCGAGTCTCGGGCTACCGACGTGCCCGTTCTGGTCGGGAACTGCGGATCCGTAATCAGTTCCAATGAACAGTCCGATAACGCCTGTAGGAGATTATTGCCCTTGGGTGTTCGCCTAAGGTAGCCCCAAGCGTCGTGCGGAGCGTTAAAGTCTCCCGCTACCACGATGGGGGCCCCCTTAGCCAGAGTCACCGCTTTTGTCATGATCGAAGCGAACGCTTGCCGGATGTCCGACGGCGAGCTGTATACATTCAGAATAAATACGCTCTTTCTGAGCCAACTGTTCGGGATGATTTCTACCATAATTACCTCCGCCCTGCTTTTGCCTAGCTGTAGTTTGTGTCCCTGAAAGGAGCATTTTATTGCGACCAAGTTTGCCAAACCCCGCTTTCCCTCCTCGCGCACCGAGACAACTCGATAGCCCGGGAAAGTTAGCGCTTCACCTTGTGCACGTCGGTTTTTAATGATACTGAAATCCCGCGTGGCTCAATGCCTGTAGTACTCGGCCGATCGTAGACGGGTATGCGCCACAGGTGTTTGAATTTTATGCAGGCAGGCTATGTCAATGAAGGACCAACTAAACCTCACGTTTCACACTTCATTGTAACACGCCCGAACGAAAAAAATCCACGCATATCCACGGAGTGAATGATGATGAGTGGGCGAAGCTCCGGAGGCTCATCGTAAATCGTGCCTAGTTCCGGATTAATTTAGCCATGCTTCGTGCTGTATGGACAGACAACTGAGTTCTCTAGAACACTGTGATATTCGTTTCGCATAATCCACCTTCCAGAAAAGTTGTGAACAACTAATTAAAACTGGGGGTATTGTGATGTAATACGAAACGAAACCGAAACTGATTGATGCCGGAGTAGACGAAGAGGAACCGGCGTGAACTCGTGACACAAGAGCGCGCGCCAGCGTTCGATGAAGACGAAGTGACTACGGCGGACAACTACGGCAGACAAGCCTACGCCTTAAGGAGCTTCGCCCCTAAGAGCATATCATTTGTCACAGTCTGCAATTAAAATGTATAGAACAAGCACACGTACGTAGATTAACCCGACGTGATTTCCGAAGGCAACGTATACCATGCTGTGGGGGCGTACGAGTCGAACCCAGGTCGTCGAGGTACCAAGCAAGCACGTTGCCGCTGGGCTACTGCGGCTGCTTCCACATCATATGTATAGTAAATAAACATCTTGCACTCATGTAACGGCCACTGTTCGTCTGAAGTATGTTAAGCGCTATCAAGTGATCATGGCAATGTGCTCAGCAAGACTCGTGTTCTACTATCACTCGACACGCTTTTCTCTAACGTTAGCTCAATTCCCTAGGGATACCTCAGCAAACGACAATTATGGTACTCACATCAGCTCATCGATACGCTCATTTCTTTTCGGCAAAACACTGTGAAAGAATGCGAGGACCAATGTTAGGTTGTACCGTCAGTTACCGTCCAGTCGCCACAGCGCTGTCGACGATCCTATTTATTACACGTCAAACATAACCCTTTCCTGCCCTTTGCACAGACATTCACCTTCTTCGTCACACTAGGCTCAATACCAAAGATTTCGTCATTGACAATTTCCTCACTGACTACTTCCCACGACGCTGATTGCGGCAATGCGTGGCATCAGCAGGATTTTTTAGGCGCGAAACACCTGAGGACTTAGCTTTGTCTTCGACTCTCGCTGTCACGGTATAGAGAATTGGTGTGGGCCCATTCTGGAGGCAGTGCAGACAGTGTGGGCATGTGCAGGCCGATCCTGGAGGAAGTGCACCCAGAAAGTGTAGGTATAGGACGCACTAAGACGATGGACTAATAGGATGGACTTGCAGGCTAGTTGGTCGGGCATCGTTGGAAATGAAACAGCGCGAACACAGGGGCGACGATGAGGAACGACGATTATAGGGCTGTCGTGTCGGAAGCGATTCTAATGAGTCTCCGCTAAATGCGCCCGGGTTGTCGGCGTTTAACGTCACCGTGGTGGCCACAGTAAGGTAAGCCCATCAGCAGCCACTGGCGTTTCCTGTGGAAAACACCGGCGCATCACCGCATGCTTCGCACCTTCCCAGCTCTCACGTTAGTGGAAATGTCATGATTTTTTCTTGCAGTTTTCAATTGAAGAAGGGAAGTATTAATCACTGCGATTAGCACCGCCCGCAAACATAGGAAGGACAGAGTGGAATAGAGGTGCTGACTTGCCACAAGTGTTGCTTGTGAAACACGTCCATCTCTACAAACTTCGACAATATTTTTAACAGGGTGCCACAGCAAACATTTAAAGGAGCACTACATAAAATTTTGAAGGCGAGGTAACTTTAAAGACAGGTTTTTGTGGACACATATATAAGCTGCCAAATATCAACGTCGAATGCAACGTAGAGCATTTTTGAATTCCATTTTAATGTTTGTGAAGCGCAACCGGGCCGCCAATGGAAGACCTCGTGGAGTAGACAACTAAAACGTCTTGCAGGTAATGAGCAATCATGATGCACTACCAGTTTGCGCTTGCCTACTGCATTCGCGGCGCTGCCGTCGCTAACGTACCTGCACGGATGTTGTCTTCCGCTGTTGTTCACTCTCTCTGCTAGTGGGTTTTATTGTTCCGGGCCCCAAGTAATGGGTGGCCTCTATTCCTTTGCTGTCTCCCCACCTTGCCGCCAGCAAGCGAAATACTGCCACGCGTTGCCCATTAAGTTTCGTGGGGTCATTTCATAGAGTCGTGTGCAGTTGTGTGAGCTGTGTTTACCAACAAATCAATTTTTCTCGGCGCTCTCTGAAGGCGAGGCTGGAGCTTGTCGTCTTGAAAATGTCTGTAGTTAAATAACACTCACGCGCTGAAAGAAGGTTAGTACAAGTCATAAGTTTGTCATTAGCGACTTTTGACAACCTCTGCCCGCCCACCCTTCCAAAAAAGACAAGATGCAAAATTGTTCTGTCAGTGCTCCTTTGAACACCTAGCCATCACCACACCCTAGCTGGTGCTAAATGCGCGTAGCCGCAGCATAAGCCGGTTCCTTTTTGATCGCAAGCGCTTCCTATGGAGTGGTGAACTAAGCTAGCCAAGATGATACGAAGAGGTTTTCTAGTGGTTGTTCTGGCGAGTATTAAATACTCTGCGCAGGGCTGATAGCACTTATCTAAAGCATCGCCAAAAGTAAACGGCACAATAATAGCCATGTAACTCATGTGCTCGTTACTCATGCAACATAGCTCTTGCAAAATTTGAAGTATACTTCTCATTTGGAACTACTGTAGTCGACGCTCCGCATGGCCTGAGCATAAAAATTCGTGCGTTATACTCGGTTGATATATGCCTTTTATTATGACCACTTGAGCACAGACACTTAGCGGAAGAAACTTTTCGAACTCTCTGCTTAGTTACAGACTATTCGAAGTCTATTTCTGATGTGTGCGCCTGGTTTTGCCTCTTTGCGCCACTGTAACGAAGCCAAATAAAACGAGGCAGCGTGCTTTAACACCGTGAACTGTCCTTGTAGTACATAGCACTAACCCACGCATCGCAAGCTCGCTTACACGTTATAAAACTGTGCACATATGCAATGTTTACTTGCCTAACTTGGCGCTTATTTGCCGCATTTACGCGCCACGAAAAGCGTTGTGCTCGAATGAATGGTTAGAAAAGTGAGATAGGTGCCCATTGAGACAGGAGCCCAGACGGGTAACCATTTATTTATGGTCATTTAGTTTGTCGCAGTGGTGCAATTAGCCGACATGCAACACCCGTTGAAATCAAACACCAATCTCAACTCTTTCCAAAAAACGTCGTCCATGTGGGTAGTATTGTGGGCAAACCGTGGACGTCCCTTTCGGGCCCGGGTCAGGTATAGGCCACGTTTGAAAATACCGGGCAAGGCTCGGTCGGGCCGGTGCATGGCACTTTACGTAGTGCACACGCATGGAGTGCGAATTTCCCTCGCCGCGATCGACTTTTCATGAAGCTCCATGAAACGCGACACCCATTGAGCGATGATCACATTTAGCTGCTAGCTCGAAGAGACGCGGTCGGCGACTCGCGCGACCAAGCGATCGGACGAGGGATGTGCTGCGCGAGACCCAGGCGACGAGGACATTGCGCTGTGTCGTGATGGAATCGCAAATTAAACTCCGTCGCAGAAGGCAGTTCAACGAGTTGTAGCATGTTACCACCATCCTATGGTATTTATAAATTGCGCGCAGCTTGCGCAGCCTGGTTCCTCCGTGGTATAGGGGCCACTGTGTTCCTTCGCAGAGCGAGCGGTCGTGGGTTTTAATGCCGGCTCTGGCTCATCGTGAAACATTATTTATTGTTTTCCTTACTGATATTTATTTATTTATATAGCAATACTACAGACCACCGTGTGGTCCATGCAGGAGGGACTGTACAGTGATTAGAAAATCATAAAAAAACATCGCAGTCATAGCGAAAAAAAAGAACATAAAGGAAACGCAAGAGAAAGGTCGACTATAATCACGCCACACAATACGAATGTTCCAGTTCGCGTACAAAGTCATTGGCATCAACAACAGTGGAGGGTAGGGCACTCCATTCGGTCACAGTTCTAGGGATAAAGCTGTATTTATATGATTTTGTTTTCGCGAAAACTGGGGCAAGTGCCCTACTGTGGCTGTGTCTAGTTTTCCTAGTTGAGTGGGGACGTACACAATCGGGCATAGTTACTTTAGTATTTCCGTTAAGACACTTTTGAAGAAAACTCAACCTACTGACCTTTCTGCGCGATTCCAACTATATATATATATATATATATATATATATATATATATTAGGACTGTATATGCAAAAATAGCTTGGGTTGCCGCTAGTTTATAACAGAATTGACGATGCGCCTCTTAGAGAACGACGGTTTATTAAGTCAACGTTTCGGTCGGAGCACGACCTTTTTCAAGACATGGTCTTGAAAGACATGGTCTTGAAAAAGGTCGGGCTCCGACCGAAACGTTGACTTAATAAACCGTCGTTCTCTAAGAGGCGCATCGTCAATTCTCTTATATATATATATATATATATATATATATATATATATATATATATATATCACGACATCGACAAGCGATGCCAACAGCGAAAAGCCGGTGCATATGTTCATAATATTCTTATCACAGTCCGTACTCCCCAACTGTACCGCGTTTGCGAACCGGACTATGGCTCCATCGGATCGTACAAAACGTTTTAACAAAATCTGGCTCGGATAATTAAATGTTGAAGGGGCGTGTGCCCTAGCACGCAACCAACGCTCCACAGCGTTGCCTAGACAGGGTTGGAGTGACTCCCACTTCCCGTAGTCTTGACACTGTTGAAGAGATCATCTCTGTGTTTGCGGAGGATGATGATAGATAGACCACAGCTTTCATTTAACTGGTTGGCGTGGACGGTGCCCTCGCCTGATAGTTCCGTTTCGCCACGACTCCTTCGTGAATGCAGTCTCACTGGCGCAGTCTTTCTGGAGAATATCGGCCGCCGGTGATGCACAAGCGAAAGACCACCAAAGCCGACTTGCGCTTCTGCTATTGCCAGCCGCCGTAAACACACCGAAATGTTATCCCAGCACATTGTCCAGCACCTCGAGGCACTGGCCGAAACCGGTCGCCACGCTGTGGAGCGTTTATGTTACGCGTCCTGGAGGCGGTACCTGCGGATACCACGATATCACAATGGCACGGCGGGCAGGCACCGAATAATTGCGGCAATCTGAGGTAATAAGGCATGTCCTTTGCTATAAGATTTCATTGTGAGAAACTACGATTTCAGGAAGTGTATAAATAAAAAAAAATACGAGCAAGTGACCGCAGCATAAGCTTTGTTTGCTTATGAGTTATCCTCCGGCGCAGCTTTAGTGGGAGCGGACGGCTTAGGCGGCTGAGAACTATGGTGTCAAAATAGTGGGTTGTAAAATGACACACACCGGTGCTATACGCCCTTAGTGTTACGATGACCTAGTTAAGCGATACCTTTGCTAGGTGCACGTGCTTTCATGAGTGAGAAAACCATTAAAGTCGAGGTAATAAACTTTGTTCTGCACCCACATGCATCACGCCAGTGGCTTTGTACTGTTCTTTCCCAAGTAATTCCATGGTCTTATAGACGCTACTAGTGAAAACATGCAGCTGTTGTTGCTTGGTAATCAATTTTATAATGGAAGCTAGTCGTTCTTGTTTAATTCGCATTACAAAAATTTGGTGGTCGCTCATTTGTAATTACAAATAATTCTTACCAATAAATGACACGCTATACAATAAATGGTACGTATTGCGCTAATAATGAACTGCAAGCATGAAGGGGAGGCGCTATACTGTCACGAAGGCGACACGATAATTAGCGCTGCCCATCATATCTAAGAGAGCGAACGACCACAGCAAGAGCCTTCATTAAAGACGGCAAACAGTGCAGCGAACTGCTGGACGCACGAGACCGTTCTTCATGGCCCTTCCCCTGGCGATCGGTACTTATAGTGGGCAGCTTGTATCCGTTGTTATGCGGGGTTTTACGTCCCAAAAGAAGCTCTGATTATGAGAGACGCCGTAGTGGAGGGCTCCGGAAATTTCGACCCCCTGGGGTTCTTTAACGTGCACTCACATCGCACAGCACACGGGCCTCAACATTTCGCCTCCATCGAAATGCAGCAGCTGCAGCCGGGATTCGATCCCGTGACCCACGGATAAACGGATAAGTAGCCGAGTACCATAGTCACTAGACCACCGTGGCGGGGCTGGAGCTTGTCTCCATCAATGCATGCTGGAAGTGGGTATAGGCGCTTGTGAGTATGCTAAAAGCTGATGGCAGCAAAGCAAAATCAGCGCTCCGGCACCTCGAAAAATGGTTCCACAAACGCGCCGCTCGTTTTAAAAAAGCATTACAGTCAAGTTCAGTCGTGTCCCGTGGTTGTACAGCGGGAAGGAGTGTGCGACACACCTCGTTCGAAAATGCCAAGTTGTATTATTTTAGATATCACCATTCTTCTCTGCAGTTTGAAATATATAAAAATCTATTTCGGCGAAACTTACTATTGTTGTTTGGCACAGCTGTGCGGTTGCCGCATTGACGCCGTAGGAAAGTTTTTTTGCGCAGGAAGCGCACGTGCATGCATTTGGAGCGCGGAGAACACGTTTATACCTGCGTGGTCTTCAGCGGTTAGCTTGCGGAGAGTTTTGCAACTGCAATAATATTCAAGGTGAGCAAAGCCATTTATGCGCTACAGCGACTCTTGTGTCTAGTCACGTGCGTGGCATATGCGGCGGAGGAAAATGAGAGGCAGCGGCGTTGTTCACTGTTCACTGGAGGTACTTCGCACACTGTGACGTTCAAGGTGAAATTACACAATCGGCTTCGCAGTATTGCGAGAATTGCGATGACCTTTCCTAGTACCTACAATGTGCTGGCGCAAATCTTCAGAGCCATCTTCTGCTTATGATTCATTGTAGAAACTCGCGTACAATTGAGCTTGCGGTGGACGTTTGGAGATCACAATAGGCCGCCGCATATTGAGAAAAGAAGATGCGGCGCCCAATTAAAACATTTCTCGGTGGTCACTCCAGTCTCGCAGGTGGCTAGTAATAGCGCCTGTTAGGACGCGATGCCGATTAATTTAGGTTTGAAAGCACAGTATTCACTTTTATTCGGAAATATATCTCACAGCGCTAGCGTGAATTGGTGTATACAAGGCACAATAAAGTGAATCATCAACGATATGCAATGACATGGAAAAATTGTGCCGAGCGCTTACCTTCCGAGGAAAACGCCAGCAAGAGTGGCACCACAATTGAAATATGGCGCATGTTACTCGCGCGTCTCTTTGTGGAAGTTCCTCATGGAATGGTCGAGGCCGAACAAGAAGACGCCAGCAAAGCTGTGGTGACCAAGGTCACGACTTCATATGACGCTATTCTGCCGTGAGAGAAACATACGTAAGAGGCCGGTGCTCCAGCTCGACGGTCATGGTGTCGCAGCTGCAGAAGCTGTGCATTGTGTTCGGGCGCATCTGCATATCGATCATTCCTTCCTATTGTAAATGGGAAATGTGTGACTCTACAGAGAACTTTCTGACTTCAACCTCTTGTAGACTCAATAGCCCTCTCCTCTGTTGCGCAGATGCTCGCATATAACCGTGACCCGCTGGCCGGCCCCGAGCATAATCCCATATGTGAGTTAGGGCGAGCCGTAGGACGTCAATAATATGGCCCTTGACTCGCAGGCATCGAGAGCGAAGTAAAAGGCGGCTCTACCGCTCATGATTTGCGCGAACGACTTAAATCTATCTGCAGGGCGAACTTTTGTTCAAGAAACACAGTTTCCTTTCAGTTTGTTTTTTTTTCTTTTTCCCAGACATTCTTACATGCGCTACCTTCGTAGAAGCATCCCAATTACGGATGACAGTGTTCAAAGTACCGCGAATATGGTTCATTAAATGGTAAGGTGAGTGTTGGGAGATGTTGAGGGCTGCACCAAGGAAGCTTCACCATTAGGAGACATGTACACAGTGTGTCTACTAAATTTCCAGACCTGCGTTATCAGAAAATAACAGCCCGTCATGGCAAATCGCTTTTACATTAATCTTCAGCATATGGAGCTCCTTGTTGTAAACGGTCGTACAGTTTCAGAATTTCTTTCTGGAAGCCCTCTTGCCCGAGAATGTTAAATTCCTTCACAGCAGGACTTTGGATGTCTGAAGTTGAGTCAAAATACTTTCCTTTCTACGTCACTGCGACTTTCGGAAAAGGTATAGAGCCCGCTGGGGAAACTTCAGGAGAAGAGGTCCGATGGTTAAAATAGATCACTCGTTTCTTTGACAAAAACGTGTGCCACAGCACGTTGTGCAACAATTGCCACGCGAATGATCATTGCCGGACGGACCCGTTCTATTCGCTGCAGGAAGCGTGACAGAATGTCTGCTAACATCTTACTATTCATAGTTTGTCTTTCTGAGAGGAAATCTTGGTACACTTCACCTTGCCATTCAAAAACAAACAGAAACAAAAACGAAAAGCACTGCTTTCACACGCGATTTCTGGATGCGAAATTTTCTTGAATGTTCGGAATTCCTCCCAACCAATTCAGTTGCCTTGCTCTATGTAGCAGGATCGTACGCGTGGAACAGAGGTTCGTCTCCAATGGTAAGGTTTTGAACCATTTTGAACCATTTTGCGTTATTTTCGGCCAGTTGAAGTCACCCCTGACACAAAGACCGAGGGGCAGACATTCGGAACAAGTCTTCCTATTTTTGTAGGTGTTGTTCCTCGATCTTCCGGACAGTATCATTACTGATGCTTAGGTCGCCTGCTATTCCCCTGGCGTAATGACAGCGGTTCTGAGGCAGCTCTTTCTACACTTTTTCAAGATATTCATCAGTTCCAACAGTTACGGGAAGGCGAAGTTGAAGGTAGTCCGTGACCGCCTCACGACCCTAACCATGAGGGAATGCCATGCAAAAAATTTCACTCGAGCAAGAGCGTCATTCTTCTAAGCAGTATGAACCATGTCTGTTGTCTCCGTGACTTTTTTGCTTAGTTTTATGCAATACGTGATAGCTACACGCTGTTCCAACTTCCTATCCATGACGAACAAACGAAACACTCTTCACTGAAACCACTGTAATTTAGAAAAAACGGACAATATTTGCACAACTTCTTCACGCAATCCACGGCACACTCGCCACTAAAAGGTATAGAAAATAACCGCTTGATGCCTCAAGCGGTCATATTGCTGTGTTTACAAGTGAAAATTTAGTAGACACACTGTGTATACTGACACGCGCAATTGTTTTCCTCTGTTTACGAGGAGCGCGCCATCATTAAATTTCTTCCTAGTCTTCAAGCGGCTCGCATTCTGGCGGGAGACGTTCATGCCTGTCGCTAGCTCGAATGGCCGGGTTTTAGTCTCCTTGAAGGCATGGGCTCGGATCACGGCTTCACGGCAGAGTGCGCTACATGTACCCAGAGGCAACTCAACCACATGTCCTGCAGTCGTAACTATCGGTAATAAATGGACTGTCGTAGCTACTGACTACCTCACCGGCTACGCCGAAAGATGGGCCCTGCCCAGAGGCTGTACCACGGAGGTAGCCAAGTTCTTTGTCTAGAACACACGGCTGACGAAACTAAAGTTGAGGTACAGCCAGAAAGCCCACGGCCAGACCAGCGCACACCACCTGTAGATGAATGGCCTGAGCGAGCGTCTAAAGACTATCGCCGACGTGCTGGCCACGTACAGTCCACCACAAAAGTTTACGGACCAAGCGAGCGCGTGGCCAACAGCGTCTTCGCAACACTTCCTCCACGTCAGCCGCGATCGACAGCAGCGGAACATTCAAGAAGAATCCCTCCTTAAACCTACGGCCTGCCTGTCTTTCAACAACTGTGCACAAACATTTTCCACCTTTCTCTTTCACGCTACACGCTTTTTGGCAGCCGTGGCCACGGGTTTATATCTTGATAGCACTACGTGAAACTGATATCTCTTCATCGGCACTCTGGTCGATGCAGGCCGCGACGGCTGTGATTCCGCTGTCGAGTCAGATATGTGGCGCCCTTACCGCTTGACGAGCGCAGCGCATCGAAACAAAAAAACTAACAGTGCGGTTCGCAGCACTGAAAAATTTACGTGCTAGCGAGTCGCAAGAAGACGCATTTCCGGCGGATGTGTCAGGTCGCCGATAGGCGGCGTACCGCTAGATAGCGCGGAAGGTCAGTTTGGCACGCGCTCGCTTGGTCCGCAAACTTTTGTGGTTGACTGTACGTCGGAGTCGAGCGCAAGATGTGGGACGCCACACACAAAAGTCAATTGTTTACGCGAGGAAAGCAACAAAAACGCTTGACGCCAGCCTGCCCGTTCTCACCGACGAGGAATACGAATATCTCGACGTTGCAAGGTACTTGAAGCACGCCCAAGAAGCTCGACGGCTTGCCAGCCTGCATGTTAAGATCCGACCGAGCGTCAGCAGCCGTAACAACTACTGTCAGTTACGCCACATAGAATACCGCACAACGACTGTTTCTCGGTCTGGACACTGATACGAGTACGCGGACTCGGTAAAAGGTCCTACGCCGTTAAGTCAGATCCTACAAGGTACTCCAACGTCCTGGTGACTGAACTATGAGGTCGGGCCTGATGCTTAACGGCACCCCATCGGCGCCGCGGGTGAACCAATTTGGTACACATGGTGCTCCTTTAAGAGTTATTACAAGCTGCATAACTGGAGCACTTATTAGCTAACTGAATTGATTGCTTGGGTCCTGGCATTTTCCCCGGAGAGAGCAGAAGCACTATACACTCTAAGAAAAAAGATGGTATATGTTAGAAGAGTGTGCTACGACTCTTAAACAAAGGATCAGAGGACTACTACTGAGAGAGTCAGTCAACTCTTTGAGAGAGTGCACTTTGACTCTCCTAAAAGGCAGCTAGGACTCTCAAGCAACGGATCACATGACCATTCTCCAGTGTCGGTCGACTCTGAGAGAGTGCACTTAGACTCTCTTGGGGGGTGCTACGACTCTCAACGAAAGGATCACATGACCATTCTCGAGAGAGTCAGTCGAGTCTTGTAGAGTGTACATTTGACTCGATTAAAAAGAGTGCCAGGGCTCTTAACTAAAGATCACATGACCATCTAGAGAGAGTAAGTCGACACTTTGAAAGAGTGCACAGAGACTCTCTTGGAAAGAGTGCCACGACTCTTAACTACAGGATCGCATGACCACTGTCGAGAGTCAACCAACTCTTATAAAGTGCGCATTGATTCTTTTTAAGAAGAGTGCCATGACTCTTACTAAAGGATCACATGACCATTTTCGAGAGTCAGTCAACTCTCTTGAATTAGTCAAATGATCTCGTAAGGCAAGTACCTCAGGCGGGTCAAATGATCCCCTCAACAGTGTCAGGTGACTACTAATATATAAGACAAGTATTCATTTTAAGTGAGTGAAATGATACTAGCATTATTTTTAAGAAACTCGTCAAAATGTGTTGCATAGCTTTTACTGCAGAGTGAAGTACTGACTGCAAATGGATTGTCTGCAGCTTCCAACTTAGTAGTGGAGGTATTTCACAATACACAAGAATATGAATGAGAACTTTATTGTGCACAAATACATCAAAGGAATGATCACAATTTGTCTCCTCCTTACGCGGCGCCACAATTAAGTGCAAAAAGATGGTGTACCAAAAGGAGATACTTAATAGCGCAGACATACCTGCCAACCTGGGGAATCTCGGAGATTCAGAATGTGGAGTTCAAAATAAATAAATAAATAAATAAATAAATAAATAAGCAAATTAATAAAAAGCTCCCTTTGGTAATTCTCGTGGCTACAGCAACATCATAGATACCCTTATATGATTGCCAATAAACTATTGTGACACCAGAAATCGTACTGCTAGTCATAATTGTACTGTGCGGCGCCAAATGTGCTATCTACGGATTGGATACCAAGAGAAGAAAAACGAAACAGAGGCAGCAAAAGGTTAGATGGAGCAAAGAAATTAAGTGTGCGGGCATAAAGTGGAACCGACTCGCTCAGGATAGGGAATATTGGAAATCGTTGGGAGAGGCCTCCCTCCTTCAGTGGACTTAAAAATAGGCTGATGATGATGATATATGCTCTATACTAACTGATGTAAAGGGATTGGAAGCTGCTGCACTTGTGGGTAGCGATTGTTGTTCACAGTTTGAGATAGTATTAAGGATACCGTACTGAACTGCAAACAAGAATCACTACACACAAGTGTTATGGCTTCCTATTCATTGACATCTGTTGGCATAGAGGGAAAAGCCCCGAGGCCAACATATTCCGAGGTTCCTCAACACTAGAAAGCTTTAAAAACCACTCTCCACTATTTTATTTTCTTGGCAGGGTTACAGTTTCTGAAAGGGTGACTTATGCTCGTACAAGCTTTACTGTACATTAAAGATAAGATAATTCACAATATTGAAAGAAAACAATACACTCTTGGACTGTTTCTTGATCTTCAAAAAGCATTCGACTCGATACAATTCCAACTATTAATTGATAAGCTGTCGAGGTATGGAGTGCGTGGAGTTGCACTAGATCTCTTCAAAAGTTACCTTAAAGATCGTTATCAATTCGTTCAAATTAATAGCACAATGTCTACAAAGATAAAGTTAAACCAAGGAGTCCCCCAAGGGTCAATACTAGGTCCACTGTTGTTTCTTGTCTACATAAATGATATTGTTGAAATACCCGACTCCCCTGAACTTATTATGTATGCCGATGACACGAATGTGTTTTTTGCATCAGACAATTTGATATCACTTGAGACCAGCGCTAATAACTACTTAGAGCATCTTTCAATTTGGCTAAAACAAAATAGGCTGCGTTTGAATGCGAAGAAAACAACGTATATGATATTTCGACCTGTAAATAAACCTATATATGAAATAAGTTTGATATTCGAAAGCAACCCTATTGCACGCGTAAGAGAGCAGAAGTTTCTTGGCGTGTGGTTTCAAGAAGAATTAAGCTGGAACACACATGTGGATCACCTGACTACGGCCTTAGCGCGTATACTTGGTTGCTTTTACAAAACAATAAACGTAATGCCATTGAGGATCAAAATAAGTATGTATTATGCACTATTTCATTCTAAGGTAGCATATGGCATATCAGTCTGGGGAACGACATCGCAAAGAAATTACCTTAAACTCATTACTATGCAAAAGAAAATATTGCGCTGTTTTGAGAAGCACAGGGGAAACTTGCAAGATCTGCCAACTGCTCCACTGTTCATAAAACATTCCATGCTTAGGGTTGACCAGCTGTACTATTATAAATTGCTTCAAATAATTCAACAAAATAAACTGTATGAACAAGCCTGCACCGAAAGACCTTACTACATCTTACGAGAACATAAAAAGCGAACACCTAAATTACGAACTACTTACGGAAAACAAAGTGCTGAATACCAGGTGCCTCATATTTTGAATATTCTAGCAGACAGAATAAATTTCGAATCTGGTAGGGCTGCTTTCAAAAAGCAAGTGATGAACTTATTAATAACCACATGTATACATTACGGACATTAACTGGTGCCCTTTCATGCCTCAACCATCTTCTTAGTCACATATAAATTCACTGAACTTGTAATATATCGCCATGCTTTTCACGTTTCTCATTTATGTAACTTATTTTTGCGTCGCTGTATTATGTTTTCGTGTATGTAACTTCTGTTTAGGTAGGTTACGCTGTGTAAATTTTCTTTGTGTATGTATGACTGGATTTTTTTTAGGAGTGCAAGTTGCTTCCTAGATTTCAAATTCCTGTTGTTTATATATTGTAATAGAATACTGTGCACTGTTACAAACTGCGGAGGGACAGGGGCCTTTGTCAGGCTTGATTGCCTTCAGGCCCTGCTCCTGCAGTGAGCTGTAAAACATGCTTACTGTTAATAAAGATCTTCTTCTTCTTCTACCTATATAATCAGGAAGACTGGCCAGTAAGTGGCAAAGTTAGCAAGTATGTTGCTATATCAAGTTCATTAAAGGATTATTTATGCTTGTACCTATATAATCAGGAAGATTGTATAGGTATGGGTATAAGTGGCAGAGCCAGAAATTCGGAAAGTTGGCATGTATGTAGCTATATAAACTCTTTTGATGGTCCCGTGTAGCTACGTTTCAGTAACAATGCATGCATTCAACTTTGTAAGAATTCAGCCCGTGCTGAAAGCTTTGTCTTCTTGATGCCCATCAGATGTTCGAGCAAGGCAAATGTTTGCTTGCAGGATGGAACATACTCGATGCTGTATGCCCACTACATTGAAAAAACTAGTGCCATGCCAGCCGTCACGTCAAGCACATCCACCTGCATGTCTTCAAATGCAATTGTCACAGCTTGTGACGTCAGCAGACTTCCTCCACTATACATCAGTGTCGGATATAGGCGGGTCCTTCCATTAATCTAAGAAAGAAAAGAAAACAGTGCGTTATAGCAGCCAGATATAAACAGGTGGCCCGCTAGCTATTGCACAATTACTCTTCAGGGTGAAAGTGAAAGTAATCATAATGATCATAGTGGTGGCAATAGCACACATCCATTGTGACAAGTGCAGTAGCAGCATGGCATATAAAAATTCAGGGATAAAGTGGCCAGGTTGGTTGGGGCATTATGGAATACTGTACACGATAGAGCTAAATCACTGATGCAGCAACTACAATAACATCGGCCATCAACTCAAAAAGCTTTTTTTAGAAAACTCCCAGCCTGCACAGAGGTTGCAGGACAGTGACAGCTTAAAGGGAAACTAAAGAGCAACAATGAATCAGACTGGGCGGATAGATTATTAACTGAGAACTTCGTTGCCATTGATTTTGCCACCACAGGTTCAGTATAAATAAGGAAAACGAAGGTTAAAGTATCAGTTCTGAATCGCGCCCAAACCTGCGCACCCAAATGCACACGTGACGTCACAAATTTCAGTGTAGTTCTTTCGTGTTTTGATCGCTTTTGCTCCATGAAATTTAATTAAATGCACTACATTAAGTCTCTGGCCTCCCTACAGCATAATTTGCTTCATTTTTAGCAGAAAATAATTTTGTGCACCATAGAAGGCAACCTCAAAAACTGACATCACAGCAAGTTGGTGCAAGAATGTGAAAGCAATGTCACCACCTGTTCTTTCGTTTTGTGCATTCTCTGCATCTAAGGGCTATCTGGTGGCATGGCAGAAGTGGTGCTGTTGGTATTGTCAAAGGGTAATTCAGTAGTATGCAAAATATTGTTTTGCTCTTTGGTGTCCCTTTAAGCTATAGTGTGCTGTGTTCTCTATCATTCTGTTGGTCTTCTGTTGCTGCTTCTCCTCTTCTCCTCCTTCCTCTTTTTCAGATTCCTCTTGGTTAAAATGCCTTCCTCTTCTTTTTCGTTGTCTTCTTCACTATCTATTAGATTTGTTCTCTCTTCATACCACTCCTATCATATCAAAGCCATGGCTGACAACATGAAATGCCCAACAATGCTGTGACAGTCGGGGACGCATGGCAGTTCCCCTATTGAGCTGGGTTCAAATCCACACAAGCACTGAGCTTTTTTTTCTTATTGTGGGTGATGGCTATGAACACCGGCAGCTGTGGCTGAAACTGTCGCCAGCTATTTTGCCCATTGCAACTAGCCCACACCAGCTTATGCCGTAAAATGCTGTCTGAATAATTCAGCCTAAGATGCTGTTTGATGCACTGCCAAATACCAAGTTGCTTATTTAGGCTTGGCTAACCAACAGGCATGCTTGTTAAAGCGCCGCAGAACCAATGGTGCAAAAATCTCATCCCCTCGTTCACACACGAGGATCAGCAGCAAAATAAGGGCACCAACTCCTTTGGCATCTGTAAAAAGGTGAAGAGCAACATTTAGGCAGATTGCTAATATAAGAGGACGCAGCTCCAAACTTGAAACATTCTAGTTACTCATATATTGAAATATTCAAGCAAGAAACAGCCATTTTCGCTGGTGCCAAGGCAAATGAAGGCAAACGCTCTGTCTCACCCACGTGTTTGTATCATCATGCTTCCAATCTTGCCTTTGCTACATTTTATGGAAGCACACTTTCAGACTGGCATGTGCAACACTCACCCGCAGCCGGCGAGAGCCAAATACCCATTCCGGCTTCAGGGAAACAAACTCATTGTGCACCTGGGGCATGTATATGATTCCAAACCAGACCAAATACTTTCTTTTCAAAACCATTAATTTAACTTCTTTGCAGGAGGCTGCCTCAAATGTTTTGCACAAACTGGAGCATTTCCTATGTGAAACATAGCACCATCAATGCCTTGCCGTATCATGTGTGACATATTTCCAGCACTCATGTTAATGCCAACTATACCACAACGACAACCAATTTTCCTCAACAGACATGCATATAGAATTTCACTATGTTATCATAGAGATTTAAAGCCAATTCAGTGATGTATGTGCAGTGAAACTTTGTCAAACAGTTTCACTGAAACTTTCAGCAACTGTGCACATACTAACGTAGTTAATGAAGCATGTTATGCTTATGTGCCGCAATTTGGGCACAAGGCAGCAGGGTTAATGGAGATGAGTATGTGTAGTAACCCTGGTCACCACTCCCAGTTTTGATTAATGTTACTTTTGGCACAAGTTCAGACACAGGACAACGATTCTAAACTTCATTTCATGAAAACACACACACGCACTACAAAGAAACTAGAGCCGCGAAGACAGCTCGCAGCTACTTTGAGGTTTGTGAACCTTGGGCACCCTTAGAAAAGTTACATACATCTTACTCTTCTCCCAGTACTGAATGCTACCTTATTAGCATTTTATTACACTTAGTTGTAGAAGGAACACCGAGAAGAAAAACTGTGAAAATGGTAAACCAATCAATACACATGTAATTCAGGGATTTTGACTGCTCGAGCCAAAGATAATGAAATTTGATGAATATTAACTGCCATCTCTGCATTTTCCTTAGAGATGGCTTTCACCACTTTGTCAAAGACCATATTTTAAAATTGTACTGAAACATAAGCAGTTCAGCAAAAAAGTCAAATTTCAAAGATAGGTTGAAAAAGAAGGCTATTTCCAAGTTTTCTTAAAAACCACAGTGCTTAAAGTCAAGTCAAACACACTGCATTATTTGACTTCCTAAGAAGTGACAAATTCATCTTAGCAGCCCTGACACTACTACTGTGCTGAAAATTGATCGCTGGTCATTGAATGGTACCTGAAATATTAACAATGAACGAATGAGCACGTGTACAGTACCGCAAGGTTTTTCTTGCAATCTCGTGCTTAGCGAACATGAGCAGACGATCTGTGGCAGCTGGCGCTGTTTGTGCCATGCGCGTATGCTTCATCACAGCCACTTCATCTGGCGGCAATGACCACTAATGCATGAAATCATGTTCACGTGGTAAAGAGATAAGTAACATAGCATGGTGACAAGAGTGATCAAGAGCACTGGCAGTATCTTTATAAGGAGTAATAAAGAAATCATGTCCACTTCATCAGCAGCAGATGAGACAAAGCCAGCCAGTGCCAACAATAGAAAGTTCCAATACGTGTTCAGACTGGGTGGGCAGAAAATGAAGCTGTTCTATATTTATTTATTTATTTATTTATTGGAATTACCCTCAGGGCCAGAGGCATTATAGAGGGGAGCGGTACATTTAAAAAATACAGTACAGACGTTCTTCTGTAAGTAAAATGTTAGCTGAAAAAATAAGTAACAGTACAAGTCGTAACTAAACAAACAAGAATCAGAGTTTGCGAAAAAAGCATAATTACAGAAATAAACAAGTAACAGTACAAGTCTTTAGCAAACAAACAAGAATCATGCAGTTTGCCAAAGAACGTAATTACATAATTGGTTGGTTGCACAACAGTACACTTGAGTTTAAAACGTTATGAAAATGAGAATGATTAACGATGGACGTGATTGATCCTGGAAGATTGTTCCGGTCCTGTGAGGTTCGGGGAATAAATGACTGACTACATGTGTGGGTTGAGCATCGCATGATTCCCACCTTTTGGGGATGATCAGAACGAGTGGAGATGTATGATGGAGGGAGAATAAGGTTGTTGTGCAGGGTGGGACTGTAGTATATTTTATGAAAAAGACTTATGCGGGAGAATTAGCGACGACGAGCGAGTGACGGAAGCACTAAAGAGTCTTTCATTGCAGTGATACTTGCGGTACGACTGTAGTTTCCAAGGATAAAGCGGACAGAATTATTTCGGACTAGCTCAAGAGCCGAGGTTAGTACAATAGTGGACGGGTCCCAAATGGATGCGGCATATTTTAGTTTACTTCATATTAGAGTTTTGTAAAGGAGGAGTTTCAATGGGACAGGGGCAGAAGAAAAGTTGCGTCGGAGATAACCTAACGAACGGTTAGCATTACTAATTATTTTGTTAATGGGAACAGACCAGGTAAGAGAGCTAGTTATGTGTACACCTGAGTAGCGATAAGACGTTACGGGTTCAAGAGCGAAGTTGTCAAGCAAATAAGTGGTGGAGCAAGAAGATGTACGAGGAACGCGTAATACTTTACGTTTAGTAATGTTCAATTCCATTAGCCATGCTTTACACCAGTTATAAATGGAGTTGAGGTCATTCTGCAGAATTGTTACGTCATTTGGATCCGTAATTTCTCGATATAATACAAAATCGTCGGCAAATAAATGAATGTGAGATGTAACGCAATCAGGCAAGTCATTAATATAAATGAGGAAAAGGAGGGGGCCCAGTACAGAACCTTGCGGTACGCCAGAATGGACGGGACTCAATTGGGAACTAAACGTGTTAGCCCACACATTGTGAGCGACCGTTCAGGAAATATTCAATCCAAGAAAGTAGCTTGCTATCGATGTTTAATTTGCTTAATTTCATGAGAAGTAGATTGTGGCAAACTTTCTCAAAAGCTTTTGCAAAATCAAGAAAAATACGGTCAGCAGTGGAACGACGATCAAGGATGGTGTGTAGTTTATAAGTAAAAGAAACCAGCTGTGTTTCACAAGACAACGCGGAATGATCAACTTAGCGCGAAAACACACGGACACGAGAAGAAACGAAACAGACAGGACGTGTCCGTGTGTTTTCGCGCTAAGTTGATCATTCCGCGATGCATAACCAACTAGCCCAGCAGTCTGTCCTACTCACAAGACAAAGATTTGCGGAAGCCATGTTGAGCATTTGAAAAAAATGAGTTCGAATCTAGAAACTTTACAATGTTAGTGTACAGGACATGTTCGAGGATTTTGCACGGAATACTGATTAGTGAAATTGGCCGGTAGTTAAAAGGAGAGTTTTTACTTCCAGATTTATGCACAGGAACCACCTTTCATATTTTGCAATCAGGTGGTAGGGTGGATTCATCAACGGATTGTTGGAATATCTTTGATAGGATAACACTACAATGTACTTTGGTACTTTTTAATAATTTAGCATTGATGAGATCAATTCGTGGGCTTGAAGACACTTTGAGAGAGTCGATAATTTTTTCTACACCAAGGGGTTCAATGATGATTGGATCCATAGTTAAAGAATTGAAACACTGCGACTCAGGAAATGTCGTACACGATGACGTAACAAAGTTACGACAAAATACCTCGCTTAAAACTGTAGCACAGTCGGCAACCCGAATCATTTCCCCAGTAGCATCTAGCAATGCGATTTCGCTATCTCGATCGGGATTGATAGTTCGCCAGAACTTTTTGGGTCATTATTGAGCATAGTAGGTAAGGTGACTTGTAGAAAATTGTTACGGGCGACATTAATGGCGACATTAATAAACGGCTCTCCTGGCTTGCTACCAAGACCTTTTACCAGAGTTTTATGAAGGCTTAAAAAAGCAAGATTTTTACTCAAGACTCAGTTTCGCTAACAACACTGTGCAAACAGCACTTACTGAGTATAAAGAGTAGCATAAATTATATCCGAGTTAATGAATACAACCTACATCTGCACATGCCAAACCATATTGTTATGGAGAGATAAAGAAGAAGATGGCAAGAAGCTGGCTGCTGCGTGTTATTGCTGGTCAGCCAGAAAATTGTTACGGGCTGTCTTTAACGCTGAAACGTAGGCATTGTTGGCCTTCTTGTATGCATCCCACCGCTTTTCAGAGGGAGAGCGCTTGGCCGAACGGAAGAATCGTTTTTTTTTCTGTTACATGGTATTTTTATGTGTGAGGTGTACCAAGGTGCTTTGGAATAAGAGGAGATAGTGCACATAGGAACGTGTCTGTCAATTAATCCATGCACTTTCGATGCAAACATATTCCAGTTACATTCTGTTGTCCGGCTTTCGAAACCTTCTATGAAAACGTCCAAAAAGCTGGACAGCTCATTATTAATAGCCTCAAAGTTGGCTTTGTTGTAATTACGGAGGCTCTTTTTCACTTTGTGTTTCGGAGGCTGGCAATAGTTTAATTCAAAGGAGAGGGCTAAGTGGTCACTCAGACCAGGTAGGTACGATAAATCCGAGACCATATCCGCACAGTTTGTTAGTACAAGGTCTAGCGTGTTCGCAGCATTGTTCGCTAGCCTAGTAGGCTGCGAAACAATCTGATGGAGAGAAAATGCTGAGCAGAGGTTGAGGAAGCTGAAACTTTCCGAAGAAAATGGTTTGGATACCGGAGGATCAGAAGACCAGGAAATGTTGGGAAAGTTGAACTCTCCCAGCAGAAAAATGAAACCTTTAGGATGACGTGAAGTGATGGCATCGATGGCGTCATGTAAATCGGCAACAAAGCTTGCCGAGTCATTGGGTGGACGATAGCAGACCCCAAATACAAAGCTTTTGTGGCAGATATAAGCATATAAGCATGCGCCCATACCATCTCAGGACCGTTTTAACTGGGAGATGATAAGACGGAATATTACGTGGGATAGCCAACATGACACCACCAGTAAATTTCAGGAAAGGATAACGTAGACAGAGAAGGTTTGGTGACCTTGTCGTGAGGAGGAACTCGTCCTCTGTTCCCACCTTCTTCTCCTTCCTGCTTCCCTTCTTCCTTTCGGAGCCGAGCTCCTCCAGCTAGCCTTGCTGCTGCGAAGAACGATGGACGAAAGCCTTCCTGCTACCTGCCCGCCGTCGCGTTGTCGACTTTAAAGATGGAGACCAGCGTTTCACACAAACAGAACACGAGACTTTATGTAACAGGCAGACAGTACATACATATTGACAGACAGTAGCTTCGGTTGGCAAAGCCTAGGTGGAGCCATGGGTTGGTAGGGCCTAGCGGTGGGACCGTCGCTCAAATTCGGCAGAGCCGACCAGTGCATAGCACCTCTCCAGCGACCTCAACCACCGCCCGGACTCGTACTAGGTGTCCCCTCTAGTGCTATCCGCGCACGAACCCCGCTTGGGAGGACCTTGGTGGAACAATCGCTTCCATTCGACAGAGCCGACCCCAGTGCATCGCACTGCTCCTGCGACCGTACCCACCACCCGGACTCGTGCTAGATGTCCTCTCTAGCACTATCCACTCCGTCCTCGCCAACCTTCGGGCTACCCTCCAACCTAATGCTTACCTTCGGCCTTCCCTTCCTCCGCTTCCAGTCTTGCTTCCAGTCTCTGGCTTCCGATCCCTCTTGCCAGGCAAAATGGGCCACCTTATATACACCGGTTGCTCCGCCCCTGAACCCCTCACAGCCAATCACAAACGGCGATCGACACTCCGACGCCGTACTAACAAAGGACAACCGTGAACAATACATTGGGTACGCTTGCTGCCCA
This sequence comes from Hyalomma asiaticum, assembly GCA_013339685.2. NCBI lineage: Eukaryota > Metazoa > Arthropoda > Arachnida > Ixodida > Ixodidae > Hyalomma > Hyalomma asiaticum. The sequence goes on from CM023481.1 coordinate 53,133,954, forward strand.
CCAGGCTGCGGGGGAGGGAGTGAGGGCGCCAAACCAGCTGGTGACTACAGACATTCCTGGACAGGCTGCTCGAACTACTCCTTCCCCTGGGGCCGCCAAATACCTGTCAATCCGGTTTCCAGTCACCAGCTGTATAATGCATCACAACAATGGTCGCCTCCTCCCCCACACGTTCACCACCTGGCTGTGCGTCTTTTGCCGTGCCTCCTCCGCATACTATATTCTCCCTCTCATTCCACCCGCAGGTGTTGTTTGTACAGAACAGTGTTGAAGTCCCTTACATAAGGAAACTTATATCCCAATACCCCCAAAATTTTGCTCTACTGTGTCTACAGATAATCGGCACAAGCTACAACACTACACATTAACGAAAAAAAAGGGTCAAGGGCCCGTTTTTTTTTGTTAGAAACAATCTAATGAGCCAATAGACAAACGAAACCTAGGAAACCATAGGGGAAGTTAATTGTACTGTTGTAATGGTAGGGTAAAAAGAAAGGAATTAAGGTGTACAAAAAGCCAAACCTGCCTTCGGTGCGAGCCGAAACCACGACCTTCGAATGACGCGTACTAATGCTGTACCGCAAAGCTACGAAGGCGGTCGTCCCACCGTCCACTTTATTGGGTATTCATGTACATATTATCCTGGGAGTGTTGAACGATGCGGCACTAATGAAATGGTAGTGCAAGAGCCTGGCACTACTAATGATCTCATGTTCACTAACTACGTGATGGCAAGACAAAGCTTGCTGCGCCGTGCAACCCGGTGGCAAATTTGGTCCATTTTGATGGCTCCTTGGTGATTGAGCTGGCTGCATTTATTTTTAAAAAAACCTCCATTCGATTTCCAGCACAACAGCAGTGGTGCAGCTACTAGGTGAAATAGGTAACATTTGATGAAGCGTAGCTTGATAGGAACTAAAGTAACACAATGTTTTACAAAGCCTGTGACTTTTAACCACAGTGATATTTTTTTAAAAACTAAAAATGGCATTTCTTAGAAAAATATCTTGGAATTTTGATGCTTTTGGCAAAGCAGTTAGGTTAAGTGCGATTTTTATATATAACAGTGTTTCACAAAGCAACAAAAATTGCCAAAGGAAAGTGAAAATATAAATGTTGTTATCCATTGACTTTCGTTATCCTCATTTTATCTTGTTTACAGATAAACTGAGGATAACATATTCCTTCCTTACAGATGCCTTCTATGGTCAAGTGTAATAACTGATAAAGTAGTGTATCACTCATTCTTTGTTTGGCAACAAAAGATAGTGCTCGGGCAGGTAACCGTATTTCTGCTAAGTGCATCCAGAGGCCTGAAATACTAAAATTGAGAAAAAAGCGCTCTCAGTGGCCAAGATTTGTATTTTTGTCAAGACATTACCCCTCCTCCAAATAAATGCATTGTACCCTGTTTTAAAATGCACAAGACGCAGGACAATTTCACAGCCTGAAAACTGCAGCTACACCAATTGTGCCACATAAAATCAAGAACAGCATTAAATGACTCACCAGTGTCTCACTCAACTAAAAACAGTTCCCACACAAAATTTGCAAGGTTCTGAACGACCTGTTCAAAGCAGTTTTCAATGTGAGCCTGCAAGCAACACGATCGACTACCTCCACTGAATGACAATCCTAATTTTGATTTTTTCAATACTTACAGTTCTTGGAGATGCCTTGTGCAGTCTTTATTGCTGCTTCCACAGAGGTGTAGATGGGTAAAGCGGGCTTTTCGGATTTGACGGCATCAAGGATGCCATCACTGTGCTGCCGAAGCACTCGCAGGAGGGCCTCGTCCGGTGAAATAGATGTGAGACGGCTGCACTCACTGAGGATCCAGAATACAAGTATATTTTCTTGTCAAATAACAAATAGGGCCGCTTTGCTATACAAATGGTTCCACCCCCGACTTCCCTCTCCGCATGCGCACACACAAAGAGAACGAGACGAATGAAAAAGGACAGCTGCATGCAGTGGAATAGTGTTGCTTTTAACTAAACAAGGAGGACGAGAAGACAGGGCCATGCGATATCCCAAATCACCGGCTCATCTCGTCAACTGCTCCGCATATACTGTATTTGAAGCCTTTTGGCAGCTGCAGAGTTGCATAACCAGAGTATTTAGACACCACAGGCCAAAGGGTTTGGCTTGTGTTCCATCCACACTTAGAACTGTGAATTCCTCTGTCAAATATTCTTATGATAAAACATGAAAGCACGCCAGCACTTATCAAAGCAGTGTGGATTCAAGAATCAGCATTTGAAGCCAAGTGAATGTTCAGCACATGGTACCTTGATCAAATGTACGTGCTCAATGTGGCAGTATAGAAGTAAGAAGGCTAGTGCATATACCTCTGAGTATATAGGCCAATGAACGTTTCAGCTATCTGTAATGTTGGTGTAGCATACAGCCACCCCGTACATATATCGCAAGTAATGGCGACATTAATAAACGGCTCTCTTGGCTTGCTACCAAGACCTTTTACCAGAGTTTTATGAAGGCCTAAAAAAAAGCAGGATTTTTACTCAAGAGTCAGTTTCCCTAACAACACTGTGCAAACAGCACTTACTGAGTATAAAGAGTAGCATAAATTATATCCGAGTTAATGAATACAACCTACATCTGCACATGCCAAACCATATTGTTATGGAGAGATAAAGAAGAAGATGGCAAGAAGCTGGCAGCTGCGTGTTATTGCTGGTCAGCCATCTTGGTCAGATTGACTGTGTGAACATATACTTCATGTAAATCTGTATATACCTCCTCCATCACCGTAATAATATTATTGCAATGTTAGACTCACCTCCTCTTCAAGTGTCAATGCTGGATATAGTTCAAAGAGCTTTTTCATGCCCATGCCCACCACTTCTATGCACCTTCTCCTAGCCTGGCATGTACGGTCCATAGCATCTTTCACTTTCCCCATGTGTGGGTTCCAATGTGAAAGCTCCTTCGTGAAATTTGTGACCTCAGTCACAAAATCTTCGTCCATCTCAAATGAAGATGTCACAGTAGTCTGAAAACATTGAAACAGGGTGACAGTTTTTGATTTTCAATTTTCTGAACGACAACTAAAAACAAATGCCTTTTGGAAGCATGCGAGAAGCACAAACTGATTATGCCATTTTTTAATCATAGGCCAATTTCACATCTGACAGCACCCTTTCAGAGTCCTTTTAGAACATATGTTCAAATATGTCAAATGGAACAGTCATGACAGAAAATAAGTAAAATTGTGCATTTCATCAAGCTAAAGTTCGTAGTTGCTGTATACATTTGTGCAAGGAACACACCAAAACTCAGTCGTACCCTAACTGAATAAAAAGTATATAAATAAAATCGTGCCAAGAATGATACCTTAAGAACGAAAACTGCAATTGATGTATCCCAATCAAGTAATGACGTATACTCCAATTGATCATTTCAAAGTGATTATTAAAAGCTTTGTAGTCGGTTATTTTCAATCATATCAATGAAATGGTTGATGGCTACTGCCTCTAATGCACTCACACACCTATCTAAAGAGTATTTACAAAAATTCGAAGCCACAATAACTTGTGTGGTAAATCTGTGCAAGTATACACAACCTATCTGCAAATATCAAAGGCTAACGTAGCCTATTATATATGTTAACATGAATTTAAGGTGTACATCATGCAACTGAGTGCAACATTATGTACCTCATGACACAGATATAAACTTAGCTTTCATGTGAACTACCTGCAATCAACTAAGTCGTGACTTGTCTGGCATGCTCAGTGCATGTGCTCTGCGCTAATGTAAAAGCTTTTGACCTGCCCAATGGCAGGTTTTATGCAGACATTGAGGACAACTTTGACGATGGCGACTACATTACAAAACATGTGGGACTAGCGATGCAACACTCGCGCATGGCCATTGCAGTGAATTCTGTATACGTCTTGGTTCTCTGTAGTAATGTGACCACCTTTGTGTACTTTCCTCTTGTTCTGACCAGAAATTTTTCAGTACTCCCTGAAATTGAAACTGTGGTTGGGTGCTACAACAGCTCGAAATAATTAAATATAGCACACTGCATAAAAAGAGCCACTGAGTCATAGCAGATGGGTTTTGAGCTACTGAATGCAGCACAAAACAAGATGAAACTTTTGTGGCAGTGCTCCTAAATTCAAGCAGCAGTGACATCAAATGCAAAGAGGAGCACAGTCGCAGACCACTTTTCTAGACAGATTTTCTGAATAAGAACAACACAAAAGCCTAGCAGCAGGTGATGATAGTGCCAGGAGTTTCGACAGCTGAAGTGGGGACGCAGCCTCTGAAGCTACGGTCCCCAACGAACCTAGAGTGAGACGTGCACAATCAAATCTAAAAGGCCACAGAGAGGGCCACTAGAAGTGACACCTGACCAAGTCAGTCACAAATTGTACATGGCAGCTTTGACAAGGGAGCAGCATGGCTCTATAGAGGCAATTTAATTGGAAACTCAAGCTTTAGGGCCTAAATTTACCTGAAAAATCACATCAGCCCGATGAAAACTTTGATGACGCACCTATGTGGTTTGAAATTTTCAGAGCCTAAAAAATCTCTGTGGCAGCTACAGGGCACACTGTGCATGAATGAATAAATGAGGTTATTATGAAGGCAGTGCTCCCTTTTGTAGGTGTGCATGCTCAATCACAATGCATTTCATACTCATAGGTGGGGAGAAATACCAAATGGTCCGGTCCTGTGTCAGCACCACATCTCATAAAAATAGTGAAAACGAAGTTCGATGCATGGAGGCATACTTGCAAAGTGCATACAAAGATGATTTTTTTAAGCATCGAGTGGCTCCTTCTCTAAAAAGAGCAGACTTGCAGCAGAAAAATACCAGTACCTCACGGCGGAATGGTGCTTGGCTTCTATTGTCGAAGCCATCATCTGAAGAGCTTCGCGCTCTTTTTGCCTTTTGTGCATCGACTTCAGCACACCCAGGTGGCATCCGCTTCCGTAAATTCTTAAATTTGTTTTTTAGAGACAGCAGCCAGGAATACTGAAACAAAGAAACAAGTCTATGTAGACCTTGAGGATACGTTATGCCACATTTTCTACCATTTCTACATTATAATGAACGCAACGAAAGCGCAGTACTTGCAATGACCTTGTACGTGAACTAGAAAGCCTGTAGTATATATTATGATTATAATTGATGTTTGTCTTGCATTTACATTGCTTCTTATTATTATTTGCTGTGATTGTGATGGTTTTTATGATTCCATGGTCACTTGTACCACCCTTCCAGAAAGGACCATGCGGTGGTCTGCAGTATTGCTAAATATAATAAATTTCCTATATTGACAAAAAAAGACAGCATGAGCTAAAAGTAAAGCTGCCATCGCAGTGGCAACAAACCCACTCATAGTCTGCACAGTATAAGTACAGAAAAAGCACTAACACTCAAGTGAATTTAACCATGCATGTCTAGTGCTGTTGTAGCATGTTTCTGTGAATGTGCAACAGCTTATATAAAAGCCTTTATAAAAGGAATATGACATGAAAAGTAAAGGGAAGGACACAGCCACTGTGAAGTGGCACATTTTTTAAAATGTTATCTCTTGCCTCATGTTCCTCTGCACTATTTGCCATGAAAATAAACCGATGCAGCTTTGCTTAGTTTCCATATGCCTGAAGTTGGATTACACCGGCATAGTGCACACTGGCTTCCTAATTTTACGTAACTGTCGGTGTATAATAAGAACTGCCTTCAGCTTTTGGTGCACAGCATATCTAAGGATCTTTATATTACATTACCATTGCTAAACAATACACACTGCACATCGAAATTGCTAGGGCACTATCCATTGCCTGGCATATCTACACAAATCTAAAGTACACTTTCATTCTCATAAAATGAGAAGAAATTCCTTGCCGCATTACGGTCAAGTGCAGCATCACATCATTCCCAACAATGGCAACTACCTCCTATGAGAGAGGTTGTATGAAGTGCCACTACCCAGAAAATGGCGACGAAGTACACTTTATATTGTCTTTTTCTGTGAAATGTGAGCACTGAAGTTGTTTCCAATAAAACGGAATTGGTGATACACCTTCATTACAAAAGCTCATACAAACGGGAAAGATATTTTGCATCCTGAAGGTTACTGCACCACATGTGCTTTCTGTGCTCAAGGACTGTGGCCATGAGTACCTCCGAGGGAGATATTCAGCTGCATATAGACCAAAATAGGCTCCTATCTGACAACCAGAAAATATCGAGACCTCAAAGGCTAGCTTGCAGACTTTGTTAAGCAGAACATGTGAATGTACCACCTTCATTTGAAATGGCATGCAAATGAGGAATATCCAAGAGTGATCTTAAAAGGTCAGCAAACTGGAACACAGAAGAAAACAAACTGCAAAAGGAATAAATTTACTCTTCTATGAAGGCAAACCGTACTCTAACTGTCAATGCAGGGATATGCCAGTATTTTAAAATCTGGTAGCATGACATTCTAGTTGCATTTTACTTTAAACCTTCAAATATGGATCCATGACAGTCAAGAAATTACGGTAGACATATCGTTACGAGAAGTGCAGTGCAATAAAACACAACAACAAAGATGTGACCAGGGCAAACGTCAGTACATATCAATTTCACAAATAATTTCTAACATGTCCACTGTCTGAGCTGTCCTTCAGCTGAGGGTATGGTGCCCCCAGGCACCTGGATGCAGTCGCATACAGTTTTTGGGGATACCTGAGAACAAGATTAACAGAATTTAACAGAAGAAATGTGGAAAATGTGGCTAATAATCAACTCTGCACTGAACTTTTAATATTGAATATGCAAGTTGTCTTTTCAGCTCTTGTACAAATAACCTTAGTGCCATGAAATAAGCGGGGGAGAATGGACCTTTTCAGAAAGTTAAGTGACCGCCTGGCAACAGCCACCCAAAGAGCTCGTGTGAAAGTGTGTCATCTTCTCTGTTGTATACTATCACTTTTCTGCCTACATGCATTCAGATGGCTGCAGGGACCGAAGCCAGCATCACAAAGAGCTTTCTTGCTGATTCAGGTCAGCACCGAGTGCAAGCTTTCAAATTTCTTCCTATGCATGTGAACGTCCAATGATCAAGTGTAGGAGCTTGAAAAATCAAGCACAAGTGAAGTGTGGCGTTAACTGTTTCAAAGGGCATGGCAGGGACTTGTTTTTTTCCCCCTTGTACCAAAGGTACATTTCCACTCAAATATTTCAGAATCGTACCACATTACAGTCATAATAATTTAATGTAGCACTTGGCATTCATTGTTAATTGACTAGTTTGCCAAGAAAAAACTAAATATTTTCATTGGCGCCTCACAAAATCCCACCACCATTCCTGAGCACCAATTCTGAAGGTGATACTTTGCACCTATGAAACATGCAGAGGTGTGAAAAAATGTTAAATACACACAAAATTTTCACGTTATGACTCGATTTGTTCATTAAAACAGTTGGTACAGTGATTTGCTTCGTTTGTAAAGAAAAGGGCTGCAAGGTGGCCTTTAGCTACGACCTTCACAGAGAGGCATCAAAAGATGAAGACTACAAACATTTTTGCACTCGCACCGCGGTAAAGCATAGCCTTCAGGGCAGCCCATTTACTGGCCACCTTTATTACACTTCTGCAGCCACACGCTGGAAGCTGCACAATTCTCGAAAAAAGCGAAGATGGAGGTTGAAGTAGTGCGTGCCCCAAACTACGAGCAAATGGTTCGAAAAACATGAAATGGCAATATAACCTTATGCCTTGACACTCCCGCCGACCGCATCTCCACAATGCACCTTCTTGGTGTATTTTTTAATCAAGAGTTTTTCAAGCACAGAGCCTTGATTGATTTGTGGGGTTTTACGTCCCAAAACCACGTCTGATTATGAGAGACGTTGTAGAGGAGGTCTCCGCAAATTTCGACCACCTGGGGTTCTTTGACGTGCGCTGATATCGCACAGCACACGGGCCTCAACATTTCGCCTCCATCGAAATGCAGCCACCGCCATTGGGATTCACTCCCGCGATCGCCACTAGACCACCGTTCAAGCACATAGCCAGAGTATATATGCTAAATAAAGTCTTAATAAACCTGCGCAATGTAACAACCTACACATAAAATTAAATTGTCGGTACATATGAAACTCACCATAGTCACTTCTTGAATGTACTTGCAAGTTACAGATAACAGCCAAGTATGTGTAAAGTGCTCACGGAATGAAACACATGGAAAATAGAATTATATCAACAAAAATGTACTATTTCTCAATATAACCCGACACCATCGGAAACCCAGTCATGCGAATGCCCTTTCTAACGCAGGTTTTCCTCCTTTGGGCAGCCACGGCTTTTTCCTTCGGCGCCGATACCGAAGCTCTCCTTGGAAGCAACTACACGGAACCGATAGAACTACCGCCTACCGACAGTGTTCAAAGCGATGCTGACCTGCTCCTGCCGTACATAGCCGACAACCGGTTGTTCGTCTGGCCACTACGTGGAACACAGTGCGCAGGAGCGGCGCCGCGCCTACAAACACCGCCCACATCGGAAGGCTACTCGGGGCACGACACCATCGGAAACCCAGTCATGCGAATGCCCTTTCTAACGCAGGTTAGTTACTTGCCACTTGCCTATTGCTCCCGTACAAGTGACCGGTGTCTACTCGCGACTTGTTCGCGAGTAGACACCGACGGTTCGACTTGTTCCGGCACCGACTTGTTCCACGGTGCCCCTACGACTTGTTCGATTTGTTAGCCCGTTGGAGCGAAGCATTTGACCTGTTACTTTCTTCAACGTGCATAAATTCCCATGTTGCCTTCTTGCTGCTTATGCTATCGGGGGACATTGAACTCAACCCCGGCCCTATCACCCCGGCCCCTAGCCCTGGTCCACACTCCAGACTATTCACGACGCTATATCTCGTCTCGAGCAAACGCAATCTTCTGTCCTAACTGAACTTACTTTAATACGTGCAGCTCAGTCAAACACTGACAACTTGGTTAGCCGTCTTGCAGCACGTGTCGACAAGTTAGGGAAAGCTGTCGAGGAGCGTCAAGTTCTTAGCCCCGGCGAGAACCCAGTGACCGACTCCGCATTACTAAAGCTTTCTTCCGAAGTACAAATCCTCAATGAAAAATGCGATGATTCCGAGAACCGGCTGCGACGTTGTAATTTGATTTTCTTTGGTCTTCCCGACACTGACGGTGAAATCTGGGGGCAGTCAGAGCCTAAGATTCTTTCCTTCTGCTCTGAAAAACTTGGGGTAACACTGGACTACAAAAATATTGAGCGGGCCCACAGACTGGGCCGCTTCCACGGTAATAAAAACCGCCCCATTATTGTCAAATTCTCGCATTTCAAAGATAAATCGAGTGTTATTTCATGCAATGGTAAACTCAAAAACACTTCCTTTGTTATACGCGAAGATTATTCCGCACGTGTGCGCCTAGCCAGGAGTAAGCTCTTCCACTACGTGCAGGAGAAGAATTTATCTTCCAAAATCAGGTTTGACAAGCTCATTGTTGGAAGCAAGCAATATACCTTGTCGGGCCGATGGGCCCTTATCTGCAGCACGCACGTTGGAGGCAGGGCGAGGAGGACACACGCGCATTGCCCATGCGCGTGACGAGCGGCAGCATCGAAAGGCCACAGGGGGCGTGAAGGTGGCCGGCCGATAAGAAGGGAGGTGAGACAAGCCCGGGGGCTTTTTTTGGTGGGCGGCAGGACGATGGGATGCAGTGACGGTCGCGCTAGGCGCTATGGTTTCCCCCGTGAGTGCTGCAGAGCAGAGGCCACGCCGGTTTGGGGCGTCCGCTAAGGCGAGTCGTTGGCTCGTCCTCCACTGCGAGTTGTGCGTGAGTTTGCTTTCGAGCCGTTATGTTTTACACCTACTTTCATGCTGTTCAGTTTTGCGCCGTAGGTTCCATTGGACCGCCAGTCTGCGGGAGTTGTTCGTTCTGGCCTTGTGGCCCTCCTGTATACGTTAGTACCGTGTTGTGCCGGGCTGGAAGGTGGTTGTGATTCTTTTGGAGTTTTGAATTAAAAACGGTTCTTGATCCCAGCGTTGCTGGCTCGTGTCATGCGAATTGCGGCTCACTGACCCCCTGAGCGGAGACGGGGCCTTCAACCTACGATTCAGCTACTGACGCCGTGACTGAACTCCAGTCTTAGCCATCACTGAACCCCCCCACACGCCTTCCTCCCCCGCATGTTTATTATACTCCTCCTACTCCTGCCAAGGCTAACCATCATCGCTTATCTGTTGTTCTTTCAAACATTCGTAGTTTCTTTCAAAAAAAGACCTCGTTGAGGCTTTTCTTTACGATAATCACAGTGACATAGCAATCTTCACTCAATCATGGCTTACACCTGACGTCGAAAACCACGAACTTTTGCATGATGCCTCAAGCTTCTTTATTTATAGGTGCGATAGGAGCTCACGTAGGGGTGGTGGTGTGCTGATATTTATCCGGTCCTGTTTCACCTCGTGCCAGATTGCCATCAAGTGCACTCAGGAAATTATATGCATAAAGTTATCGCTTAGAACTGGCTCTACGGTCATCCTCATTGCATGTTACCGCCCCCCAAACTGTGACCTCTCTTTTACCGACGACCTTCACTCGGTACTTACTGATCTCACCTCACGGTTTCCAAACGCTGAATACCTACTTTGCAGCGATTTCAACTTTCCCGATATTGACTGGACGAAACTGACAGCACCGTCAAGACTTTCTAACGATTTCCTCCAGCTTACCCTTTTGTTCAACTTGGTTCAAACTGTTCACCTACCCACTCGAGGCAGTAGCATACTTGACCTAGTTCTTGTCTCTAACCCTGTTTTTGTCCAGGACGTCACACTCCCGATTGAGTTAAGCGACCACAAAGTTATCACATTCCTCCTATCTATACCCATATCAAAAAATCAACCTATCAAAAAATGTGTCAGAGACTATAACAAGGCCGACTTTACAGCCATTAACTGCGAACTTGAAATTATTTTGCGAACACTTCTGCCAGTCGGCGCTTTCTAGATCCATTAATGATAACTGGATTCTGTTCAAACAGCGAATTCACAATCTAATCGATAAGTACGTCCCCTTGGTACGAACTCGCGGTGACGCGGACAAACCGTGGTATTCTAAACCATTAAAAGACTATCCCGTAAGAAAAGTAGGCTGTTTCGTTCTGCTCGCAATTCGCCCTCAGCAGTAAAGTGGAACAAATATTTAACCTGCTTACGTGAATACACCGATCTTTTGTTTAAATCGAAAAGAAAGTTCCACTACGAAGACCTAAAGAACATCCTCCACAACAATCCTAAAAAATTTTGCAAAAATTTTGAAACCTAAAAACCAGTCACACAACATCACGCTCGTCTTCCCTGGCGGCACTGACGTACCACTTCCTCAGCGAGCTAACGTGATGAATTCGTACTTCTCCCCTGTCTTCACCGTCGTGGCCGTCCAGAACGTGCCAGTACTACCTCGTCAAAGTTTCAGCAGTATGGTACCGATTCTTATCTCAGCTCAGGGTATTTCTAAACTCATCGACAACCTCAAAACTTCAAGTGCTCCAGGACCTGACGACATACTGTCCAAATTTCTAAAAAGTACAAAACTAGTCTCGAGCCACATTTCGCAAGTTATTTTCACTCAGTCCCTCTTGGAAGGTCAAATTCCCGATGACTGGAAGATGGCGAAAGTTACACCAGTCTTCAAAACAGGTAACCGGTCGGATCCGTCGAATTACCGCCCCATATCGCTGACATGCGTGTGTTGCAAAATATTAGAACACGTCATTTTCTCGCACATTGCCCGTCATCTCGAAAATAACTTTCTTTTATCTCAAGCAGCACGGTTTCCGCCCCGGCTTATCATGTGAAACGCAGCTGGCTGAATTCACTACTGATCTGCACTTAAACCTTGATTCCTCATATCAGACTGACGCCATCTTCATCGACTTTTCTAAAGCCTTCGACCGCGTAGCCCATCGTCGCCTCATAACGAAGCTTTGCACGCTAAATCTCGACCCACTTACACTATCATGGTTAATATGTTTTTTGACAGGTCGCTCACAGTTCACTTCCATTGGTGGAGAGTCGTCCACTATAACAGATGTGCTTTCCGGGGTTCCTCAAGGATCGGTCCTTGGCCCTCTTTTGTTCCTCATATTCATCAACGACTTGCCATCCGGAATCACATCGTCCATCCGTCTTTTCGCAGACGACTGTGTTGTGTATCGCAGAATCACCAACAGTACGGATCAAACATTACTGCAGCAAGGCCTTAACATCATCGAGTCATGGTGCTCGCGCTGGCTCATGGAAGCAAATGTTTCTAAATGTGAACACATGGTCATCTCTCGTAAAACATCCAACCTTTTTTTTCAGTATTCATTAAACTCCGCCGAAATATCTCCAGCGGATTCCTACCGCTACCTGGGTGTCCTCGTAAACAGCACCTTGACCTGGTCAGACCACATTATCAAACTCGCAGCAGACTCCTCCAGGACACTTGGATTCTTAAAAAGATCTCTGCGGCCCCCCCCCCCCCTCCCGCTGTCAGGAAGCTTGCATTCGAAACGTTCGTCAGATCTAAACTAGAATTTGCTTCCGCCATTTGGAGCCCCCATCAGGATTATCTCATCAGCTCCCTCGAGGCGGTGCAAAATCGTGCAGCCCGGTTCATATCATCTCAGTACAGTAAACATGCAAGTGTCACTCTTATCAAAACGTCTCTTGAGCTAACCCCTCTAGCTGTTCGCAGAAAATCCGCACAGATCAGCCTGTTCCACAAATTGATGAACAAATCGCAAGGTACGATTTAAAACAGGGAATGTCGCGGGAGCCCTGTTCCCTGTTTTAAATCGTACCTTGCGATTTGTTCATCGATTCAAGCATCCATCTTCCCCTGAGCTTCTCTTCTAGTTTGTTCCACAAATTGTATCACAACTTTTCCCACCTGCATGACACTCTGCTCATCCCTCCAACTCGCACCTCCCGTCGACTGTTCAACTCCAAAAGCGTACAACGTCTTAATGGCTCAACTCGCGCATTTAACAAATCCTTCTTGCCATCAGCCATTGAACAGTGGAACAGTCTACCTGAATATGTTGTTCAGGAGCGTGACCCAGTCAAATTTAGAGTGTTGCTGTCTTCTCTTTTTAGCTGACCTTCTCACATACCAGTTCTTCAAAAAGCTTCGTCTTTCCAATAAAGTTTTTTTTTTTGAAAGTGTATTAGTTCTTAGACTTTCATAATTTGCTTTATCTTTATGTTCAATGTTGTACAGTGTATATCTGCTTCTCTGTTATACTTTAAGCACTGCATTTGTGTCATGACATGTCCTTTGATATCTATTTGCTCGCCTCCCCCCTTATGTAATGCCTTGTATAAGGTCTTTAAGGGTTTAATAAATGATGATGATTAACCTACCAATTAGGCCTCTAAAGGTGATGCTGGTTCTGGTGCAAGTACATGAGTCATTACTAAGACAAAAGGACGCGAAATGAAGATATAGCAATAAAAGTATGCACATTACTTAGCCATACAGTTTCGTGTTCCAATACATGATTACTGTACCCGTGCCGACTTACGATTATATTGCGAAGACTGAAGTAGTTAGTGAGCAAACAAACAAGCTCACAAATGCTTCTTTTGGTAGGTTCAGCAGAACAGCAGGCTGCATGATATTGCAGGCACATGCATGTGAAGAAAAATATGCGAAATGTACTGCACTGCATCAGATTAAGTGTGTAGATTCGGGCTTGTTGGTGAAACATAACTAGTATAACTAGAGCACACAAGAAACAAGGACAAAAGGTGAGGCCACACACAGCACTGACTTTCAACAGCCTTTATTCGCGAAAACACGGCCCATGTATATGCATTGAGGCGACATGCATGGAAGGGGTGATTGTAAACCCGTGTCGGTAACAAAGGGATGACAATTCATTTTTAAGATGCTGATACAATGGAAGAAAAGACAACGCATTTAATCATAACCATTCAAATATGCAACATCTTTCTGTGATAGGGCTACTGAAGGAGAACTCGCATACGAGCTGCCTAACTTTGTTATGTGGTACGCTTCGATAATTTCACGTGTCAGCTACAATCGGTACTAACTCAGCACCGTGTAACGCCTAAAGAGAGGCACACATCCTCACTCACGGTAGTGGATTCCAAGGTGGCCCTCAGCCATGCCATGCGCATTATTATCGTGCTCCATTAACCTTTCGGTCACCTGTCGTCCCATTTGCCCTGCGTACATTTTTCCACAAGATAACGGAATCAGATACACCGCTTTGGTGGTTCAGGGCACAAAGGGGTCTCTGTGCTGAACGGGGCATTCAGGTCGACTGTAAGGAGGTCCATTGACAAGCTCGCAAACCTTGGAAAGCTTCTCCGGAGTGGAAAAAACCACATTCATGCCAGCACGTTGCCCAACTTTTTTCAGCCTGTGAGACACGTGCAAATAAGGGAGCCCCTTCAGCACAGAGACCCCTTCGTGCCCTGCGCCACCAAAGTGGTGTATCTGATTCCGCTTTCTTGCGGAAATAAAGTACGTACAGCAAACGCGGCGGTGCCTAAATGAAAGGTTAATGGAGCGTGATAATAATGTGCGTGGCACGATTCAGGGCCACCTTGGAATCCACTGCCATGACTGCAGATGTGTGCCTCTCTAGGCGTTGCACGGTGCTGAGCAAGCACTGATCGCAGCTGACATGTGAAATTATCGAAGCATACCACATAGCAAGGTTAGGCAGCTCGTGTGTGAGTTCCCTATCAGCAGCACTATCACAAAAAAATTGCGTATTTGAATGGTATGACTAAATGCGTTGTCTCAGCTTCCACTGTATCAGCGTCTTAAAAATGAATTGTCATCCCTTTGTTACCGACACGGGTCTACAATCACCCCTTCCGAGCATGTCGCCTCACTACATATACATGGGCCATGTTTCTGCAAGTAAAGGTTGTTGGAAGGCACACTGTGCGTGTCCTCTTCTTTTTTTCCTTGTTTCTTACGCGCTGTCTTTTTTTCCTTGTTTCTTACGCGCTGTAGTTACATTAGTTATGAATCAGATGGAATGCTATCACATATAAAAGTTACCTTTTTGTATCCTATTAAATTCCATGTAGCGACAAATCGTAAGACAGCCAATCAAAATTTCTTCGTCGCAGCCGGTCAGACACATCTCCATTTTTGACACTCTTCATTTGCATTTCGATGTCAAATGGCACTTGAGGTAATGTGTACTCCTCCATTTGTCTGACTGGGGCTTGTGCAGTGCACACCTGCGCCGGTGAATTTTCAAGCAGTATGCTTGGCTGCCTAGAACATCGCAGCAAAAATTAAGACACCAAGAGAAGCTCAATGTAGCAAAATAACTTGGAAATAACAACTCAAATAATAAGTAAGCGCATGCGCTCCTAATTTTACGAAGGCAACCTTTACTAGAAAAAAAAAGGCATCAGACAGAAAATTATTCAGGTAAGGCCATTTACTGCAACAGCAACATTTTGCCAAAATGAGCAGCTGGTTGGAACGGAGGTGCAGTTGGTCTCTGATATTCTTGATCATATTTCTCCCAAGCTTCATTTATGCTGGCACTTTGTACCTGGCACTTAAGGTACAGTCGCACCACCGAAAACAACTGTTTCATTAAGGGCCATATGTTTTCAGCCGATTCAGTCTTTTTAAGGTCTCCGTCACTCATTTTAAAAATGACTGCCTTAAAAAATGTACGTGTCGCATTTGGAAAAATTGTACTGAGGATTATTGCACTGTGCTCTCAGTTAGACCACAGTCAACCGGTATGCTTGGCATACACTTGAATGGAATCGAATGTGTATAGGAAAACTTAAGATAATTGCCATGACATGTTGGCCAGTTACAAAAGATTACTTCAACAAATAATATGGATCTTCAGAATGAAACGGCTCTGATTAACCGTGCAAACATGTCAAAATGACATTTCTGACCACAAAGAGCCCTGATTGGGAGAAAGTCTGTTTACTGTGACTGACTCTGTTTCACGTCTTCTTCAAATAAGCCAAGCATGGTCAAAATATTTGTCCACACTGTGTGCTGAGCGGCTGAATGTTTACCACGGGAAACATTAAATTTACCACAATGGGCACAGGAATGTGCCTAAATGTTGAGAGCAAAATCCGAGAAAATACACAAACCATACTGCGTGTCTTTCCCTCATCTTTTATGTATATTCTACATTAATCATGCTAAACCAACTTACCCAATTGGGTTCATGCACAGAATTTACTACCCAGAATTTCTCCATGATTTAGAAATATGGTGAAATAGTGAGGTCTTAAGAGAATTTGAAGTTCACCTGTTTTGAGCGTGTGAACGGGAATCTCTGGCTTCGCTTGACCACAGACATGGTAATAGAGGAAAATTTGCTCACTGACCCAGGCACTTTGCCACTGCACAAAACATACGCAGTTTGAAATACCACATCCTCAAGTTCATGATTACAACACCCACAAAGTATAAGTATGCTGCCACATAATGAGGAGCCAAAGAGTGGTCAACCCACACCTATTTAGGGGCAAAAGCTTATGCAAAGGGCTGCACACCAGCAAACAACATTCTCTCTCCCTGCACAAATTGTGACTTCAGAACTGCAGTAGTGGCAGCAGTGACAAGCCACCTCCCCCCTATACAAGGGCAGCAAGGAAATATGAAGCTGAAAATGCATCAAAATGATGGTCATTTTCATGCATTTCTTCCCTGACCTACTCTGCTTTCTTCTTTTTTTCTTGATTCTAGGTTCACCAGGGAGTTAGGTTGTTGTAATGTCACATTCTCACCAAGCACGTGTTGGTGACGTTTTAATGTATTTAGGCGTTACTTACTCCTCCGTTGATGGGCTCTCAGCCTGGTTGCAGATAACCAAGTTAATTTTCGCGCCATCCTCAATTTCTGCGTTTTCTTGCAGGTCCACGTAGCATTTAAAGCGTTCATTGTACTTCTGAAAATGCACATGCTCATTAGAAGAGCCGGGTGGCGATGACATAGGTGAAATATGGCATGACAACATGGTAAAGAATTTGTTTTGTGTGTTAGTGCACACAATGCAACATGCAAAGAAATATACTTTTGCCTACAATTTAACTAAAATGAGTCAAACAGCGACTATAAAGGCGTGTAATATGGCAAGAAAAAATATAAACGCGTTTATGTGAACATAACAGGTCCTGTAAAACGCTGATGTGGGTAACAACGCAGACATAAACAACGCATTGGCGTTCGTTTGTGAGGTCAGCGCGACCTAAAGCACGAGGTGCGGAAGGAAAGCTCACACGACACGTGCAGCCACTGCAGTTCGCTCAGCCTAAGCGTCCTCGGTGCCATGCCAATAACCCAGTATCTGCGGGTCACGCCTAACATGTTGCGTACTGACCTTAAATATTAACCGTCCGCCACACCATGAAATCATGCACGATAAATTTTGGACCGCTTCTTGCTGCACTAACGGCGTGACACATAAAGACAAAGGAGATTTTGCACTCACCTGAACCAGGAACGTTTCATGTGCCAGGTGCGCAAACGGACCTCCAATCAAGGTCGCGCGCAGGTCGGCTTCGTTGCGAGCGCCTAGCAGTCGCGCAATTTTTTTTTTTTTGACTGGCCGAGTGACACCAAGCACTCCGCCGTGTCAAGCGCATTCTTGGGTCCGCAGATCTACCGCTCGCACTCGTCGCCATCCTCGTGCACTGCAGCAGCCCTGTCTCTTAGTGTTCACACTACGACTGCTCCGGCTCTACTATTATACTGTTATAGCACGCCGACACGCCACAGAACACTTGCCACGCTGCGTTGTTGACAGCCTTGATTCTTGTTCTTCCCGGCTGGTAAAATCCGAATCCACTGTCGAAGCCAACGAAAGCCGGTCAGTGTCGGTTTCGATATACAGCATGGTATGATTTTTGCTGTTTATCCAGAGAAAGAAAAAATGAAAAAAGGAACAGCTCAAAGCAGTGCTTTTGCGTTTTTTACATCTTTTGTATACAGTAGGACGGTAGTTGCAGTGCAGTTTTTAGTGCCACCAAGTTCAATGTCGCAGTGTTTCTTCTGTGAACTTATTTCGTGAACTACTTGGGCAGTGGGCTCACTGGGCGAGCTCTCCCATTCATTCATGAAGCGAATGTCGCCTTGTGATGGTCTGGGCAGCGAGTGGCGTGTCTTGCATTGCCTTGCGTCAAGGAGGTTAAAAAAATCTGTTTTAACCTCGCTGACTTGCGTGCGTGCCAAATGGCCGCTCTGTCGGACGAGCTACACAGTTATGCAAAAACTACTCTGAACGCGTCTTTCTATTTTGCGCTGAGAGAAGTGGGAGCAATAAAAATTATGTCTACGATTTCTAGGATAACAGCATGAGCGTGGTTTGTGAATGGAATTATAGCGATGTATCATATCTTATCCGTGCACATGATAGACAGATGGGAGGTACGCACTCCACAAGATAAGCGATGCCGTAAACTACCCCTCAAAAGGTTAGCTGGTTCCAGATTATAATGCCAGAAATTCTACTAAATGAGGGCTGCAATCCGAGCTCTCAACGAAAAAAATTAAAAAAAGAAGTAAAATAAAAGAAGAGTCCTGTGTGATAACACAGTATTCTTTTCCTGGTGTTGTTACGCAAACAACACCAGGAAAAGAAAAGGCATCCCAGACCTCCAGCTCTTATACTTCCTAGTTAGCGTCTTAAACACTCGAATGCAACCGGCATGACCGGCAAATAATGCCGATAGTGTCGGTATAGGATTAAATATGAAATTATACGTGTATATGGTTCAGATGTCACATTGTACACAGTGCAGAATTGTGGTGCGCCCTAAAAATAAATTGCCACTTGTACTGTTACAATAATCTATGGTCCTTCACACCGCTCCTATGCAATGCCTTAATTTATGGCGGTGTAGGTAAACCGTAAGAAATAATAAATAAATAATTGCTTAAGTAAAGTCAGTCTTGTGTGCTGGCTGTTCAGAATTTGCAGGCCTGCCCGAGCTCGGTGTTCGATATAACTTTTCACTCTGAGCTCCACTTCCCGCAAACACTCATTAATGGAGTAGCACACACAAAATATGCGTGAGCCGTATCGCACCCTCATTACAAAGATCGTAATGCACGTCGCGGAACATCATCGTCGCGCCATAAACGTGTGTGGCCGGCTGGGTATGGGAGCTCCGTCGTGGTATAGTGAAATAACGGTACTCTTCCATAGCTCACTGGCGTACAAAAACGTAATTTCCTTGGCGAGAGAAATTTGCTGCTGTACTTGTGGCCATTCGTATCACAACGGTACTACTCAATTAAATTGGTTATTGCCCAGTCGTTAACACATCTCACGAAGTTTGGGCAATCAAAATTTACTGCGCAGTCTCTAAAGCACAAACAATTGGCTCTCGATGTGTATCTTCGCAAAAACAAGTTTGCACCATACACGCATCTTAATTGATAGCAAGTGCTAATAGATCGATGAGTTTTTAAGTAAGCTGACAGCACTGGCTGAAGTGCGAAGTTGTTCCATTGTGCTGCAATTAAGAAAATTATTTGATATTTACACAACAGCCACCCAATTTCACTCAAATATGTCAAGGTTATAATTTTAGAAGACGCAGTGCGCTCGTATATATTCTCTGACATAATAATTTGTATTCACCTTCCGGATACCTCTTGAGGAAGATATAGCGGAAATATTGTTTATTCGACATGAAAAGTTGGCATGAATAAACGTAAATGGCATTTAAAGGACGTACACGACTGGTAGTCGCACATTCCGAAGGAATTGAAATTACGAATCGAGTGTGTCTAAATGTCAAGTTGGAGTGTGAAATGGGGAAGTATTGAGTTCGTTAAAAAATTTACGAACTCCGGGGGTGCCTTTCTAATTTCTAATATGTTAATGCCGATCGTGCGTCGGTTCGAAGTCACCGATGAGTCGTGCACGAGCGGTTTGCCTAGGACCTCACCTGGCCTTTATGAGAAAATATGCCGCCTGAGCTGTGCGTTTGACCAACATCAATTGCGTGCGGAGAAACCATGGGACAGCACATAAAATATTTTTACATCCATACCGCGCAATCATGACCCGCAAAGCAAAGTCACGACAAATACGATCGAGTGGACAGCAGCGAGAGCAGCGCGGGCAAAAAGGTGCCAGTCACCTTTGTATAGTCCACTCACAAACATTTTCACCTCTCTTTAGCAGTTTGGATGCAGTAAATCTGCGTTTACGGATCAATCCACAGAAGGCAAGAGGCGGCGAGCCTTCGCGCAGGTGGCGGTCGCGGTATCTGCTGGCGACATAAGTAACCTTAACCCCTGAACAGAAAAACTGCAACCCGTCGGGTGACGGCATGGTGCACGAAGTGGCGGCGCTGACGGCTGGTTGACTCAGTCTTTTGAGTCAAGATTACACGCAAAAGAATGGCAAGAATCAAAGGTAGGTGCCGCGGTGAAGCGACCGTTATCTAGCGCATTGTCCTTCGCGGCCTAGAAATGGTAATGTGGCTTCCTTTTTCAAAACTTCCAGTGCAGTCAGTCCCCACCGGTCCAAGAGGTCGCATGGTCGAAGTGCATTGTTCAAAGCAAAGTTCAAAGTCTTCAGGTAGGCCTAAGTGTTCTATGCGTAGGCGCAACGACAAAGCGAGCGTCATTCTGACAACGATTATTTGCGGCGTGGTGCTGCTTAAACATGTCCCTTGTCTTTTTCTTTTTTTCTCAAATGAACCAACGTTAGGAGGTTGCAACCATTGGAGGTGTGCTGCGCCCGAGCTACCTGACATGCCTGGATTGCGCCGGATTTGTGTCGCCGCGCAGGCTGCGCTCCTCGTGTGTTCAGCGAGGGAGATTCGTTTGCCTGTGTTGCCTTGACGCTGACTAGAGAGTCAAAGAACTTTTGGTTTCCGTGAGCCACCATGAATTCTGTTTCGTGTTTTCGGTGTCCTCGGTGCCCATTTTTCGGGGCCAAGTTCATGCGTGTGATTTGGCATCTAGAGAATATCTATTCCCACGAGCCACGTTTCGAAGTTACGTGTGGCGTTGAAGGCTGTCAGCAGCGATACACGATCGTGTCAAGCCTTCGAAGTCATCTGTATCGCAAGCACATGTGGATTTCGTGCATTGACGGAGAAACGCAAAGGGGCTTAGAAGAGGGTCCTGACGCTTGTGATTCAGACATAACACAGGAATCTGACGCGAGAAATGCTACTGGCCACAACGCTGCTCATGATTTGTGTGATGAACAAACTTCTTCAAATAACAGTGTGTAGTTCCACAGCCATCAATTTTTGAACACCTTAGAAAAGTGTGAAAAAAGCTGTGGCGAACCTATTCTTTCGCATTTGCGAATCGCGAAAGGTGCCGAACTCCACCAGTGAGTGCTTCTTTCAAGGTGTAGAGGCCATTCTGAAGTCTACAATACAGCAGTATGCAGAGCAAGTGAGGTGTGGACTCATTGATGCTTTATCTGTTGTGCCTGAAAGCCTCAATAACCTGCTGAACTGTAGCTTCCCTGAAGGCATCTTCGATGATCTTCGCTCCCAGTATCAAAGAGTGCAATATGCCAAATCCAAATTCCCCCTGACTGAAGCACAGAAGTGCACTTATAGTGACAGTGACCGCGCTGCATTTTACTCTGTTTTTGTTTGTAGCGTGTTGCGCAATTTTATGGAGTGCAAAGGCATTGCCGAGCAAGTAATGAAGCCCAGCATTCCCAAAACAGATGCATTGTGCAGCTTCAGAGAGGGAATTGTTTACAAACAGCATATGAGTGACCTTGCTCTGAATCCTGATGAGAAGCTGCTTCATCTTTTACTTTATACTGATGAACATGAGGTCGTCAACCCAATTGGGCCAGCCAGAGGGGCAAACAAGCTTCTTACAGTGTATTACAGTATTCTTAATGTGCCTGCTGCATTTCGATCACAGCTTAAAATGATAAATCTTGCAGTAATTGCAAAATATGCAGATGTGGTAAAATATTGCATGGACAGTGTGCTGAAGCCATTGCTTAGAGA
Source organism: Hyalomma asiaticum (assembly GCA_013339685.2). NCBI lineage: Eukaryota > Metazoa > Arthropoda > Arachnida > Ixodida > Ixodidae > Hyalomma > Hyalomma asiaticum. The sequence goes on from CM023481.1 coordinate 53,155,989, forward strand.
TCTACAGGCATTGCAGGAGAGGGGCTTCACGCTGATATTTCAAGGAGAGCAAGTGTGTGTAAAAGCCACCGTTTTGGCATTCTGTAGTGATAATTTATCCAGTGCATCGTCTGGGTGGCTTCTCTTGCAACTTCTCTCAAGGATCGGTCCGCCGGTTCTGTATGGCACAAACGAGAAATCTTTCATCCACAGCTAGAGAAGGTGAGTGCCATGTAAGAAGTAAAGAGCTGCATAAAAGCCATTTAGAAGCAGTGGCAGTTAACCCAGCATTGTACAGACGCCTGTACAGTGTCGTGGGCCAGTCAGCTATGCGTGCTCTACAGGGGTTTGATGTAACAGCACAGCTACCCCCAGACATCATGCATGACTTGTTTGAGGGCACATTGCCGTTTGTTATGCGCCATGTGCTGAAAGGGCTGTTTGACAGCAACATTTTGTCCACATCAGACCTTGAAAAGGTACGTGCATTTCGGTATGGGCGGAATGATGCAAAAAACAAACCTCTGCCACCTAGTGAGAGCTATGTACAGGGCAGAAGTGCGTTAAAGGGCACTGCATCACAGAAATTGTGCCTTTTTCGACTCTTGCCCCAGATATTTGGCTCCAGTATCCCAGAAGGAAACGAACATTGGGAAGTGTATCTCCTTCTGAGAGAAATTCTTGACATCTTGCTTTCAGACGAACTTCCTTCCCAGGCACTTTCATACTTAGAAGTCAAAATTTAAGAATTTTTTAATTCTTTTACCATTTGCTACCCCTCTGTCCGCATCATCCCGAAAATGCATTACCTCATCCACTACCCTCGCATGTTGTCCCTATTTGGACTGCTAAAACAGGTGTGGTGCATGAGGTTCGAGGCCAAACACCAGTATTTTAAGAGCCTCGCAATGCCTGTGAGGAACTTCAAGAATATCTTCAAGACCCTTGCAGATAGGCACTAGCTGCTGCAAAGCTTTGAGTTCAGTGAATTAACTATAGATGGCAAACTTTGCACAAGCAGCTTGAGATGTGTACCCAGGTCTCAGCTTCACAAGTGTGTTCAAGATGTGATGCCAGTTGGCACCACATGGCAGGTAAACTCAGTGACGCTGCACCAGGTAACTTACAAAGTAGATGATGTGCTTGTAATGCGCAAAGGAGATGACCCACAGTTTTGTCAGATTATTGGAATTTACGTTGCGCGCCATGATGTTGCCTTTTTACTGGAGGTGCTTGAGCTACTGGACTTCCGAAGGCACCGATATGCCTTCAGAGTTGAAAAGTCTGGTACAATGTGTGCGGCAAAACCTGGCGACGAAGCAATTCCAGACTGCCTAGACCTTTATTTGGGGGAGAACTTGTCCCAAGTTGTGAAGTTGTGTTGTTTGAATGATGTATTTTATAAAGTTAAGTGCCATCTAGCCACTTACTTTTTCTGGTGGTGCCATGACTATGGTATATCATCTTTCATCTCATCTAAATTTTTCGCTCTCATGTAGCATCATCGTCAGCCTGTGCTGTCTTTACTGCTGCTAGATGAAAGGCTCCCCCAATCGTCTACAATTCACCCTTTCTTGTGTCGTATCATTCCATTTGTTTCTGCACCTGGTAACCTCTGCCCATGCGTGCATTTATTTTGTTTAATGCTGAGTGCAGCATTGCTTACAACTGTTCGTTCTCTGAGCCATGCTACCATTTTTATGTCTCATATGAATGTTGTGCTTATCAATTTTCTTTGTAGCATGCTGTGTGGGAGTTCTTAGCTGTGTTCTTTTTTAAGGACTATTTGTTACGCTCCAAGCTTCAGCACCATTAGTTAGTACTGGTAGTATGCAGCTGTTGAACAATTATCACTTCATAGGTGGGTAAACTGCCCATCACAATTTGGAAGTGCCATCCGGATGCACATCTAGCGCCACCTTACCCCGCACATTTTGTCTTCATAACCAGCCTCCCCTGTTAATAGCTGGCCTGTGCATGTATGTGTATTCTTCAGCGATTCTAGGTCTGGTTAAGTTTAAATTTGTGAGCAGGATGTTGAACATGACATGTGTCTTTAGCATGTTCATTTTTAATCACACCTTGATACTTGCTATGTTTAGATATTCAGTAATTTCATGCAACAGGACAAAGTTGTTGCTAAGTACCACTATATTTCCGTCTTAAAACCCCACGTTGAAGCGTTCTCATATTTCAATTTTTATTCCTACTTAGTTCAGTCTGATTGCTTGAATACTTCCAATCATGCAGCGAATAACATTGAGATATGTGTCCTTTCCTGACACCTTGCTTGACCACAATCATTTTGATGCGACAGCATTTGCTCAGCCAGGTTCTTTTCGGCAACTGAGTGCCTGAAGAAGGGCTTGGGCTTGTCAACAAAGAGTTCCCATATCATAAGTGTGTCCTCATGGTTTTCATACCACACAAGTGCAGTATCAGTCTGGCAGAACACAACATTGATGAGTTGAGCAGCTGAATCCTGCCCGTTGGAGCGGGAACTCAGTAGTACTGCAGTGATAAAACGATCAAGACCAGTGACGCCTTTGAACCAGAACGTTTATTGAATAATTGAAGGTAAAGTATCGCGCGCTCACACATCGGAGCTGTCTTCTTACTCTTCATCTTCGAGAATCTTGGTGATGATATTTAACAGGCTCCTGCCTGCCCACTTGCACGTAGACGGGCTTTGGCAGGCTATTTGAAGCAGCCCTCCAGAGGTCAGATGTTTGCATATCTTCCGAGAACTTCTTTGCTGCTTTTCTGCAGCAGGCAAGATCTGGTTATTCTGTCCCGACCAGAGTAGGTCTTTTCAATTTGGCACACCTTCCAAAATGTCCTTGAACACCTATCTTCAATTAACACCACACCGTCTACGGACAACGGTTTC